>CM033476.1:54007888-54362993 GCA_019447015.1 Hymenochirus boettgeri
AAAAATACCATCTGCAGCAAAATACAAGTTTGGTTGAGCAATCTACCACTCATACAGTGAGAGCAGACAGTAAAGGTCCCACACAGTGAGAACAGACAGTAAAGGTCCGACACAGTGAGAGCAGACAGTAAAGGTCCCACACAGTAAGAACAGACAGTAAAGGTTCCACACAGTGAGAACAGACAGTAAAGGTCCCACACAGTGAGAACAGACAGTAAAGGTACCATACAGTAAGAAAAGACACTAAAGGTCCTATACAGTGAGAACAGACAGTAAAGGTCCCATACAGTGAGAACAGACAGTAAAGGCACCGTACATATTGTATCCTCTATCTCTCACATTCTCTCTCCTGCAGTCTCTATTCTCTATCTCTCAAACTCTCTCTCCTGCAGTCTATCAACTCTCACATACACTGAACATACACACTCTCACGCATACTCTACACACACTCTCTCATACATACTGTAAAACACCCCTCTCACACATACTGTACATACACCCTCTCACATGCACAATGGTAGACAACAAATCTGGTAAAATCATTTGCACAAACTCAGATAAATGGTTGGCACACAGATACTGGTAAAATGATTGGCACACAGATACTGGTCAAATGATTGGCACAAACTCTGATAAATGGTTGGCACCCAGACACTAATAAATGGTTGGCACACAGATACTGGTAAAATCATTGGCACAAACTCTGATAAATGGTTGGCACACATATACTGGTAAAATCATTGGCAGAAACTCTGATAAAGGGTTGGCACACAGATACTGGTAAAATCATTGGCACAAACTGATAAAGAGTTGGCACCCAAACTGGTAAAATCATTGGCACAAACTATAATAAATAGTTGTCACACAGATACTGGTAAAATCATTGGCAAAAACTCTGATAAACGGTTGGCACCATTGGCACAAACTCTAATACATGGTTGGCACACAGATACAGGTAAAACCATTGGCAAAAACCTGTAATAAATGGTTGGCACACAGATACAGGTTAAATCATTGGCAAAAAACTGTAATAATTGGTTGGCACACAGATACAGGTTAAAACATTGGTGAAAAAACTGTAATTAATGGTGCCAACTGTGCTGCAGATTCCAGAGCTGTTGATTTGTGCATCTGACAGTATTGGATGGGAAATAAATTAAAAAGTCACTTAAAAACATTTGCCTTGGGTCAATGTAAAAACAGATTTCTTGGCAGCAACATGAAATATAAAACACAATAAACTGAATGCCATTATACTCACAAACAATAAAATGCAAATTATTGTTTGGATCAAATGGATCAAAAAGCAACATCTTTATCTTTCTTTCTGATTCATTTGGAATCCATTACTCGGGTAAAACGGTCATCATACTCCATTGTGGGTTCAACAGTTCACACATGTGTATGAAGCTTAAGCATGGAAAAG
Source organism: Hymenochirus boettgeri (assembly GCA_019447015.1). Classification (NCBI taxonomy): domain Eukaryota; kingdom Metazoa; phylum Chordata; class Amphibia; order Anura; family Pipidae; genus Hymenochirus; species Hymenochirus boettgeri. The sequence continues at coordinate 54,009,315 of CM033476.1, forward strand.
TGAATCTACTATTTACAAATAGAATATTCAATATATTTTATAATATTTATATAAAATATTCTATACAATACATATTATGGATTATATATAATTAATAAAGTATACCTAGTGACTGGGCTGGGCATTCACGGAAGATGGTCCCCAGAAGTTCGGCGGTGTCCCATGGAAGATGGTCCCCAGAAGTTCATTGAATAGCTTTAAAAAAGGCCTGGATAAGTTTCTAAAACTAAAAAATATTGAGAATTACTGGTATTAATGCATATAGATCTGGTTGATCCAGGGATACTTTCCGATTGCCGTTTGGAGTCAGGAAGGATTTTTTTCCCCCTTTTTAGCTGGGTTTTTTGCCTTCCTCTGGATCAACTGTTAGGTAGGGTTAAAAAAAAAAAAAAGGGGGTGAATAGGTTGGACTTGATGGACGTATGTCTTTATTCAACCTTAATTACTATGTTACTAAGTTCAGCGGCGCCTCATGTAAGATGGTCCCCAGAAGTTCAGCGGGGTCCCATGGAAGATGGCCCCCACACAATGGCCCAGCAGCCCCCTCTGACAGGCCCTGCAATTTAAGTGTGACAAACATGCAAAAGAATAAGAAATCAGGAAGGGGGCAAATAGTTTTTCACATCACTGTAGTTCTTTCTGTACCATATCCTCAGTTAACCAAAGTGCACTTAAATCTTTTATACCATTATTGCTACTATACTCTGATATCTGTACTTGGATCTTCTATAGTGTTTACAGAGGGAAAAAAAGTATTCAAGTACATTTGCTTTGTCGCCATCCTCCGTAACTAACTTATCCCCATTAATTAATGGTGCCACATTCTCAGTCCTCATCTTCTTACTATTAATATACATAAATTTAGGTAAGGTAGTGACCCTTACATTTAGCACTAAGTAGATCATTGGTCACTTTAGTGAGGGCAGTTTCTGTGGAAATAAGTCCTTGCTCCATAGATATTGTAATCTAGGAACCAATCTAGAATGAGTAGCTCATATGTAATACCCAACTCTTTTTATAGGTGGATGCCCTAAATCTTATCTGTGATTGCAGCCCAGATAATTATTTCCTCTGTCCACACAATGACAAGGCAATGTGCTGGGAGCTACCTAACAGATGCGGCTACACACACCTAATGAGCTCTAACCATAATATTTAATGCACAGCAGTCCCAATTATATGTTAAGCAGTAGCCCAGTTTATTGTAATATTTTGGTGCCTTCCAGCGCCTTCCTCTGCCAAATATGTTATCTTTGGAGGAGATTTTAAACTAGGTATGGGGGGGGAGGGAACGTTTAACTACACAGGGGTAGATAGAGAAGTTAGGGATCTGGGGGCTAGTAACACAACGGAGGGAGGAGAAGGAGGAGGGGGGAGCATAGAAGATAAGGAGGCATGTACGACCATGTATGGAAGTAAATCAATTGATAATCTAAAATGTATGTTTACAAATGCAAGGAGTCTGGCTGGAAAAACCGGCGAACTTGAAATAATAGCGTTAAAGGAAACGTATGATGTAATTGGTATAGCAGAATCATGGCTTAATGATTCACACGACTGGACAGTAAATATTGAAGGGTACTCCTTATTTAGACATGACCGAGTTAATAAGAAAGGAGGAGGAGTATGTATGTATGTTAAACAGGAATTGAAGCCAAATTTAAAAGATGGAATAGATGGGGGAGCAAACGATGCGGCAGAAACATTATGGGTGGAACTGTGTACAGGAAGCAAGAAGGTAGGTAAATTAATTGTTGGAGTGTGTTATAAGCCCCCAAATGCCGGGGAAGAGGTGGAAATGAATCTCCATATGCAGTTGGCGAAGGCTGCTGGTATGGGGCATGTTCTGGTTATGGGGGATTTTAACTACCCTGAAATAGATTGGAGTAATGGAACTGCCAGCACCTCAAAAGGTATAAAGTTCTTAAATTTCCTATATGAGCATTTTCTTTCACAGATGGTAGAAGTTCAAAAATGATTTCCGAGAATTAGGGGCCAAGTTAAAAGCAAGGACCTCCAGGGTAGTGATTTCAGAAATACTACCGCAGCCACGTGCTACGCTAGGGAGGCAACGGGAGCTCAGGAGTATAAATGCGTGGCTAAGAGAGTGGTGTAAGGAGATGGGGTTTGGGTTTTTAGAGAACTGGGCTGACTTTTCTGTTGGCTACAGGCTCTTTAGTAGTGACGGATTGCACCTCAATGGTGGTGGTGCAACTGTTTTGGGGGAGAAGATGGCTAGGGGGTTGGAGGAGATTTTAAACTAGGTATGGGGGGGGAGGGAACGTTTAACTACACAGGGGTAGATAGAGAAGTTAGGGATCTGGGGTCTAGTAACACAACGGAGGGAGGAGAAGGAGGAGGGGGGAGCATAGAGGATAAGGAGGCATGTACGACCATGTATGGAAGTAAATCAATTGATAATCTAAAATGTATGTTTACAAATGCAAGGAGTCTGGCTGGAAAAACCGGCGAACTTGAAATAATAGCGTTAAAGGAAAGGTATGATGAATCTATTCCCCTTTTTATACAAGACAATATCTTGCTAGCTCTAGCCATTGCTAACTAAGTCTGTTATCTACCAGAACCCCCAAATCCTTTTCCATTAAAGATGCACTTAACACAGAGTTATTTATGGTGTAGGTGGCACAGGGATTATTAAATCCCAAATGCATCACCTTACATTTATCAACATTGAATCTCATCTGCCATTCTGCTGCCCATTTTGATAATCTATCTAGGTCTGCTTGCAGCACTTGCACATCATTGGAAGTTTCCAAAGCTCTGGATAGTTTAGTGTCATCAGCAAAAACTGAGACCTTGCTCTCAAGGCCCCCTGGACAGTAGTTCCATACAGTAACCCAAAATTCCTTGGCACTCCAGATGTTTTGGATCCCCCCCCCCAGTACAGTCGAGGAGAGGACTTGCCTGTTAACTTGCCTGGGTCAATCACTCAATTAAGAAAGAGGGGATATTCATTAGTCAGCAATGTGTCTGCCTCTCGCTCCGTAGCCACTGATCTGCCACCTGACGTCACTACTCGGCGCCAGGAAGTGAGACAGGCGCAGAGTAGTAATGTCAGCCAGCAGATTGGTGGATGTGTATCGAGCGGCCACTGGATTGGAGTAAGTGAGTGATTGATCCAAGTATAAACCGAGGTTCGTCTTTCAGGCTATTTTTAAAGCCTGAAAACCTATAGTCTAGTATACACGGTATTTTTGAAAACAGTTTATTGAATAGACCATACTACCGGATCCACAGATCCAGTGTGTGTGGTCTATTCACTAAACTGTTTTCAAACATATATGGATTACGGTGTATGGGCCTGGGGGGGATTGTTCATTGCCCTGGGTAGTCCAATTTTGTTCCAGTGTTCTGTGGGTCTGTATCTTAACAGATTAGTGTAGCCTATGCCCGACTGAATGGTAGGTTATAAGTTCGGGATCCACATGTTATCCCGGTGGTCGAGCAAACAGCGGGCCAGGGGAATGTCTGGGCGGAAGAAGGTTGCTGCCATAAGCCAGTCTCGACTCTGGGGGAGGAAAGATAGGTGGAAAAATCGACTTTAGGGGGTCTATCAGGCATGGGGGGGAATTGGCAATCAGTGATGGCCTGTGTGTTAGAGCAAAAGGATGGGGGGCCACAGGGCAAGCGGGTCAGTTTACAATAGAGCATATATTGTGTACCTTTCCCTTAGTTGGCATTGGGTTTTTTGGTTATCTGGTGTCCAGACAGATGCAAACATCAGATGAGTTTTCGAGGAACCTTACTTTACCTTCTGATTTTACCCTAAGTTTTGCTGGGTACATGATTAAGTTATGCCTGCTGTTGATAGCCTTTTTTTAACTTCTAAAAAGTTGGCACGCTTCTTTTGTAACTCCGGAAAGAGCCGGGTGATGCTTTTTTTTAAATTGTAGATTATCCTTTTCTCAGGCCATGTGCTGGAGGCTGTCTGTCTATTGCATTGAGAAATCAGGCGATCAAGGGTCTCGGTGGTCCACCTGGGATCGAAGCCATTGCTGGCACCTGATGAGTTCTTTCAATGGTGAGAAGTCAGCTGCATTGAAGTGTGCGTTGATCCATCCATATTAGAAATTGTGAAGGTTGTTGTCCCTCTGCACCCTCTGGGAAGCTGATAAAGCGTATGTTTTGCCTGCGTGGCCTGTTCTCCAGGTTGCCTAGCTTGCTTCTTGTGGCCATTAGTTCTTGTTGCAGAAGTGTTTGCAGATAGTGTCCTCCAGTGTCGAGATGTAAGATTCTGTCTCTCCCATTCTATGTCTTATCTTAGAGAGGTCTTGACGAAGGAGTGATACGTCTGTTTAAATGTCCGTTTTAACTTCATCGAACACTGACATCAGGGCCCTTTTAGAGTCTTGTATTGCCTTAATAAGTTGCTTATGGGGGTCTGTCAGTGGGCCGCTCTTTGCTTGCCGGTGTTCAGGACTTTGTCGCTCGTCTTGTGAGGGATATTGGGGGGAAGGTGCGTCAGGCCCCTTAGGCAGCATGTCTTTTCGGGCAAATTTTTGTTTCTGTCATTTAGGTGTCAAGGCTGTATTCTTGACTAGAGATGTCCGAACTTCGAAAAATCCGGTCCGCGCGAAGATCCGCGGATTTTCGAAAAAATCCGAAAATTCGAAAATCCGCGAGCGGACCCGTTAAAACGTATTAAAATGAAAGTTCGGCAAAATCTGCATTAAAAGTGGTCTAAATAGCCTTGGTAACGTACACTTAACCACTCAGGTACCTGGGTAATGGCCTTAGAAGCACGTATAAATGCCAACAATACCTAAAAAGTACAGTCCGCTAGCGTGACTTTAAAAAAAACGGTATTTTTCGAAAATACGAGGATTCCCGTAAAAACGAGGATTTCCGTAAAAAAACGAGGCTTTCCGTAACTATGATAGCTGCCATTGGCTAATTTGGATCATGTGGCTTGCTCCGTCTTGGAAAATGTACACGAATTACTCGTTTTTACGAGTATTCTCGTAATTACGAGAATATTCGTAATTACGTGAATCCTCGTAATTACGTTAATCCCCGTAATTACGAGGATCTTCGGTTTTTCCGTATCCCGAAAGTATCGTAGATCCTCGTAATTACGGAGAAACTCGTATTTCGAAAATTTTCGTAAAAAAAAAAATCCGTTGTTCGGAAGTCCGGAAAGTCCGGAATAATCCGCCGTTCGCGGACGGGAGAAATCAGCGGCGGATCCGGGTTCGGGTCCGCGAACCGGCCATCTCTATTCTTGACAGGTACCAAAGAAAAAGTAGTTTTGCTCTGTATTAACCTCAGATGGTGCAGTAGCTCGGGAGCTAGATCAAGGCATGTCTACAGGTGGCCATCAGTGTTCCCTCTAAGCTGTACGCTCGTGCGCACGCACACAACTCTGCAGGCCTGCGCACACAGGCCTGCAGAAAAAGAAATTTTTCGATTGTCTGATATGACCGGTTTGGCTGTACACACATTATTGATAAAGGGCGAATCCCTATTACCGACTGGATACCCTTATATCGCTTATGTGTGTACCCAGCTTTATGAGTTCTCACACACCCCTTGGATTAGCATTAATTTTACTCTGATCTCTCATGTGCATCTTACTTTCAGAATGTCCATTGCACATAGTCCATAAAAGCAAATAAACAGTCTGCATCAGAGTTTAGTTGGAACTAATGGCTTTGATAACAAATCTTGCTGTTAATGGGAATAAGTGGGAGACTAAATCCATGGTAACACTGCAATATTTAAATGTTAGTCAAGTTCTGCCTATATTGCAACACTGAGGTCAGATATTACTGTGCTGGAAGATCACTTCATTATCAGGGCCTGACAGCTGCGTGTTTGATAGGAAGCATCAATCTTCTCTTCAGATAATCCTCCTCCACATATACCCTATGGTGACAACAATTTCTAGCAAATCCCAACAACCCTTTACTAGCATTTGCATTTTTTGACGTTAGCTTGGTGGCCTTGGTGTTTAACTGGGACCCATCATGGCTAATGATTTCATTCACCGAAATAAACTGTTATTGTTAATCTCCTTTTAAGTAGGGAAGCAGCATTTTAGGATCTTTTCCAATTTCTGGCCTAACAGTGAGGAGCTATGGTTACATAGGTGATACATTAATGGGCAATTGGTTGAAATTAAAACCAAGTCCTTTGTCTAGCTAATTAATTTATAAAGGTTAGTATTTTTCTATTTTATTGTTATACTAGGTATTGTAGGATTATTTTTTCTTCAATTATTTAAGGGCAGTAAAAGCCCAAAACCAAGCTAATGCTGCTGCTGATTTTAGAATGTTATGTTAACCACTGTAAGGGCAAGTTCAGACCCACTAGGACAATTAATTACTATAGCTACCATGACTTTGAGTACCAGTAATCTGAATTGCCATATAAGGCCTAGTACATATGGGTTGATGTTGACCCTATATTTACTGAATGTCAGATTACAGATCTATTAACTGATTAGTAGTCTAGCGGAAGACAAATAGTGATATTTTGATGCAACCAATCACAATGCTAACAGGAATTCAAGCCTAGTAGTTGGTCTCTGATGAAGCAGATGTGTTCCGTAATTCGCGTCAGACCTTTCTAGGTGTCACACACTACGTGGTTTTATGTCATGGGCAGTAATACTTAATAAAGCATTTGGTCTGTATCGAGTTGAGTGGATCAATTGGATACGGAGCAGAGACCTACACTGGTGTACGGCAGGCCAAAATAATCCAATCACAATTATACATACCTCGAGGAGCTCCTACAGATGGGTCGACAGGATATGTGAAAAGGGACAATAACAACCCACCACTCCTTATCTATGACTTGGCCACAAGAGTCATAGTTTTCATTTCAGATTGGGTGGAATACTTGCTAATACTTTTATACCTGAAAATTCTACAAAATCTAATGCTGCAATGCAGACAGTGTGGTGGGGAGTTGTCTAGTTTAATTCATATTCAACCAAATGCCTGGAGTTTTAGGACCAGTAGGCTGATCATCAGATTACATAGTACATCCACTGAGGTGATTTTCAGGAGATTAGATTTATCAGTGTTATTGCCTGTAATCTGTAAATGCTGTCCTGCAGTTTAAACCCATAGAAACAGACCAGTGTCTAGCTGGTAATCAAAATTATCCTCCACTGTTTGGTTTATTCTACAGTCTTGTAAACAAAGGAAACTAAAGGTCTTGCAGACATAAGGCCATGGATCAGTGGTGACTCCTTTAAACTCCATACCATAACTTAGGAAGGAAGTTTTCAAATGAATTCCACATCCATAGAATAATTTTCCCCAGTTCAAAGTAAAACCAGGGACCATAACATTTCAAAACTATCAAGGAGATTCAATAAAAGTTCCTATAGTTAAAAATGGTGCCAATTTTGCCTCAACTAATCAGATCTCATTTAACATTTGAAAGCTGCCGCTCAGCCAATCACAGACGCGACTGCTGGTCCCGCCCCTCTGCTTGCATTTTCCCGCAAGCAGAGGACCGGGAGCGCGGCGGAGGAAAGAGGGGAGGTAAGTAGAGTTTGGGGAGCTTTCTAAACTTAAAAATATAGCGGTTGGGGCTGGGCTGGCAGGGGGAATACTATATTAAAAAATCAATTTTAGGGCGGACATGCCCTTTAAGATGCAGCTGTCCACTTTTCCCAAGCAGCCACAAAGGACACTAACTGAACACATTTTCAGATATAAGCAATTACAGTTTGACTGCTGTAAATGATCCATTGTGGCCCAGTATTTGCATGACAGTTGCCCATAATGACTGTTAGCCCTATTACACTGTCTGCTATACCCAAACATATAATTTGCCTGCACATAATGATTTTGATGAAATAATAGCTTTTATTTCATAAGCAAACAGAAGTAGGTAGACTGCAGCCATAAATGGCAGACGAGACACATACAAAGTTAGTTGCTCTTTGGCCCCCATTTTTTTTTAAACAAATCAATTGCAAGTCCAGCCTTACCTCAATTCCATTTGCTGTAGCAGGTCACATGTCATGGGGTGTAACTACCAGGGGAGCAGACCCTGCAACTGCAGGGGGGCCATCCTTCTTACTTTCCCTATGACAAGGATGCAGCTTCCCCACAGAAAACCACTATAGATGATGCGGGGAGGGGGTCCCAGTGATTCTTAGTTATGCCACTGCACATGTCCAAGGCTTGCATTAGATGTCTGAGTCCTCCACTCTTGGACTTAATTAACTATTGTATTCTCTGCAATATCCATGGACAGCAAAACAAAAGTATTCTAGCAGATGGTAAAGAAAATAAATGGTTCTTTTTATTTTTAATTCTGGTTCATTCTACATATAGTAGATATAGCACAATAGGTTAGTCAACTACATTTAAGGCTTTGCTGATCTTGCTTATAGACTCCTTTTTTTTGTGCAAGGCTGATCTAATCCCAGGAGCCAGGTAGCCAATGCAAACAGACCTGTATACCTGCCAAGTTCCAACGACAGCTTTACATTTATTGGGTATTGTTTAAAATATATATATATTTTCAAACTTGAAAAAGGGACCTGCATTCAAACTTGAAAGAGGGACGTGATGTCCCGAAACGTCGATGCGTTTTGTTAGCATATAATAAATGTTCAGAACCTTTGTTTATGGATGAGTGCGGCTTCTTTGTTACTTTTACATATGTATCTAATTACATAGCGCTGAACATATCACACAGCACTTAACCATTTTCCAATCCATTCACATCAGGGCCTACCGCAAACAACCCACGATAACTTAAAAACTTCTTCTAGATGTGCTAAAGATGCTTCCTCTTTATTAATTAGTACACTGTGCTTAGAGCAAGCCAAATGGGGCCCCTAATCATTACACTGCCTAGAGCACCAATTCTTAATTGGTCACCAGTCTTAATACATCTTTGATCAATTTAGTGGTCTGCCAATCTGAAATACAGACTGGCAGGCAGTTTGCTATAAACATAGTTATTTTATAGTGTGCAGCCCAGAATGGGTTTCCTTAGGTCCCCCTATAACACAAACACCCTGGGCGTTCCTATAACACCTCTTAGTCACAATGCAATCATGCCTTGCATTTATAATGTCATTAACACCTGGCTGTGATATGCTAATTGGGACTTTCCAGGGTACATAACTGCCAACAGATTCTTGTACAAGTCATTCTGAATTGAGAAAGCCAGTCGGATGGCTAGCGAAACGTATTCAAGAACTAAATTTTAAGTCCAGTTGATCTAACTGAATACAACAGATATAGTATAGTATAGTATGGTAAAGTATAGTATTTGAGGTTGAATAAAAACATATGTCCATCCAGTCCAACCCATCTAGCAATGTCCTCATTTCCTGCCTAACTTGATCCAGAGGAAGGCAAAAAAAACCCCACCAAATTTATGAAGGGAAAAAAATTCCTTCCTGACTCCATGTGGCAATTGGAAATTTCCCTGGATCAACTCTACTTTATGTATCAATACCAGTAAAGTGAAAAACCCTTTCCGAACTTGAAGCCTAAACCTTTTTTCTTCAAGTCTTAAGGGATGTCCACGTGTCCTCTGACATATTCTATTAGTGAACAATGCCCCAGATAGTTTATTGTGTGGCCCATTAATGTATTTATACACAGTAATCATATCCCCACGCAAGCGCCTTTTCTCCAGCGTACATAATTGTAACTTATCCAGTCTCTTCATATTCAAGCTCCCCCGATCCCCTTATTAATTTGGTTGCCCTTCTCTGAACTCTTTCCATTTCAAAGATGTCCTTTTTGTACACAGGATTCCAAAATTGCACTGCATATTCCAAATGAGCCAATAGCACTAACGGACGGCCTAATCAGCACCACTTCAGTCAGGCTTGAAAGAGACTTCTCGACAGTCCGATTTGTTAAAAGATCATCTCCTTTATTGTTACAACATTTAAAATCGCTTTATCGCAAACATGTACAGGTGCAACATCCTGGTCTGACGCGTTTCGGATCAGCGATCCTTACTCATAGACCCACAATTACAATGTAACGAACCAAGTTTAAAAAGGCTCTCTGAGCCAATCAACAGCAATCAAACAATTAACCCATTAGACAACTGTTAACCCTCAATTGTATTAAATCAGCATATATGATGCAAAACAGTCTAAGTCCAAATAGGCTACTCAGCTACCAAGTTATAATATACTGACAATAAACGTATTGTTACAATCAGGAAATCTAAAGGATGTCACAATGTTGCTTTAATTTTTAAACACTATATCACTACTGAGGGACTCGTATCAAAAACAATCATTATAGCCAATATCCCATAGTTACCCACAATATAATATCTAAGAGGAATAAACTAGTAACTTGCTATTAAAAGAATAATACAGGATTATTGGCATAGATATTAACACATTAATCTGTTATGGTTTATCTTTCTGAAGTATAATTTTAAAAATTCAAGCAACATACTAGCATATTAGATAATATAATTTAAAGTTTAAATAACATATTAACAACTAAACAATCATGAATATTAACTTAAATATTTTAACAAAAAAATTATCATCCACAATTACAAAGTTATCAATTATGTACAAAATTACCACTAGTCAAAACAGAAGTTGGTTCAATCATTGAAAGATAAAGGTGTACTAATCATGTTGGAAGCAAGGCTACATTAGATTCAATTCAAAATCTTCATAACATTCATTATAAAATTTAGTACAGATCAATACATTCACTTATTACATATAGATCTAACAAAAAATTGGCTGGTAAAATTTGCATTATCCCTAATAGAGATTATTATAGCAGACAATAGATAGGCAAAATTCCAATTGTGTAAAAATACAACCAATAGATCTTCATACTATAAAAGCCAAATCCAAACGAGAATTCATCCCTAAGGGTATGCGTGTTTCTAGTTTCAGTATCCAAAAGGCTTCCCTCTTTTCCAAAAGCTTAACAGGATCTCCTCCTCGGATCCCACACCTGACTTTTTCTATTGCTTGAACTATACACAGTGCAGCATTACCACCACTGCATTCTGAAAAATGTTTACCTACTGGGGACCTACAATCCTGTTTGGAAATAGCGTTATAATGCTCACGAAATCTCTCCTTAAGACAACGTGTCGTCCTCCCCACATATTGTTTGTTGCATTTAGTGCAGGTTAGCAAATACACCACATTTTTTGTATCACAATTTGCATAGCTCTTTATTTCATACTGAATTCCTGTTACCTGCGATACAAAAGTATCTCCAATTTTTACTGCATGACAAGTCCTGCAAATGTTCTTTCCACATCTATAGCAACCTTTTTGTTTCAACCACATAGTATCTTTATTACTTCGTCTATCATTCCAGCTAAGGCTGGGAGACACTCTGTCTCCTATGGTTCTAGCCCGTCTCGGGACAATTCTAACCCCGTCCTTAAGTATCTGCCTCAATATTGGTTCCCCTCTCAATACCGGTAAATGTTTATGAAGTACCTTTTTAATCTGATTGAACTCCAGACTAAAATCCGTAACAAAATAAAGATCCCTGTTTGGGGATTCTCTTTGAACCTCCTTCTCCTGTAGGAATATCCCTCTTGGTTTAAACCGTGCCCTCCTGTATGCTTGTTCTATGTCCCTCTGTTCGTAATTCCTACTAAGAAGCCTTTCTTTAAGATCATTAGATGCTGACTCAAAGTTTTCAATATTAGAGCAATTGCGGCGCAACCTCGCAAATTGCCCATACGGAATTCCTTTTATAGTTTGTTTCGGGTGGCAGCTATCAGCAAGCAGCAAAGTATTTCTTGCCACTTCCTTCCTATAAACATCAGTGATTACCCCCCCTCTTTCTGGATCTCCTCTTAACTTCAAGTCCAGGTAATAAATACATTCTTTGTCAAAAGTTGCTGTAAAAGACAAATTTAAGTTATTTTTATTTAAAGAGGCCACAAAACTAGTTATAGAGTCTTTATCACCCTTCCATATAAACAACAAATCGTCAATGTAGCGGCCATACCAATGTATATGGCCTCTATACAAATTAGTACCTCCAAAGATGTGGGACTCCTCCCACCATCCCATGAACAGATTGGCGAAAGAGGGCGCGAAAGCCACGCCCATAGCCGTCCCACACCTCTCAGACCCATTCGTGTTCCCCCCCCCTCCTCGCAGAGGTCTAATCCCAGATCTTGCCACCCTTACTCTTTCTGATACATAACATCTTGTATACCAGTCCTCTGCCCTCAGTATCCAAGGACAGCACAGTCAGTGTTATACAGTATTCTATTTATAGCATCTTGCTACTGACCCCCCCCACCTGTCAATCAATCCCAATTAAAGTGTTTATCCAGTAGATAATATATCAACCAGTGGTATACACATTGGCTGTATAAGTAATATGTTGTTGATCTCTTATACAAAATATTAAATATTTTCACATATTTCAGAATTTACATAGCCCACCACTGTACTATATATATTCACTGATAATCTGTTTATGGTTGTAGTTTGTTATTAAAGGGGAACTGTGGTTCCAAACAAGGAGTTTAAATGAAAGGCCAGTTTCCTACCCTTAAAACGAGCCATCAACCACCTCTCTACGTGCTCACAGCCAAGATAAAGAAAGATCTGAACCAGAAAGTTAAATGGGTGGGAGGCTGACATGTGACATTCCTAAGGTTCTCCTCACGTGTGCGTGCGGCAGCACAGCCTCAGAATTCCTCAGTGTGTGAGGGAGACAGGAAGTCCTTCTCCTCTCTGCTGTGTGAGTGATCCCCACAGAGAAAGTATGGGAATCTACAGCCTCTCCCATATGTGAAACAGCTTTTCAGGCGAGGCAGAGTTCTCACTCTGATCTCACTCTTTTCTCACTCTGCCTGAAAAGGCTGTTTTCCGCAGAGTTTTCTGTAGGGGGGTCGGGTGAGTGGCCCATGGCACCGCAAGTGGGCGGGGCTTTGGCACCCATGGGTGGGCAGGGCTTAGACATCTGCGGGGGGGGGGATAGGCATCCACGAGTGGGTGGGGCCACATGGGGCTGTAAAAGAATGGGCCAAGGGGGGGCCTGCAACTGGTGGAACCATGAGGTCCAGAGGGGGAGGGACCTGGGGGCTGCAAAGGAGAGGAGGAGACACAGGCAGATTGGACTACATGGTTTCAGAGCAGGAAGCAGGAATTGCAGGGGACCTTGGGATGCTGCTGCCATATCACACACAAAATGTAAATATCTTCAAAATGAAAATAAATTGCAATTCCTATTAATTTACCTAAAGTCATTTTTGGACCACAGTTACCCTTTAAGTAGAGGGGAAAGTACTGTAGTAGCATTTTAGTGAAGGATGGATAGTATGGGTATTCAGACTAGCTCGGTATATCACTGTAGTAGCGTGAGTATTCCCATTTCTGGCATTCCAAAGATTGTCATCATTGACCCATATTAAGGAAGAGGAAGTAAAGCAGAGGAGAGAGAGATGAAGAGAGATAAATGAGATAAAAGGAAAAGGAGTGTATTATTACAGCAATAAGAAGTTCATTTCTAGGTAGTAATATATAACAGCCTTTTGGCAACTTATATAGCTAATATCTATCTCATTCTATCTAATAGAGGAGGCCTCTTCTATTTGTAGTGTAAATTCATAATGGCAGCAAATTATCAGTGGCGTGCTCTGTTCAATGTCACTGGTGTTGTATAGTCTTGGTAAAAACAATCGTTTGCATAAGTGTGGGAATGTGGGGCATGGGGGGGACACAAAGGAGAATCTTTTTGTGGGCACACCACCGGCTATTTCAAAGTGCATAATGGCATAATTCCGTATTGGGGTATTACTGTTTTGGGTTGGTATGTATGTATATGTTTATTTATATAGCGCCACTTGGGGACGCAGCGCTGTACAGTTTAAAATACAATAAAGTAATGAGGTCCTGCGCCCGTAGAGCTACAATCTAGTTGGGTGGTGTACACACAGATACAGTGGAATTGGTATAAATGCTGGTGTAAGACATATGCAGTGCAAATAAACAATCTAATACTGTGCTGGTTACCAGAAGGTAGGATGTAATTCCAGATTTGAACCTGCTAATTGAGGTTTCTTGATGTAGAGAGAGGGGAATAGAATTCCAGAGCATGGGAGCTACAAAAGAGGTTTAAGGCGAGAGCAGTCCGAGTGGGGGGTCTGTACAGGAGCTGGTTCTAGGATGAGCGGAGGGTACGAATAGGACAATATGGGGAGACTAGAGAGGAAATTAAGGAGGAGCAGCAGAACAAAGGGATTTAAATGTAAGGAGAGGATTTTGTATGTAATGCGTGTTTAATGGAGAGCCAGGTGTTGTTGTCGACAGTTATTTATAGATTCAAAACGGGGAACTTGAAATAATAGCTTTAAAGGAAAGGTATGAGTGATTGGTATAGCAGAATCATGGCTTAATGATTCACACGCATGGACAGTAAATATTGAGGATACTTTATTTAGACATGAACGAAAGGAGGAGGAGTATGTATGTATTTATCCATTTAAAAGAGGAATAGATGGGGGCGTAAACGATACGGAGAAAAACAATATGGGTGGAACTGTGTACAGGAAGCAAGAAGGTAGGTAAATTTAATTGTTGGAGTAGTTATAAGCCGCCAAATGCCGGGGAGAAGGTGGAATGAATCTCCATATGCAGTTGGCGAAGGCTGCTGGTATGGGGCATGTTCTGGTTATGGGGATTTAACTACCCTGACATAGTTGGAGTAAGGGAACTGCCAGCACCTCAAAAGGATAAAGTTCTTAAATTTCCTATATGAGCATTTTCTTTCACAGATGGTAGAAGTGTCTTACTAAGACAGAATGCATTGTTGGATTGGTGATATCTAATAACCTGAGCTCATTTTGAAGATGAAGTAATGGGAAGCTTAGGAAGTGCACTGGTTAACAAAACTTTTTACTTTAGGAAAGCTAATTTTATGCTGTTAAAGGAATCACTCCTGCTCATAGACTGGGGGAATTGTTTCTAGGTAAAGATACAGAGCGATGTGACCACTTTAAAGGTGTATAAACTATTACATTTCTAAATCTGACCTTTAGGGAACAAGTGTAAAAAAAATTTGGTCCATTCTGCATGGCTTAATGCTAGGTAAAAGTGAAATGGAAAAAAAAGAAAAGGCTTTTAAAATTTTGAAAACAGGGGGAAAGAACAGGCTTACAGGGAGTACAAAAGCTGTAATAAAGAGTGCAAGAAAGCAAATAAACTAGCTAAAATAGAAAATGAAATACGGATTGCCAAACAAACAAGTCCAACCCCAAAAATGTTTAAGTATATAAATGGTAAAAAGATGAGGACTGAGAGGTGGGACCATTAATAATGGGTGAGGTGGGTTGTAGAGGATGCCAAAAGGCTAATCTGCTAAACTGTTTTTTACATCAGTTTTACTGTTGAGGATCCTTAGCAGGGATTGTATAAATAGGGAAGAAATAAGAGTATTCACATTGGCTAACAGAGGATATGGTACGGAAACAATATGACAAAGTTAATATTAATAAGCCCCAGGACCAGATGGATGGCATCCTCGGATTTTAAAAGAGCTTAGTTCAGTTCTATTCGACCACTGTTTCTCATCTTTCAGATTGCTTCGGTCTGGGGATGTGCCGTGGATTGGAAAAAAGAATGTAATACCAAATTTTAAAAAGGTAATCGTTCACAGCCTGGTAACTATAGACTATAAGCCTAACGTGAGTGGGAGGTGCTGAAACTTTGTTACGGGATCATATCATCGACTTTGTCTCCAGAGCTCATCTTATTAGTAGTAGTAGCATGGATTTATGAGAAATAGATCATGCCAGACAAATTTAATTGTTTTTATGAAGAGCGAGTAAGAAGTTAGATTCAGGCACAGCAGTGGATGTGGTATACTTGGATTTGAGAAAAGCTTTTGATACTGTGCCACATAGGTAAAAACTGAGGACTGTTGGCCTTGAAAAACATTTGTTCATGGATAGAGAACTGATTATTGGATTGCACGCAAACAGAGAGTGGTGGTTAATGGAGCTACATCTATGTGGGCTAAAGTTCTAAGCGGAGTGCCTCGGGGTTCTATACTGGGGCCGCTTCTGTTTAATCTGTTTATAAATGACTTAGAAGGGGGCATTGAGAGCAAGGTCTCAGTGTTTGCTGATGACACTAAACTATGCAGAGCTTTGGAAACTTCAAATGATGTGCCACCTACACCATAAATAACTCTGTGTTAAGTGCATCTGTAATGGAAAAAGATTTGGGGGTTCTGGTAGATAACAGACTTAGCTATATCAAACAAAGCCAGGTAGCAACGGCTAGAGCTAGCAAGATATTGTCTTGCATATAGAGGGGAATGGATTCAAGAGAGAAAAACATTTTACTCCCTCTTTACAAGGCACTGGTAAGGCCTCATTTGGAATATGCGGTGCAGTTTTGGAATCCCATATACAAAAGGGACATCTTGGAAATTGAAGCAGTTCAGAGAAGGGCAACTAAATTAATAAGGGGAATGGAGGGGCTTGAATATGCAGGCAGATTAGACAAGTTAGGGCTGTTTACATTGGAGAAGCGACATTTGCGTGGGGACATGATAACCTTATATAAATATATTAATGGGCCATAGAATGAACTCTTCCAGCAGATGTGGTAATGGCAAGTTCATTGAAACGCCTGGATAAGTTTCTAAAACTAAAAAATATTGAGAATTACTGGTATTAATGCATATAGATCTGGTTGATCCAGGGATACTTTCCGATTGTTGTTTGGAGTCAGGAAGGAATTTTCCCCCCCTTTTTAGCTGTTTTTTTTGTCTTCCTCTGGATCAACTGTTAGGTAGGGTTTAAAAAAAAAAAAAAAAAAAGAGGGTGAATAGGTTGGACTTGATGGGCGTATGTCTTTATTCAACCTTAATTACTATGTTACTATGTATGTAGACAGAAGAGCATTGGTAGGGGGTAGAAGTAGTCCCGGCAGTATCAAACATCCCTTACCTGGCTGTTGGTCACATATACATACCAGTCACCAGCCTAACGACAGTCTAGCCAAAGGCAGGCCTCAGTCGGGTTGTGAAAGAAGTGTACTCTACCGCTTACTTGTACTTCGAGATGTGCGGGGTAGGCCATGGAGTATGAGGGCCAATGTTTTTTTGATCTTTTTGAAAGTTGCCCGTCATTTCTGGAGGTCGATTGAGTAGTCTGGAAATATGTGGATTTTTGTGTTTTTATGTAGAAGTTCTCCCATGTTGTTAGCTAACCGGAGAATACCATCTTGGTTTCTGGCATTTAGGAGTAGAGATGTAATGTGGGTTCGAATAGAACCCAGTTTCAAATCGAATATGAGGGTTTCGAAGTCCCGACAAAACTTTCGGAACTCCCGGATTTCACGGAACCCAGATTTTCCACATTTTCGATTTTTATCGAAAATAGGAGATTATTGAAAGTAGGCAATCATCTAAAATAGAAAATAATCGAAAAGCAAAAATAAGCGATTATCGAAAATCGAAAATAAGAGATCATCGAAAATCGACGATCATGGAAAATAGGCGATCATTTAAAATCGAAAATAATTGAAAATAAGAGATTACCGAAAATCGAAAATAAGAGATTACCGAAAATCGAAAATAAGAAGAGATCAACGAAATTAGGCAATCATCTAAAATCGAAAATAAGAGATTATTGTCGAAAAATAAGCGATTAATTGTCAAAAATAGACGATCATCGAAAATCGGCGAGCATTGAAAATCGAAATTATAGGCGGGCATCGAAAATCAAAAATAGGCGATCATCGAAAATAGGTGATATCAAAAATAGACGATAATCAAAAATAGGCGATCATCGTTATAGCTAAACATGTGGGAAAAACTCATTATCCTACATAATCATTAATGGGCTGAGCATTTTCATAGGTCACTCTAGTGACCCAGTTTTTGTCCTAAATTTCTGTACATTCCTAATATGCCCTGGCCCTCAGTGTGTGTGCCAAAGTTCCTTCAGACCCACATGAACATTTCCTTTCCATTTGTTTTGTATTCCTACACTTTTCATGTACAGACTAATTATACATGTTTTTATCTATGAAAATAAATTAGATAAAGATCCTTACTCAGTAGTGTAACTAGGAATCACTGGGCCCCCCAGCAAAACTATAAAACGGGGCCCCTTATCCATGTTTTATCCACAGTGGTTTTCTGGAGGAGGCTATCTGTCAAAGGAAAAGTAAGAAGGGCTCCTGGGGCCCCTATGGTTGCTCCCCCTGCTCCCCTGGTAGTTTATGCCCCTGCCCTTACTAAAAATGAGGTTATGATTTTCGTTAGAGGAAACATTGGATATAACCTGTTGTTTTTAAAGTGTGTTTCTTTCCATAAACGGTATCCTTGACTCAAGCAAGGTTTCATTCAGTATTTCCTCTTGTATCCTATATGCATCTTTTGTTTCTCTTTCCAGCCTTTTGCGGTGTTTCTCCTTGGAGATGACATAAAGGCATTTCCAGTGCCAAAAATAGCCAACCACTTCCTTCCATTTCTTAGGAGGGCCAAGAGAAAACACCCAAAGCACCAAGGAATAGGAGAAAAATAAACAGAAAAACAGCCATAACTCTAATACAAAAAAGAAAGAGAATAATATCAGAAGAAATAAATTATTTAGAAAATAAAAATGTAGTAACAAAAAAATTTGAAATGATACATGTACATTACCAAACCATAAGTTAAGGTGGCCATATACTACAAAGGTTATTGCGATTGTAATTGCGATCGTAAACCAAACGATACTTTACAGACAGACATACAATGTTAATTGTACGTAGATGTACCATACATATTGCTAGACAAAAAATTCGTTTGGTGATTAATGTCAAATGTCTTTTGTAGGTTACATTACATAAACATTTAATAGGAACTTCATAAAATACTACAATCATTTACCAATCGACTTAAAAAAATGACTTTCCCAAATGATGCAGTATTTTGTGTAAATGCAATGTAAAAATATTTTAAATGGACACCGTTATGCGATGATGCAGGGGAAATCGCAAGTGCAATGTTCCCCTGCCTTAATGCTAATCCTAGTGTGATCTAAGGAGTATAATGACAATTTGACTCCTCCCAAATTAGTTTAATATTTGGAAAATATTTGCAAGCTCTATTAAAGGGCAACTATACTGGAAAAAGTACATTTTAATCCATAAATTACTACATGTTACTTGCCCTTTTCTTAGGTGTGTGTGTTGCTCCATGCTTTTAATCCTTACTTGACTCAGGCTTAGTATCCCCCCTCCCTCTATTAACCGACACCGCATTACATCTGACTGGACTTTATAAGCATGCTCAGTAATCACTATGCATTAGGGGAGGGAATTTCATCACATTCCATTCAGAGCAGGATTATCCACAAGACAACCTAGACACCTGCCTAGGGCCCAGGAAACTTCTGGGGGCCCGCTTCAGAAGCGAGTAACTTTACATCTCTAGAATATAGTCTACACTAGAGATGTAATGTGGGTTCAATTAGACAAAACTTTCAGAACTCCCAGATTTCATGGAACCTGGATTTTCCGTAGTTTTGATTTTATATAAAAATAGGCGATCAGCAAAAATCAAAATAGGCTATCAGCGAAAATAGCCAATCATAGAAAATCGAAATTAAGGTGAACATCGAAAATCGTCATGAATCTAAAATCAAAAAAGGTCGATCAACGAAAATCGAAAATAGGCAATCAGCGAAAATCGAAAATAGACGATCTTCGAAAATCGAAAAAAGACGAGGATCATAAATAGATGATCAACGAAAATCAGCGATCATCAAAAATCAAAATACGGTCAAGAAAATCGAAAATAGACGATCTTCGAAAATCAAAAGTAGGCGATCATCAAAAATAGACAATCATCGAAATTGAAAACTAAATAGGCATCATCGAAAATCAATTAGGATCTGGTCCCTTTGTAACAGACAAATAAAAATAATGTATTTTCGATCTATAGAGAACCTCTCTATAAGTGGCTGCACTTACTATTTTCTTCCATGTTTTGGGCATATGAAAGAAAGCTCAGTAAAATAAGTTAATCCCAATTTTAAAAAAGAAAAAGTACAAGCCATTTATTGAAAGAATAAAAAATATTTGTTAGTTGTATCCTTTTAAAATATGTTTGTATTGGTATTTTAAACTGGTAATTACTCCTGTTTTGAGCAAAAATGGGAGCATGAGCGCCGACAGCTGCACTACTTCCGGGTAATTCAGGTACTTGCGTGTGACGTCTGTTGCGCCTTTACTGACAGCTGCAACAAGAATAGAGCAGAGTAGGAGCAGCGAGGGACAGGGTCAGGTAAGTCCCTTTAGAGGCATCTTTGGAATTATACTATTGCAAAAAAGGGGTTTGGGGTGGTTCTCTACATGAATGTATGCTGGACATGCCCTTTAAAGATTTGTATTTAGAGTATGCCTCAGAAACAGAAAGGGGCAACCGGCTTGACTATGCTCAGGTTTAGGCAATTAGGTCCAGATGAAAAATGTCTGGAAATTGGTGAATAAATATAAATGCTTCAACAGGTTCCTTAGAAAAACAAAAGCACACTTCTACTGTATGACCTATTGTTATACCAGCTTCAAAGGGAATATCAACCCCATAACAAACATTTGTAATAGCTTTATCATCCCCCAAACCTAGGCCTTGCATGGGTTTAAAGTCCATGTTAGGCTTAGAAATATAAGTACTTAATACGGCACCACCTAATTAAGGCTTCATTCACACTAAGAGTGTTTTGGTGCGGTACATTGCTCTAGAACGCCGTGCACATATTATGAATTGTACTGTTCACGCTATTGAGCTGCGATAGTGCATTTTTATGTTCCGCTGCATATAAAAAAAGCCTAGTGGAACGTAGCCTAAGCTACATGCTAATGGGGCGTTTCCACATCCCCATAGATTTGCTGATGATGGTATGAAAGCATGACTGTTTAGCATAATATTTATACAATACCCGAACCCGCATATAGACATATCGATTAGAGTCTACTCTGTGTAATGGCTTCCGCAACCACGCCCGTTACTTTCTCATGGTACGGGGGTGACGTCCGAATGTACGTGCCAACGTACGTTTCATCACTATTGTCAGGGCATTGGACAACCCCCCTGGCGTATCTTTTATTTTCGTTCCAACCAATAGCTTTATTTTTAATTTCACACGCCCCTAGTGTTCCCTTCTTCCCTTCTGTGTTTAAACAAAAACAGACAATAACACTTTTTGTTGAATTACAGTAAGGTGTTTCGCGTTTTATAATATATGGCTTTTCCATATGTTTATAATATCACATATGATTAAAGGTCTGAGATGGGGGCTGGATTTTGTAGCTTGTACTGTTAAAATGCGGTATCTCACTAGCTCACCCTTGGGCTGGATTCACAAGACCCTGGTTTTCAGACTATGTAGGCAGGGATTATGGACAGCCTGTGGTGTTGTGGGATTGTCCGGTGGATAGGATGTCTTTATGTTTTTGTTGGTTTGGTGAGGGAATTTTATGATGAATGTTGATATTAAGTACTGGGTGATTGATTTCTGCAAGATAAAACAATGTCAGAATGATATACTGCACCAGAATGGGAAATAGGCACTCCCTGGGCACTAACCAAATGATATGTATTATCAAGGGTAAGTTATCTGAACTGACGGAAAAAAAATAATTAGGTGGTGCCATATTAATTATTTATGTATCGATCTACTGAGGTAGCTCCCCTATTCTTTGTATTTTGATCATAGGTTTCTAAATATTCTTACCAGCCCTTGTTCCCTTGGCTGTCTTGTGCTGCAGCTCCATGCGTTTTTGTGCACAGAATAAGATGTGATGTCAGTGGATTGGCTGAGATGCGAGTCCTTTACACAAGCACACTGAACAACCCATTTAACAGAAGTCTATGAAACTAGAAAAGTTGTACCAATTAATTAATTGGGTACTTGAGTTATTTATTGTTGAACCATAAAGCATTTATTTACAGCACTCAACAAAATAAATTAACAAGGTTTTTTTAGATATAAAATAGATTGGGCATCACTTTAATTTTTTCATTGTTACCTCTTGTGGTTTTGTTTCCACATAGTTCAACATGCTCACCTGCTTAGCCCCATGCACTTGCTTAACCCCTGGCACATGCTTGTCCACATGATTAGACTTCTGCATTTGTTGTCCACACGATTGTGCTCACTTGCCTACATACTTAGCACCTGGCACTCGCTTGCCTGCACACTAACCCCAGACACTAATTTGCCTGTATATCTAGTCCTAAGTGTTTGTTTTGCCCGCAGACTTGCATGCTAAATAGAGATGTTCGAAACGTTGAGTTTCGTTCTGTTTTCGAAATTTTCGAAATTCTAAAACTAACCCATAGAAGTCTATGAGAGAAAAACCCTGAAAGTTTGTCCATTTTGAGGGACAAACTATAAATGACACAGAAGCCTGGGGAATGGTTTGGGGAACCCTAAATATAACCAAAACTTATTTTAAACGATCTTTCCTCACATCGGGCTGTTTCGAGCTTCCACATTCTATTTTCGAGAGTTAAATCGAGGGTTATTTTGATAATCGTCTATTTTTGATATTCGATTTTAAAAGATTGCCTGTTTTCGATGATTGTCTATTTTAAATTTTCGCTGATCGTCTATTTTCGCTGATCGTCTACTTTTGATTTTCCACCACAAGAACATGCCAATGGCTTTGAATGAAGCCATGCTAAGAAACCAACTGTGGTGCAAGACCTCACTAAACTCTGGAAGAGTACTTTACTATAAACACAGGCTCGTTATCATCCACAGGCACAATTTGGGAGGCCCACAAATCAGTCTTGAGGGGACACTGTATTAAATGGGGCTCTAGACTAAGAAAGACAAAACCAACGTCACTAACAACACTCAGGGATCTTCAAACACACGAACAAAACTAGCTAACACCCAACTCTTTCCACCCTTCGAAAATAAATTATCTCTCTTACGCAACTTAGACTTCTAGAGACACATAGAGTAGAAAAATCACTTCTATGGTCTCGACAAAAATTTTACGCACAGGGAACAAACCACACACAATCCTAGCTAGACATCTCCGTAATTCACACCAAGACTACGTATACACCCAGTCAACACAGACTCAGGCCACACGCCACTAGTCCAAAACAAATGCACAGAGCTTCCTTCAATACTACACCAAATATACTCCGCAGCTCACACATCCCTACAGCATCTCAACAACAAAAAATGCGAGATTACTTACACACCTGTCACCTCCCAACTCTGCTACCGACTCAAATAGACCAGCTAAACAAGACATCTCCACCCAAGAAATCCACAAAATATCAAAGACATGCCCACAGGAAAATCCCCAGGCCCCGACGGCCTCACCTACAAATTTTACATATTCTTCCCTACCCTGGCCCCACATATAACCTCCTTCTACAACTCTCTATTAGACGGCACTAAACCTCCCCCCTCTTTTCCTATCCTCACATATCACCCTTATTCCAAAACAAGGGAAAGATCTCTCCAATATGGCAAACTATCGCCCATTCCTTACTCAACACAGATTAAAGATCTTCACAAAAATACTGGCAAACCGTCTCGCACCACTACTACTCCTAAAATTATACACAACGACCATGAGGTTTTTATTATGGGCCCAGCATGCGACAACACCCGTAGAGCCATAAACACTATAGATATAGCGAATAAGAAAACACACCACTCCTAGTATTAAGCCTGGATGCCGAAAAGGCCTTTGACAGACTGGATTGGTCTTTCATGCTTGAAACAATGGGGCCTTCGGGTTATCAGGACGACTTATATCGCACTAAGCGCCCTTTACTCAACCCCCACAGGTAGGATTAAAGTGCCAGGAGCCATATCCAACTGCCTCACCATACAACGAGGCACGAGACAAGGATGCCCATTATCCCCACTGCTCTAGCAATGAGTATAGAACCCCTAGCTGCTCAAATCAGAGACTCTCCCAATATACATGGTCTTACAATCCATAAAAACACATACAAATATCTTATATGCCGATGATGTACTCTTAACATTGACCCAACCACAATCTCTCTTCCAACCTACATAACACTCTGGCCGATACGGAAATTTTTCAGGTTAAAGATAAATGAGGGAAAGACAGAAGTTCTTCCACTAAATCTTCCCACACCAACCATAAAATGATTGCAACTTAATTTCCCATACTGTGGAGAGTCGATGAAATCAAGTACTTAGGCATCAAACTCCAGATTCAAGACCTATATAAAGCAATTTTATCCCCATGTTTTTTACTATAAAACCCTACTGACACAATGGAAACCCTCCCCTATCCGTGTTTGGGAAAATCTCCTCAATAAAAATGACCATTCTTCCAAAATTGACATATCTATTTCAACTCTCCCAATCGCATACCACCCCCAGATTAATCCTACCTGGCCAACAGAACTACTTAAATTTATCGGGGAAAATAAACACCACCAGTCTCCTGGAAGTTGCAGTACCACGAAACACACAAGAAGGACTGGGGGTACCCGACCTCCTAAAATACTACTACTACTACTCGGCACAATTACGTCACCTCACCCACTGGGCAACTGTAACCCCTTTAGCAAGATGGGTCGAAATCGAAGGACCCAAACTTACCCAGCGCACTTGCTTACATTACCCACCTCCAAAATAAGATATCCCTCGCAATACACAGCCCAATGCAAGTCACATACAAACTTTGGCATAGACTCAATAAACCACATAATTACTTAGTAAGGCCTCTCAACTTACCCCATTCACACAGACCCCAGACATCCCCACCAGTCTAATAGCAACACAACACAGACTCTGGACAAATTCACATATGCACGCTATTATGATATTGTAGATAGAGTTCACTAGGAAACTCTACACATTCGAGAACTTATAAACAAAAGAAGATTCCCCCACTCTGTCCTACGCCTATTATCAGATTAAACATAGAGCAGACACCTAACACGAACAGGAATTTTCTCTCAACTCACACATTTTGAACAGTTGCTCACCAAGGTCCCCAGAGAAGAGCATAATCTCACATATATATCATATTCTGAACACTAAACCTTCCGAGCCTCCCCTCAAACATAAATATATGACACGATGGGAAAAGACCTTGGGCATGCATATCCCCTTAGACATATGGAAGACAATTTGGGAAACTACAGCTAAAACATCGTAAATATAACACATAGAAAACGATACAAAATCCTACTACATTGGTATTACACACCGGAGAAAATTATTGCAATCAATCCATCCCTCCCAGGACATGTTGGAGATGTGGGGCTGCACCAGGCACACTGCTACATATCTTCGGACATGCCCGGGCCTATCATTTACTGGACTTCAGTCCAACAACTAGTGAACAAACTGATGGGACACTCGATCCCTCTCTCTCCGCAACACGTACTACTGAACATCCCCCCAACGACCTAAAAAACGGAGAGAGATTTAATCAAACACATACTCACATCAGCGAAATCTTAATACCCAGATATTGGAAACCATACAGACCCCAACATTCTCAGAACTTATACATAAAATCAGTGTGTACAAATACTGGAGTATATGACAGCCCAGCTACGAGAGAAGACAGACAGACACGAAATAATATGGACCCCATGGCACTCATACCTGGGACATAACTAGCCAGGGAAAATAAACAAAAACAACAGAAGGAGACGAGACCCAACTATCTCATTAATCAATACCTCCTGTATTAAAACAACACCACCGCCTGGGGAGAAAGGGAAGCCGCCCAACTGTTATATGTTCAATATATTTTTTCTTTAATAAGGTTAACTAGAAAATAAGGTTTGGACAGACGGTGATAGTTTATTAAAAACTCCAATACATATCGAAATTCTGAAACCCGATCTCACAACAAATATATCTGTCACAATATAAATGTATAACAAGGTTCTCTTCTACTCCTCCCTCTTTAACGCACTGTAAAATATATTCCAGATAAAGTTTGAGAGAGAAATTTTACTGATGTGTAACTCAACAATTGGTATATTGTATTAACTGTCACTTATGTCTAGAATGTTTTATAAAATGTACAATAAAAAAACAAAAAAAAAAACACCTTGGGCGTTTGTATATTTTTAATGTTGTACTAATAAAGCCAGTGATTTTATACCTTAATGTGCGAGTACCCGGATCTGTAAACGGGATGCGGACCAAACCTTTTCCCAGTTGGTTATCTTAGATGTACGGACCTAGCGAAGGATCCGGGTGATCCACTCCACCCAGGAGGAGGGCTGAGTCCTTAGTTTACCCATACTCTAACCTAATAAGTAAACTAATGAGTGACTACAAACGAGAAGAAGGATCCCTTTAGGTTAATACTTACCGGAGCGATCGGTCTGGGGTATATACACCGGACCGCAAAATACATATGAGTGAGTCACTGTTTGTATTGGGTGGTTAAGAGCTTGTAGGATAACGGGCCACATCAATAGTCATTTGTTACACACATTTTAGTTGTTAACTCAAAACATTAAACCTGCTACCTACTGTTAGTGGAACAGTCCTATTTTGGCCACCCTGCACTGATAACTATCTGCCGTCTACCCCTCTGGGCATGGGGGTTCCTTGAGCTTGGCATTGCATCACAAAACAGAAACAGACCCAGCAGCAAAGTAAGTAAAAAATCAAATTGGTTACAGAAAAATCACTTAAATTCACGCTTTAATATAAAAATGCAGTTTATTTTATTGTTTTAAAATCCCCTCCTACGGACGAAGTTTCTTAATTCAAATAATAACATAACATACACGGTTATCACAATGTACATGGTATTGCATATTGTTGCAAAATTATACATTACAGTGCAGTCTTGTTGCTTATTGGTTTTTCCACCGCTGTGCCCCCTGCACCCCTCATGATGTTTACAAAACCATTTAATACTTTCCAAAGTTTTACTTTACCGGTAGTTTGGTGACATTATAACCTAGTGACAGTTTAGGTAATCATACAGAGTAATAGCATCAGTGAGGGTTTAATATGAGTTAGATCATTTTACCCCAATTTCAGTTTATACACCTGTTATTTATTTACCTGTTTGAAAGCTCATTTAGTTATCGCATGTCTGTGCAGAAGCCTCCCACCTGCCCCACACTTGGACATAGACCAGTTTCTGATGAATTTCATGGCTTTCCTTTATTAGTTTGTTTTTATACTAATTGTATAGTTTCAAAAACCTTAAATGACATTGATTGGCCAGGCTTCCATACCCAGTATGCATGGCTTCACTTTCATACAAGTTTGTTCCTTCTCTACAGATGCCTCCTCCTTCCAGCAATCCCATCCGCTGACTGATTACCATAACTACAAAGACTACATTCAGCAAATATCCAATGGGGAGGAGAATATCTTAGTGCAGGTAGACCACTTGCATTAGTGCCACTGCTGGGACATCTGGGTCTCCAAGCACAGTTCCTGTCACAGAAAAGTATGCCACCGAACGTTTAATGCAGGTATCTACAACATTAGCATTTGGCTGCACTTGCCAACCAAGTAGTTATTTTAGCTGCCACTGATGAATTTACAAGATGCAACTGATCTTTCTAGAACATAAAAACTTTATATATGTATTTTTAATCTATGAATTAAAGGCTACAATTAAAGATTTAATTTTTACTTCAATTCTCTTCTTATGTTCTGTGTCTTTTGCTTTTTTTTACTTCGGGAACCATTTTGTGTCTGGAAGTTATCCACAGCAACTTCCCTGGATCACTAGAAAGTGGCCAGGTTTTCCTTTCCACCAAAATTTGCTACTCTAAGGCAGGGATTCCCATTGGCCCATATCCGTTGTCAACTGAATTTAAGCTTTTGGAACCCCTATACACGTCTCGACTACCACGTCATCCCACCATGTCTACTCATGATCTACTGTATGTACAAATACTCTTTGCCTTAAAAGATCCAGACTTGACTGCACTAAGTCAGCTTCTCCTGGATCCTACGCCAGTGTTTTAACTCTGAAAAAGAATGGGAAACTATAGTCATGGATATTATGCAAGGTGGGATCAGTTCAGAGCTGAAGATTCCACAAGACATCAGGCAGCAGTTAGAAAAGATGCTTATCCCACGACCTAGGGCGCTAGGGAACTTCATGCTCAATTTGGGAATGGCTTTCTAGGTATTGCCAGTAGACTATGGCCAAGATGAAAGTGGTGATTGCTGTTTACTCTGGACTGGATGGCCAATTTCTTAACGATGTTCCATGCAGGGGATTATACTTTATTCCCCCTTGTACTGCCACAGCAGAGGGTATGAAAGCATGAACATTTAGCATGCTTAACTCGTGTTCATATTCTTCTATCTGTCCCCTATTCCTTTCTTTATTTTCTACTCTTCTCATTTTTTATTCCCCCCCCCCCCCCCTTTGTCTTGCTGTTTATTAGTCATATAGTGATGCTGTGTGATACCGTGTTTTTTTCTTAGGATTAATTGGAGTTATATTACCCAAGTAGTGCCACCCCTCAGTATGTGCTGTGCCCACACTCACATTCTTTGAATTCATCCCCGTTGAACAGTTATAAAGGAACCACAGAAATAATACGCTTGCAAGATGTTTGTGTGGAGAAAGCCTATGAACTAGTCATTACTAACAGATGGACTATTCAGGTTAGTTGCACACAAAACACATATCATCTATTCCCTCACCCCCCCCCCATTCTCTATTATTCATTCTATATACTTGTATGGGAAGTAGGAGCAGGTTTCCTGCCTTCCATTTTGTTGTCATTACAGATACTAGCTTTAGAAGTTTTTACTGCCAGTGCTTAACTCCTCTTTGTTACTGTAAAATAAAGCTGGGTACACACAATAGCTAAAACCCCAATACCATGGGGCTTTTTCGTCTCTGTGTAGCTCATTTTCTGAACAAGCAGCCAAACGTACCGTGTTGGCCTTGCGGTCGTTTGGAAAAGACCTAAAATTTCCCTCAGCAGCAGTAGTTCCTCCTGTAGGGAACTTGGCTGTGGTGGTGGGAACCATGCAGTCCCGAGTCTTCTCCCTGTTATGTGTATAGGGAGAATGCCTGGACTGTGTGACCTAACCATGTTTAGCTGGGTACGCACAGTAAGATAAAGCCCTGATACTGTTGATTCGACAGTATCGACAGTGTGTGTACTCATTTTTCTAATGAGCGAACGGCCGCCAAATGCCTCGTGGTTGTTTGGAGAAGACCTTAAATCTTTCAAACATCTTTTGCTGTGTGTACCCAGCTTTAGGCTGAGTAAAAACAAAAAGATGTTTTGTCCCAACCGAGTGTTCGCTATTGGCGAATGCTCGGCTGGGACAAATGACTGTCGGTCGTGGCAATAGTGGCCAATGCAGTCCCATAGTGAACCGCATGATCGCCGTCATTACCAACATGTCCGATCACCCGTTCGTTCGACCCAGACAAATGTGCGACCAACATCAGTCTTGCCCGCCCAGAAAACACAGCTGATTTTTCAGCCAGGATGACCAATACAAGGAAGTATCAGTCAATTGGCCCCAAAATTCGCCCATGTGTACTCAGCCTTAGGCAGTTCGTAAAAGTAATGTATTAATTGCTTGTAAAGATCTGCAACAGTAATTTGTTTACACTATTTGTTATCTATTTAGATCCAGACTTGGGGATGTAGTGCGTATTGTTAGCTTCCACAACCAAAGCCCCATCTTGGAGTTTTCTGTATAGGTAGGTAGGTCACTTTGAATTTATAACCAATTTTCTGCTAAAAATTGTACTTACCTTTTTTCACTTTAACTGAAGAGCGGGAGGTAAAGGAGCTATGACTCACCTCCCGCACTTCAATGAATCCAACAGAAGCCAGGAGGAAAACTTAGCAAACCTCACCCATGATCACGTTCCTCCACTGCTTACTGTGACAGGTCCGGCATTATATTGGATCTCGTATATTGTTATGATTGTATTGTCCCTTACAATATACGCGCTATACACGCAGCCACATATGATGACGGGACCTGTCACAGGAAGCAGCGGAGGAACGTGATCATGGGTAAGTTTGCCTAGTTTTCCTCCTGGCTCCTGTTGGATTAATTGAATTATGGGAGGTGAGTCATAGCTCCTTTACCCCCCAGTTGTGAGGATCTAATGGTTAAGGTCTTTCAAAGGTGTATATCTTCCCTTTAACCCTTTAAGTTACGCAGATGATACAGTGTACGATCTCCACTTAAAAGGAAAAAAGTGCCACAGATCATACACATTCTGCAGCTCTTTGCTGTTTGCAGCAAAAAAAATGGTGCCAGGAAGGATCATAGGGCATTTAAGTGCCCTCCTATTCCCTCATCGGTTTAGTCCAAAACCAATGAAGAAGTCCTATATAACACCACAAAGCACCGTATGTATAGGGAATCCCTCCCTGGTCCCGACATTACTTGTAAGCAGAGGCGCTGCAGAAAGGGAAACCCGTGATGTAATTGGATGACCGGGATTCCTTTTAGTCTTCCCCCATTTCCTCCCTGGTAA
The DNA here is from genome assembly GCA_019447015.1 of Hymenochirus boettgeri. Classification (NCBI taxonomy): domain Eukaryota; kingdom Metazoa; phylum Chordata; class Amphibia; order Anura; family Pipidae; genus Hymenochirus; species Hymenochirus boettgeri. Next base: position 54,039,769 of record CM033476.1, read on the forward strand.
AAGTGCAGTAGTTTGTGGGGCTTTTTCTTTGAAAAATAGGCGTGTCCAAACTCACAGCACTTTTATTTTTTGTGTAATTTCACTTGTGTATGCATCCAATTTGAGTTAGTTGGTGCCATGACTCTGTGTGCACTCATGATATGGCATACCGTTTGATTCAGGACATGTGGAAGATTGACATTTAGTGGGGGGGGTTTTCTGCCAAGTGAATCATCTTTTTTTTACATCTCCTAAAAACACAGATTTCTATGTATTACTACTGCGTCTGAAATTCTTCATGTATTTATGAAGGCCCCCTTACGTAGCTGAAGGTGTGTAGATTCCAAAATATATTAGTTTGTCAGGGGTTTCCAAGTTTCGAGGTTGTTTCCTTCGAAAAATTGGAGGCTTCAACCTTTGAATCATTTTTTTATTTACACAAAATCTCTGATGGATTACTGCGTCTGGAATTCTTATGTATGTATGAAAAAATGGTACCATTATGAGCTGAAGGTGTGTACATTACAAAAATATATAGTTTTGGGGGTTTTCCAATTTTCGGCTGTTTCCTTTAAAAAAGTATAGGCTGTTGAAATTACAAAGGACATTGATTTTTTTCTTGTAATTGCACTTGTGCATGCATCCTATTTGAATTAGTTGGGTGCCATGTCTCTGTGTGCACCCATGCATGGCCTACCGTTTGATTCAGGACATGTGGAAAATTGACAAGGGTCACAGAGACATTAGAACCTTCGGGTTTTAAACAGGATAATGGGGCATATTTAGAAAGGATCACTATTTTCGCCATTTCACTATCGCATTTTCGCCTTATTATAAAACCGCTCGTTTTCGCTTTCACGGAAAAGTAACTCTGTGGCGATGTGTGATGGGTAATATTGCCTTATTCATTGCGTTAAGTCTGGTATTGTGGTGAAATATCAAGCTATTTAAATAGGTGAAAAATCGTCTTTTTGCCACCTTTTTTCTGCCTTTTATTGCATTTTTTGCAGTTTTACCAGAATTTCCGCCAAACATCATTGCTATTGGAATGTTCCATTAACACGACTATTCTGTTACGACTATGGTATGTTCCCATATTAATGTAACGGGTTTGATATAGATGCATTTTTGCTGAAAAAGCAATAGTAAAAAATTAGTCCTATTAATAGTATAGTATGTAAAGTATAGTTTATCTGTTGTATTCAGTTAGTTCTTGAAGACGTTTCGCTAGTCTCCAACTGGCTTTCTCAATTCAAAATGACTTGTACAAGAATCTGTTGGCAATTATGTACCCTGTAAAGTCCCAATTAGCATATGACAGACAGGTGTTAGGGACCTTCTGAATGCAAGGTGTGATTGCATTGTGGCTAAGAGGTGTTATAGGAACTGCCCAGGATAAGGTGTCAAAACAGCATTGTACATGCCGACAGTTGGTGTTGAAACCCCCCACCTCTATTCAGGCTCGGTTTCTTTATTTTCACATAAATGATCCTTACACACCTTTCTTGAACCAGTCATGTTCCTTCTTGCCAGGATGTTGACATTACATAGTAACATAGTAATTAAGGTTGAATAAAGACATACGTCCATCAAATCCAACCTATTCACCCTCTTTTTTTAACCCTACCTAACAGTTGACCAGAGAGGCAAAAAAAACCAGCTAAAAAGGGAGAAAAAATTCCTTCCAAATGGCAATCGGAAAGTATCCCTGGATCAACCAGATCTATATGCATTAATACCAGTATTCTCAATATTTTAGTTTTGAAACTTATCCAGGCCTTTTTTAAAGCTATTCAATGAACTTGCCATTACCACTTCTGCTGAAAGACAGTTTCACCGCTTCTCACTGTAAAGAAACCTTTCCTAACCTGAAGATGAAACTTCTTCTCCGACCTATTAGTAAACAATTCACCAGAGAGTTCATTATATGGCCCATTAAATATTTTTTATAAGGTTATCATGTCCCCATGCAAGTGTCGCTCTCTAATGTAAACGTCCTAACTTGTCTAATCTGCCTGCATATTCAAGCCCCTCTATTCCCCTTATTAATTTAGTTGCACTTCTCTGAACTGCCTCAATTTCCAATGTCCCTTTTGTATATGGGATTCCAAATCTGCACCACATATTCCAAATGAGGCCTTACCAGTGCCTTGTAAAGGGAGAATATTTGTATTTCTTGAATCTATTCCCCTCTTTATATCTTGATAGCTCTTGATAGCTCTACCGTTGCTACCTGGCTTTGTTTGCTATAGCTAAGTCTGTTAACTACAGAACCCCCAAATCTTTTTCCATTACATGCACCTTAATACAGAGTTATTTATGGTGTAGGTGGCACAGGGATATTAAATCCTAAATGCATCACCTTACATTATATCAACATTGAATCTCATCTGCCATTCTGCTGCCCATTTTGCTAATCTATCTAGGTCTGCACTTGCACATCATTTGAAGTTTCCAAAGCTCTGCATAGTTTAGTGTCATCAGCAAACACTGAGTCCTTGCTCTCAATGCCCCCTTCTAAGTCATTTATAAACAGATTAAACAGAAGCGGCCCCAGTACAGAACCTGAGGCACTCCGCTTAGAACTTTAGCCACATAGATGTAGCTCCATTAACCACCACTCTCTGTTTACGATCCAATAACCAGTTCTCTATCCATGACACAATGTTTTCTTCAGGCCAACAGTCCTCATTTTATACATTAGTCGCCTATGTGACAGTATCAAAGCTTTCGCAAAATCCAAGTATATACATCCACTGCTGTGCCTGAATCTAACTTCTTACTTGCTTCTTCATAAAAACATTAAATTTGTCTGGCATGATCTATTTCTCATAAATCCATGCTGACTACTACTAATAAGATGAGCCTGGAGACAAAGTCAAGGATATGATACTGTAACAAAGTTTTCAGCACCTTCCACCACTGATGTTAGGCTTTCAGGTCTATAGTTACCAGGCTGTGAACGACTACCTTTTTTGAATATTGGATTACATTGGCTTTTTTCCAATCCCTGCACTCCCCAGACCAAAGCAAATCTGAAAAGATGAGAAACAGTGGTCTAGATAGAACTGAACTAAGCTCTTTTAAAATCCGAGGATGCAATCCACGGTCCTGGGGCTTTATTGTATTAACTTTGTCTAATGTGTTCCATACCATATCCTCTGTGAATACTCTCATTTCTTCTTCCTGCATATTATTACAATCCCTGCTGTAAGGATTCTCAACAGTAAAAACCGATTTAAAAAACGGTTTTAGCATATTAGCCTTTTTGGCATCTTCTACAACAAACTCAGCCCCATTATTTAATGGTCCCACATTCTCAGTCCTCATCTTTTACCATTTATATATAAAAACATATATATATATAAATATATATATATAATATATATATATATATATAATATATTATTTAAAAAACATTTTGGGGTTGGACTTGCTTTGTTCAGCAATCTGTATTTCATTTTCTTTTATTTAGCTAGTTTAATTGCTTTCTTGCACTCTTTATACAGCTTTTGTTCTCACTGTAAGCCTGTTCTGTTCCCTCTGTTTTCAAAATTTTAAAAGCCTTTTTATTTTTTTCCATTTCATTTCCATTATAATTTCAAAGTATGTCCTTTTTCCTTAAGATGCAGGTACAGGCTGAGCCTACCTGAGGAATTGGCTCTTCTGTGCTGGGCCATACGCTGGTTCAGTTGCTGTTTGGTCTTCCCCACTTACAAATCAGACAATTTTCACTGCACTGCATACATGATGGCTGTCATATGCTATTGGGGACTTTCCAGGGTACATAATTGACAACAGATTCTTGTATTGAGAAAGCCAGTCAGATGAATATCGAAACTTTAAGTCCAGTTGATCAGTTGAATACAATAGATATACAATGACCTGGATAATGAGAAACCTTCACAAGCTGTATAGTAATTGAAGTTGAAATAAGACATACATAAGTCCATCCAGTCCAACCCATCTAGCAATATCCTCATTACCTGCCTAACTTTGAACAAATTTATGAAGGGGGGAAAATCCTTCCTGGCTCAAAGTGGCAATTGAAAATATCCCTGAATCAACTCTACTTTATGTATCAATACCAGTAACTTGCAACATTCCTTGTTTGCAGAAACTCATCCAGGATTTTTTTTAAACTGTCCAATGACCTGCCATAACAACGTCCAACGAAAGACATTTCCATAGCTTTACCGTTCTCAGAGTGAAAGACCCTTTCCGAACTTGAAGCCTAAACCTTTTTTCTTCAAGTCTAAAGGGCAACTATAGTGAAAAAAAAACTTTGTCTGTATACAATGTTATAGATCACTTAGTATAAGCTGCCTTACTTTCATGTTTCTTCTGTGTGCTTCGTTCTTCACACACTGGCAGAAGTTTGTACCAACTGTGTAGTCCCCCCCCCTCTCTGTCTACTCCCCCTCAAGCAGTGACGCTGTATACAGAGTCCGAGCATTGTCAGTTGAAAGGACTTTAAAAATGAAGTGCTGACATCCTGTTGACCCCTCCCTTCCGAGCTAGACTGCAAGCAATCAATTGTGGATAAAGTAGCAATTGCTGGAAGGGAGGGGCAGAGGGGGAGAGAGGAGGACAATGGTGCTGAGATTCTTTACAAGTAAGTTACTGAACTCTGCCTGTTCTCTAACTTTGCTAATTGTTATTTACTTTTACCTAAATTCATATCTCCATCCCTCCCCCTGCTTAGCTGAGATCATAATCACTGAAGAGAGAGTCAGTGTAACAGCAGCTTGTAGTGAGAGACCTTCACAAACACAGTGGACACTGCTTGTTGTCCTGTTACATTCAGTTGCTTAGTCTATATATTTCATAGATTGCACTGTGTGTCTTGTTTGGTATATAGTCTGTATTACTGTATTATATATACTGTATTAGTGTTCCATTTGAGTCACTGGTTTTGTATGTATATAGATTTTTTTGGGGGGAGGGGCTGTTTTATAGTGTGTTATGCTCATATTGCTGGGTTAATGTTTATTGATTGTGTTTAGCACTACAGCATTTGACTATATGTGCACATGGTACATATATGTGGGGGTGAGAGAGTGTGTGACAGTACTCAGGGGAGCTTTGGATTTGTGGGGTGTGTGCCTTTGAGTGACAGATGAGGTGTAGCAGCTCCTACAATCACAGCATATTCAAAGGCTTATATCTCGGGGACTATGTAGAATTAAAGAAACTAAAGGTACCTGGTGGATGGGATACTTATAGGATACATTAGAAGAAATAAAAAAAAAAAATCTCACTATAATTGCCCTTTAAGGGATGTCCTTGTGTCCTCTGACTTTCTATTGGTGAACAATGCCCCAGATAGTTTATTGTATGGCCCGTTAATGTATTTTATAATGTAAAAAAAAAAAAAAAAAAGGAATAGGTGGACTTGATGGACGAATGTCTTTTTCAACCTTAATTACTATGTTACTATTTTACTATTTATCACAGTAATCATATCCCCACGCACGCGCCTTTTCCTAGCGTACATAATTGTAACTTATCCAGTCTCTTCTTTATATTCAAGCTCTCAAAAAAACCTTTTAATTTAGTTGCCATTCTCTGAACCCTTCCATTTCAATATGTTTGTTTTTGTACAGGATTCCAAAACTGCACTGCATATTCCAATGAGGCCTTACCACGGCTTTGTAAAGAGGGGGAATTACATTTTCCTCCCCTAATCCATACCTATCTTTATACAGACAATAGCATGCTGGCTCGCTGTTGATGCCTGGCACTGCTTGCTACTCCAAGATCCTTTTCCAACAGGGATTCACTTAACACAGAGACATTTATAGTATAAGCAGCACAAGGATTTTTAAGTCCAAAATGCATCACCTTACATTTATCAACATTGAATCTCATCTGCCATTTAGCAACCAATGTGACAATCTATCTAGATCCCCTGCAACGTACACATCCTCTGAAGCTTTTAATGGTCGAAACAATCTGTTTTGACACCTTACCCTGGGCAGTTCCCTATAACACCTCTTAGCCACAATGCATCACACTTTGCATTCAGAAGGTCTCTAACACCTGGGCTGTGATATGCTAATTGGGATTTCCCAGGGTACATAATTGCCACATTTCTTGTACAAGTCATTCTGAATTGAGAAAGCCAGTCGGATGACTAGCGAAACGTCTTCAAGAACTAAACTTTAAGTCCAGTTGATCTAACTGAATAAAACAGATAATCTGTAAACCATCAACATTTTTCCCCATAAGGAGTAGGGGGGATTATATTTGTAAGTTTCAGAAATTAGTCGAAGGTGACCTGATGAGAATTTAATCCTTAACCAATAAAGGAAAGGAGGGAAGGTCCATGATAACTTACCTCTAAAATTCAGAGTTGCTCTAGAGTCTTGGCGCTAATGATAACATAGCATTAAACAATCAGACAAGGGGGAATTTAATGTTGTCATAGACAGGTCCTATTCAGGAAGAGGGAAGCGACATTATCAATATCAATACATATTCTAACTCCTTTCAATCCAGTGAATTATCGTAATACCCTGAAGAGGGGTATACTCAATCCCTTTAAATCTGATATAGGTAGAGGCATTACGGTTAGCCATATCAGGACGCGGCTGAGGGTCCAACCCCCTGCTTGCAGTTTCATGCAAGCAGAGGGCCGTGTCTGAATGCCAGGGAACCACGCTGTATAAGTAGAGTTTGGGTTATTTTTTTTTTACAAACTAATATTTGGGGGTAGGAGAGGGTCCCCTACACTACAGAAATTTTTGAAAAAAAGAGGTTGAGGATGCCCTTTAATTCTGCTGCCATTGAAAGGGTTAAACAATATACGGTACCTTTTGAATTATAATACAAGCTGCATGTCTACTAGTTACAGCATTAAACTGTAGATAAAGATGTATTGTTATTGACATTTCTATAAATTATTGTATTACTGCCTTGTAGAAAGAGCCAGACACTGAGTGTCCGAGGAGAGAATATTACAGAAGATGAGTTTTATTATGGATCCTGTTACGGACTGTTGATCTTGGCCTGGAGCCACTCTAGTCAATTACTGCTGTGCAGAAAAGCCAGATTCTTGTAAGTAAAGGTTCCAATTGCTAGACACAATTGATTGCATGTTACACTGTCTAGTTTCATAAATGTTAGACCCATACTCTCTTTTTTAGTAGGGATACTTATGAAAACAGATCTATAGCTGGATACAAATGAGCAGATTTTTTTGTGTATCGGTTGGCCAGGCTGAAAATCTGTGGCGTTCGTCCATCGCCTAAACCAATGTCTTCTCCTGGATTGGATCATCGGGCGATCGGACATGTCGATACATCACAGCTGAGCATGTGGTCTCCTATTGTCCCACATCAGTCGCGGAAAACTGACTAGTCCCGTCGAGCTTGTGTCGGTGGGACAAAAATTTGGGCGTGTGTACCCAGCCTAAATAATTTAAAGGAAATATTAAGCCAAGGCTTTCATTTAATTAAATTCCTTAATAAATGACAAAAACAAGCCATTTTATGATCCATATTGACTGCTTCTCAAGGAAGCAGCCTTTAAGCTTCCCTCATGTCACCGGTCTTTCAGTCTGGGCCCATCCTCTTCAGAAGCCAGATTTTCAAGCATTTAGCACTGCAAGAAGCGTGTCCCACTAGATGCGCATTAAATAAATTGTGGCAACAGGAATGGTTAAGATCATCAGTGTCACCCAAGCTACTGAGGGTGGAGTGTGTTTGGGTGTTTAGTTTCTTTTTAAAAAGACAGACTATAAAACAATCTGTAGGCACCTGGATAAAGTTAATCTTATACCAACCCATTAAGATATTAAATTGTTTTACATTTAGTTGTTAATACTATGTTCATATGGTTTACAATATGTTTGCCTAGGCATATTCTGTATAACATGTTTTTTGCAGGAAATTAGCGAACCCCCCCCCCCCTTTTTCCCTTTCCCCACCTTTTCTCCCCCCCTGCCGCGCTTATCAATGAAAGAGCCACTAGATACCTATACAAAACAAAATGTTGGAGATAGGATCTGCTCATTTATGTAAAGATTCAATAATCCTAAAAAACGTTATCAGATTCTAGGAGAGATGCACAAAAATAAGTAGATATGGTATCAATTCAAAGACACATTTCAAGGCAAAAAAAATCCCCACCAATACTGATAGAATTACACAACCTGGCATTACAGCAATAATCCAGACACTCGTAACAAAGGAGATAGCCATCGCTAGCCATCCACAAGAAAAGTCGCATACAAGTTAAGATTCATTATGACAAAAGGGTACGATTTCTGTTCCTAAAAATAAATATACAAAGCAAGAGAGTGAGCAAACCTCTACCTCCCTAACTATAATCAATTAGCACGGCTTATCATACCTATCTAAACTACAAGATTTTAGGAGGCCAAGTAATATAGGAGGAGATTTTTTTCCACAAGTACACAAATCTACCCGTATCGAATGGTTAATAACACAACCAATACTCAACTGAAAGACACCCAACATACTGTAGGCCAATATTATGGTCAATCATGCACCTATATTTCTAAATGCTTACAATACCAGACCATCCTGAAAGGGAGGATGGAACTGGAAACTCAATGAGAAAACTACTAAACAATTCAACATGCAAAACAACGCCATAAAGGGCTGTCCACCCCCAAAACTGAAATTTAACCCAATACTGGCCCCCACTGTAGTTTAATAAATCCTTTACCTGCCATCTCTGCTCCAAATGGTTGTCCTGCTAGCCCCCTTCAAAGTCCACCGAAAACTGCAGTGAGGAGCTCTAAAGTGACTCATCCTGTCCTGTCTCTCGCCTCACCTCGTCAAGGTTGAGGCATGCTCAGTGCAGCCCTCCTCTCCCTCCCGTTTTGCTCTCCTCCCCCTAGCTACAACCCCTTGGTAATATGTAGTGCTTCCTCCTCCCCCCAGCACCAACTGCCATAATAGAATTTTGAAGAAGTCCCCCGATCTCTACTACCTTACCTGCCTCTCTCCCCGGCGTTCTGATCAGCCGCAGCCTCAGGGACCGGCTTCCAGTCCGGCCCCCTGCTTGCAGTTCCTTGCAACAGAGGCCGGGCAGTGCGGCGGAGGAGAGAGGGAAGGTTAAGTAACGATCGGGGCTTTCTCAAAATTCTATTATGGCGGTTTGGGGCTGGGGGAGCAAGTCCTACATTATATCAAAATTAAAATAAGGATGGTCATGCCCTTTGGCAAAACCATTTCAGAATTCAAGAGACGCACAACCATGACACCACTCACCCCCATACAAATGGGAAGGTTGAATGTGTCTAAGGGTATTTTATCCAACAAGGCTCTCGACATCAAAAGGAACAAAGTTCCAAATAGATAACCTAACTCAAAGGTGCTAACATTAGAACAGACACAAAACACACAAGACTAGATAGTGACTACCTAAACCTCCAATCAGCTAAACATAGAATTATTAAAACTACATAACACAATATACAAGTAAACTATAAACAACACCATAATATGATTCATCAACGTAAATGCGGCAGATCCTTCAACATAAGAAGCTCGTTCATTGCACCCACGGTTTAATATGTGAATATCATGAAAATTAAGAATGATAAAGGTCAATTTATGACAATCATAGGAAATCGTCAGCATTCATAGAGTATTATGCAAAATATATAATGTATCTCCACAGACTGACCACATACCATTCCCGACTCACACGACTGATAAGGAGAACTACATCACTAACACCACCCTTCCTACCTCACAAACAAACAGGCAGAAGCACAGAATCACCTTTCAACCAACTGATCTAAGACAACAATAAATCCTTACCCTCTAGGTAAACCAGCCGACGGTTCTCCTTCTATTTATAAATTATTCCAAAAGAGATAAGCCCATTCTCTTAGATTCCTTAACGCCATATCCCCTGACAACCCCATTTCCCCACAAGCATTAAAGATTCAGATAGAGTACTACCTAAAGCTGGGAAGGACCACACCCAATGTAATAATTACCACCCAATTCGCTAATCAATAAGATGCTTAAAGATATGCAAACAATTCTGGCTAACCGACTCAAAGAACACATCCCAGGATGGATACACCAGGTCAAGCAGGCTTTGTTCCAAACGGGGAAGCTATGGATAATAGCATTAAAACAGTCACATTATTAGCATATGCTTAGAAGAAAACATCAGTCCCCTTTGCCTTGTATCACTAACCCACACCGAGAAAGCATTCGATAGGGTCAGATTGGGGCCTTCCTAAAGTTAACACTTTCGCCAATTGGACTAAGACAAATAACCACCAAAAAAATGAATGGCACTATATCCATAAACTCCTCAGCTAGAGTAAAAGCAAACTGAGCCCTTTCTGCATCTCTCCCGATAAAATGAACCTGTCAGGGCTGTCCTCTTTTCCCCTTACCTATACATACCTACAATGTAACACTTCCCAACCGCAATACGCAAAACCCATCCATCAAGGCTTTTAATAGGCACTTCACAATATAATCTAGCACATAAAGTTCTTATCGTTTAAAATGGTGCTAATTTTGCCCCACCCATCAATATTATTTAACATTTGAAAGCTAACATCTGATTGGTTGGTGCAAAATTGGCACCATTTTAACACATATAACTTTTATTTGCAATCTCCCGTAATATCATTAAAATGGATGTACTCCCAAATATTATATATTTTTCCAAACTAGTACCAGTAACCCCCAACCGGATTCTTCCAACAACCACCACACTAACTTTATTGGGCAAAAAAACATCACAGATAAAGTACCACGCAACAGAATAAAAAGCAGAGGAGGCATCCCAGATCCCTCTTGCCACGAAGTCAACACATAATTGACTCATATTATAGATTGGATTATATCATACTGAAATAAACAATGGACACAAACGACCGATTATAGATAACCTCAATTCCAATGAATCACTATGGGACTCCCTACACGATCAGACCATCCTTCTCATACTTCCCATTTTACTTTCTCATCTCGGCTTCTAAAAACTTGGGACAGAAAATCAAAAACGATGGCCCTTATATCTCAACTGGGCCCACTAACCAAGATGATGCACAACAAAATAAATAAAACAAAGACTGAAGACTCCTTCATTATTTTCTTATGGAAAAACAACAAACTTATTCCAATAAGGATATTATCAAAGATCAAATATGGATCAAACCATAATACCAATATATTCAATTACACAACACTACGTGTAAATCTATACAATAACCCTACCTCCGAAAAACAAATGCACCGTTTTGAGAACTATGTACTCTCTCCTCACCACCCAAAATTTAATCACTAAGATTTACGATCCTTCATAATCATTAACACCCCACCCACCCGGGTAACGTCCCCCAAATGGATAAAAAATAACTTAAACCAACAATTTTTCTCCGAAATGACACAAGTTATCCCTAACCCATGACTATCACTACCTGCAAAGCCCAGGAAACATTTCAAATTGTTATCTAGATGGACAGATGCCCCATCTATGCTACATAAGAATACCTCCTTGCGACCTCGAAAATACTGGAGATGCCTGATACATACGGCGGGTCACCCTGTCACACAACTGGTTCTATTGTCCAAAAATTCAACCTACTGTCAACAATAATGCAAATATCCAACGAATAACAGCAAACAACATACCAACAGAACCACACAATTATCCTTCTTCCTTATACCAGAACAGTTAAAGGGCATGTCCACCCCAAAACTATAACCCCCCACTACTGTCCCCATCAGTAGTGTAGTGTAATCCTTAACCTCACATCCCAGCTCCATATGGTTCTCCTGAGTCCCCCCCAAAGTCCCAAAACTACTGCCCACCAGAGATAGCAGGTCCATATAGGACTCTGCCTCCTACCGTGGCCTCGGGAGAATTTGGCATGCGTACTGCCCTTCTCCCCTTCCCTCCCTCTCCCCTCCCTCTCCAGATTCCCTCCCTCTAGCATAATCCCCTTGATATATGCCTCCCCCTGGTCCCCCATCCCCCAACCGCATCATTTTAGTGCCCCAAACTTTTTAACTTACCTCCCCTCTTTCCTCTGCTGCACTGAATGACCGCAGCCATCCATGATCACGACGCGACTGCCGGTCCCGCCTCTCGCAAGCAGAGGCCGGCAGCATGCAAAGGAAAGAGGGAGGAAGTAAAAGTTTGGGGCACTTTCTAAAAATAAAAATGATGCGGTTGGGGCTGGGGGACCAGGGGAAGGCTATATCCAAAAATAGATTTAAGGGTGGACTACCCTTTAAACCATACCAAAACAGCCTACTCAAATTATCCCTTACAGCAGGGAGAACAGTACTTCCACATATTGAGAAACAACAGGAGTCTCCACCATAGATTGGATTACAGAAATGAGGCATATTATGGGTATGGAAGAGTAAAAGCATCTCTAAGACCAAACCTACAAATTACCCATACGTGACCCCATGGATCTTAGTTCAAAGGATCAAAATCAGTACAAGAACTGTTGCTTACCTAAAAACCCTTGGCTTTTTGATCCTACTAGCATACAAAGTTTAAATGTTACCAATAAACTAATGCTAATTAATAAGCACTATTATCTATCCAGTGCTCTATAATATATAATATTATATTAAAAATGTATTACTTAAAACGTACAATCATGCCTAATCATACCCATAACCCCCCCCCTCAATAACAGAATAAGATGGACAAAGTTTTGTTACTATTGTTGAATTTTATTTAACACTGTTTAATGTTAAAATCAACAAAAAAAGAGATAGTCTACAAAGAGATAAACAGATCTAATCCAATATATGTGATTGTAACATATGTATAGCGTGCAAACTGTTTCCAATAAAAAATTCAGAATTGAAAAAAAAGACAGACTATAATAAATTTTGCACAATTATCTTCAACCCTTTATATTGATAGTGAATTAGGTTGTGTTTCACTAAACTACTAAACACCAACCTACAAAAATAAGAGCCACGAGGCATATGCATACCCACTCGGTGTGTATGGGAGGATAAAATGGTCAAAATGAAATGTAACTTCGCAAAGTACCATTCGTCCTAACCGTGATTTTAAACCATTACCTGTTCTATTTCAAAAGATATATTAGGTTTTTTTTTGTTGTTTTCTTTTGTTCAATCTTTAGGTAGATGCATGTGGTAAAAAATGTCCATTAAATATTATCTGACCTCCATTTCTTTTGAGGAGTATTATTAAAAAAGAGCAGCTATACAGATTGTCTGCCTCAGAAAGGCATTTATAAGAAAACCTCATAAATAAATGTTTCCCAATAATGCTTTACTGAGACAAACCCTGGCTCCTATGTTTTTTTTTCTCTTGTTCTGTTTTTAAAGTATTTGAAGGGAAATAGCAGTCCAACTTACACTCAAAGGCCTAATATGTATGCTAAGGTGAGAAATGTTTTTTGTTCAATAATTTTATCGTTTTGTACAACAAACAGAAAATAAAAGATGAATACAATGACTCTATTGCATTAATATAATACCATTTGATTTAGATAGATATATACCATATGATGTATTGGGATATGGAGGTTGAGAGAGGGGATAGGAAAAGAGAAAGAAAGGAAGAGGACATAAGAAGAGAAAAGAGGGGGGGATGCTGCTTTTTACCGGTTTATTAAAGGAGAAGTGAAGCTAGATACTTAATACAAGGTTCCCATTACTGTGTAAAATTTCACACAGTTTGTCTCATTAAATATTTGTTCCTGTATATATGACAATGATGTTATAAGGCACTACATGGAGGGGCATCCAGTGGGAGTCAATGGTGCTTGAGACGCAGTACAAACATATCTTACAAATCCCTGAGCATTCTCCTTTTGGGAGATTGAAGAGGGCCTCCCATGGTGTTAGAATAATAGTAAATGTAACACCCAACATCAAAAACTTGGCATTCCTGCCACACCATTCAAAAAAATCTGTTTGGAGACCACATTGCGTGGCACCACTTAAGTTTCCCCCCTTCCCCCCTCGATCCCATCGATTTGCCCCGAAAAACCAGTTTTGGGATCGCTGGATATCACCCCTTTAGTGCGGGGAGCCTGTTCACCTTCAAAGCCGCAGGAGTAAAAGAGTCCTGTGACGTCAGAGGACTTCCTCTGATGCCAGGGACCTCCTCTGGTCTTTCCCAACAGCCCTGGTGGTCTAGTATAGGAAGTGAACTTTTACTGTTTACAACTGGCTTACTACATATTATTTGTGAATGGATCAAAGAGATCCCTATGATCTCAGAACTGCAATTCAGTACCTGCTTAATAAGCCTTTCACACTTATAGCTACTATAGTATTAGTGATGGATCAAAGAATCTCTATGATCGCTCACCCCCTCTGCCTAGTCCAACGTACCCTCCCCCCAATACCTATATAAAACTCTCCTCCATCCTGTAGCCTCTTCCCGCCAAAACAGGTGCACCGTCTCATTGATTTATTCCTCGAGTGACCCTACACAAATCTAATTCTTCACACCAATCTGCCCCATTTCCACCCTCCAGTTTACTGGCCCCTGCCAGTACCTGCGCTTCCCACGTTGGCCGAGTACTGCAATGCCACAAGTTTCCCTTAATGTCTGGCAACCCGTGCCATTCTTTCACTTTCAGACATCATTCTGAACAGTTTGGTCGTTATTTAAATCTGGTCTTGTATAAGAGGAAGATTCAAGGGAGAAAAATATTATTCCTCCTCTTTCAAAGTGTCTCATTTGGTACATACAGTATGGCACAGTTTGCGAACAAGGGCTGTTTTGCTTCATTAAGTCAGGGTCAAATTCAGCTCGCAGTGGACGCTGTTCATTTAAGATGCCATTGACTTCTAATTGTAAGGGAAGAACGCCTACCCTTAACTTGGAAACTGTATATGATCCACCTTAATACAAATATGAAATGAGGCCAGATAATAATTGGTGTTTTTGGAACCTAACAAAAGGGACGTTTCTGTGTGAGTGGTAAGAAACTTGTGAGTGTCCCGTTCTCATAAGGACCTGATCTCAAGGACATAAAAAAAGAAGGACACCTTTAATCCTTTGATGGTTGTATTGGTGTGTGTGTTTGAAAATAAGATTTGTTTGACAGTTGAAAATAAGGATTGTTTGACAGTTTGAAATAAGGATGTTTGTACTGTTAAAACTATGTGTGCAGCTGGTCCGACCATAGCCCAATCACACTATCACTCCACTCAACCGCTCCCACCACAAGAACATGCCAATGGCGTTTGAATGAAGCCATGCTAAGAAACCCAACTGTGGTGCAAGACCTCACTAAAACTCTGGAAGAGTACTTTACTATAAACACAGGCTCGGTATCATCCACAGGCACAATTTGGGAGGCCCACAAATCAGTCTTGAGGGGACACTGTATTAAATGGTGCGTCGAGAGATAATATTTTACGAAGGGTGAAGAGTTGGGTGATTAGCTAGTTTTTGTTCGTGGTGTTAAAAGATCCCTGAGTGTGTCTATGTCGTTGTTTTCTTCTTTCTTTCTTTAGTCTAGAGCCCCATTTAATACAGTGTCCCTCAGACTGATTTGTGGGCCTCCCAAATTGTGCCTGTGGATGATACCGAGCCTGTGTTTATATAAAGTACTCTTCCAGAGTTTAGTGAGGTCTTGCACCACAGTTGGGTTTTTAGCATGGCTTCATTCAAACGCCATTGGCATGTTCTTGTGGTGGGAGCGGTTGAGTGGAGTGATAGTGTGATTGGGCTATGGTCGGACAGAAGATGTTGGAGATATAAGAGGTGGAGTTAGATGAAGCAGTGTGCGGAGGAAAGAAATAGTCGATCCGGGAATGTGTATGGTGTGGGAAGGAGTAGAACATATATGTCTTGCAGTGGGGTGTTCAATCCTCCATGAGTCATATAGATGGCAACGGCGTATCAATTGTCGGAATCGTTTTGCTAAAGTGTCTTCAGGCCTCCAGAGGGTCTAAGTCTCAGGGTGAGTCTGTCTATTCTAGGGGAGTATGTCATGTTGAAGTCACCTAATAGTAATATATGTGGGCAGTCCAATGTGGTAGGCGATGTAGTGTTTTCTTTAGGAATTGTATTTGGCCTGAGTTTGGTGCATAAATATTACATAGTATCACCTCTAGATCCCGAGCATACCCTGCAATATTATGTATCTGCCAGAGTTATGTAATTTGTTGTGTGTGGGTGAAGGGCAGTTTTTATGGAATAGAATAGCCGTTCCAGCCTTTCTATGACCTGCTGCTGTGGCGTAAACCGTTGGGTATATGTTTTTGATACTTGTACATTTCTGGGCCTTGTAGTGTGTCTCCTGAAGAAGAGAAACATCTGCTTGGGATTTTTTGACTTCCTGGAGTAGAAGTCGTCTTTTTATAGGAGAGTTTAGACCCTTTACATTAAGGGATAGAATGGTCAGTGTACCTGCCATAATCTCTTTATGAGTGGGGTACATAGAGTACGTCTTGTCGCCTGGGGGGTACGGGAGAAGCCGCGCAACCAGATCTATATTAAAACAAACAAACAAAGCATTTAGTGAGTGATTAAAACAAACAAACAAAGCATTTGTAATTTATTAATATATGTTGAAAAAAATATGGTTTATCAAATATCCCTTTCGGGATTTCTCAGGGAACGTCTGCTGGACATATCGACGGGATAAGGAATTTAAGGGCCTCTCCGTCAGTATGCCAGTGCAGAGGTCAAAGTATAACATTAATAGAGAACAAAAAATCATTCCCTTATAACGAGGGGAAAAGTGGTGGGGACACTTCATCGGGTTGTTTGCGCTTCCGCTTGCTACCTTAAGTATAATTGTGGACTTCTGGAGACCATTATTTTGTTTTCTGAGTTAGGGCTAACCAACTAATGGCCCTGGAAGGGAAAAAAGAAAAAAAAAAAAAAAAAAAAGGGGGGGGGGCGCAGTGTACATTTTATACTCGCAACACCTTAAACTTACACCTGTCCAATGTGGAGGGAGTACTGTGTTATTAAGTTGGGACAGTTGAATCAAATTTTTAACGGATACACACGTTGTTTATGCCTTTTCCCCCCCCTTTCTCTTATATTTGTAGTATATTAATCTTACATTTGTTTAATATATAGGGGGTATTATGTCGCTAGTTGGAGACATTTGATCATACGTTTAACGGACATATAGTTGTTTAAACCTTTTC
The DNA here is from genome assembly GCA_019447015.1 of Hymenochirus boettgeri. Lineage (NCBI taxonomy): Eukaryota > Metazoa > Chordata > Amphibia > Anura > Pipidae > Hymenochirus > Hymenochirus boettgeri. Next base: position 54,056,874 of record CM033476.1, read on the forward strand.
TCTCCCTTTCCCTTTTTTTTTCCCTTTCCCCCCCTTCCCCCCTCCCCTCCTTCCTCCCCTCTCTCTCTTTCTCCTTTCTTCTTCCTCCCTCCCACTAATAATCGACCTCGGCCATACAAGAGAAGTCTGCTTTCACAAATCTCTATAGGTATATGTGAGTTGGGGGGAAATATTTTGGCAACATCTATATTCATTTTACACTCATGTTATTTGGAACTCACATCTGTTATGTTGTTAGGTTGAAAACATTTTCTTATACAGTTTAACGTACCTTCATGTTTATATCCTTTTCCCCCTTTCTTTTCCTCCCCGTCGTTCTATTCGGTTACATGGGGGGGAACATCTTACAGGTGACTATTACATAGGCCCTTGGGGGGGGGGAGCGCGATTGTTGGTAAGCATTTTACATTTGTGACATATCAATTCATATCTGAGTTTAATTGTGTTATTAAGGGGTATTGTACTCTTAAGTTGAACGTTTTGGTCATACAATTTAAACAGGCATACAGTTATTTACCCTTGTCTTCCATCGCGTATATACGTCTACGTCAATGCATGTCCACCTGCGATAGATCATCTCGTCCTATACTTGTCTGTTTATACAATGTATGGCAAAGAAGAAGAAAAACCAAAAAAAAACCATCACACAATATGGATACCGTGAGGCTGGATAGTCCATCATTGTCTGGGTCCAGGGATCAGAAAGAGATCCAATGAGGTCTCCGTTAGGGTTCGCGGCCACTCCTGGTGAGGTCCCCACGGTCTGGTCCGGGGCAGGTTCTATTGGGTTACCGCGAGTGGATGAAATCGTCCGGTCAGGTTTGTGTAGAGATGTTGAAGGTCTGTGGTGGGGTTAGGGTTTCTTGGTTTACTCTGTCTCTTTTCGTAGCTTGTTTGATTTGATTTCTTGTGGTTTGTTTGTATGCCAAGGTTGCGAGCGTAGTCGGACAAGATTGGGGACGGGGTCCAGTCTGGTAGTTTGATTTTGGGAAGATGAAGGAAGCGCAGAAGGTGGGTAACTCCTCTGGGTAGCTGAGGAGTGAATCTTGCTTGGGGTGGACTATAAGTTGAAACGGGAATCCCCATCTGTATGGAAGATTGTTGTCTCGAAGAGCCTGGAGTAGTGGGCAGATTTTGTCTTCTTCGTGTTAGGGGTTGAAGTGGCTAGGTCTGGGTATAGTTGTATGGTTGCTTCCTTATATTGCACTTCCCTCCATAGTGCGGTAGTGAGTTAGAATTTGTTCCTTTTGTGTGTAATAGTGAACTCTACAATTACATCTCTGGGGAAGCTCGAGAGTTTTTTGGGCGTAAGATCTGTGTATTCTGTCTATTATAATAGGCTGTATGAAATCGGTGCCTAGAATTGATTGAAATAGGGTTATTGCAGTTTCTTTTAGGAGTCATCTAGGATAGTTTCGGGAGGCCGGGATTCGTATATTGTTACGTCTCCGCGGTTTTCGATGTCCTCCATATGTCTAAATAAATTTTTATAGCTTTTGTATGGTCGTTTACGATGTTAGTGACTGCACTGTAGGTGTAGAGCTGTCGTTTGTTGTTTCGTTTTCTAGGTCCTCACTCTGCCAAGCATTGCCCTGAGGTCTTCCTCTCAGTGTGGAGATTTCTGACCTGCAGGCCGATTGGATTTGCTGGTCTGTTTGGGTCAGGTCCTCTTTTGTGGGAGGTTGAGCATAGGGCATGTATAGGGTCCCCTAGAGGTGAGGGGGTGAGAAAGCCGGCAGGCGTGGTCTTTTGAGTGTTAGGGGGCTGAAGGGCTGTGATCCCCATATTGAGAGTCTGAGGGGATTCTGGGTGGTATGCGGGGGAGCTTTGCAGGAAGGTGAAGAAGAATTGGCTGGTGATGAGCAGTTGTCCCTATGCTCCCGATTGGTAGGCCTAGGTTTCCTTCCCTATAGCCCTATATTCGGTACCTGTCTGAGAGGCGGAGTCCGTGGGGGCCAGGGTAGCTGGTCCACAATTGTTTGTTTGGCCTGTCCGGTGCCTGGGATTGGCGTTTGTGTCTTGCTGGCAACGGCTCTTCGGTTGGTGTGCTTCATGGCCTGAGGGAGGCCGCAGGGTTACTCCCGGAGCGGTCACGTGTCTCCCGCATGGCCGCTCCCTGCTCGCATAGGCCCTCTTCCTGGTCCGCGGCGAAGAACTCCTGTAGGACCCGCTGTTTTTTGAGTAACAGCTGGGGTCTTGGGGTCCTTGTCTGCTACTTTTTTGTGGTGTTTGCCCATTTTGCTAGGTTCTGTGTTCTGTTTTGACCGGTTGCCACGGGAGCCCATTGCTGTGCGTCCGTTCATGCTGCATCCAAGCACGCCCCCGCCCAGGTGTTTTTAATGTTGTACTAATAAAGCCAGTGATTTTATACTTAATGCCAGTACCCGGATCTGTAAACGGGAGTGCGGACCGAACCTTTTCCCAGTTGGTATCTTAATGTTTTTGAGACTGCCGAGACCTCTGATGCCTGAGCGAGGAGTAACATACTACATAAAGAGGTTTAACCCCTGCTATTATTAGCTAACAGATGTTACTTTTTTTACTGGCTTACTGGCAGTTAAATAGCATCTAAATGGTTCCAGCATAAGCAAACTTTTGCACCTTTTATGGGTTGGTACAGTCACCATCATTGTTCGTCCTGGCCAACCGTTTCTACAACGCCAGCATTACCAGCTGGCATACCAGAACATTGGCCCACAGTGCCAGCTTAAATACCACAGATTTTTCTTGGCCGACCGCCAATACACGGTAATATTGTCTGGACCTTCTGAAAAATCTGCTTTTGTGTACCCAGCATATTTGAATTTACCCTATATGTTCAGATTATGCTAAACATGTTGGGAAAAACTCATTATCCTACATAATCATTAATGGGCTGAGCATTTTTCATATTCACTCTAGTGCCCCAGTTATTTGTCCTAAATTTCTGTACATTCCTAATAAGTAGCCTGGCCCTCAATGTGTGTGGCCAAAGTTCCTTCAGACCCTACAGGACATTTCCTTTCATTTTGTTTTGGTATTCCACACTTTTCATGGTATCAGACTAATATACAATGTTTTTTATCTATGAAAATAAATTAGATAAGATCCTTACTCAGTAGTGTAACTAGGATCACTGGGCCCCCCAGCAAAACTATAAACGGGGCCCCTATCCATGTTTTATCACAGTGGTTTTCTGGAGGAGGCTATATCTGTCAAAGGAAAAGTAAGAAGGGCTCCTGGGGCCCCTATGGTTGCTCCCCCTGCTCCCCTGGTAGTTATGCCCCTGCCCTTACTAAAAAAGTGAGGTTATGATTTTCGTTAGAGGAAAACATTGGATATTAACCTGTATGTTTTTAAAGTGGTTTTTCTTTCCATAAACGGTATCCTTGAGCTCAAGCAAGGTTTCATTCAGTATTTCTCTTGTATCCTATATGCATCTTTTGTTTTTCTCTTCCACAGCCTTTTGCGTGTTTCTCCTTGGGATGACATAAAGGCATTTCCATGCCAAAATGAGCCAACCACTTCCTTCCATTTCTTAGGAGGGCCAGAGAAAACACCAAAGGCACCAGGAATAGGAGAAAATAAACAGGAAAACAGCCCATAACTCTAATCAAAAAGAAAGAGAATAATATCAGAAGAAAATAAATTATTTAAAAATAAAATGTAGATTACAAAAAAATTTGAAATGATACCATGTACATTACCAAACCATAAGTTAGGTGGCCATATACTACAAAGGTTATTGCGACTTGTAATTGCGATCGTAAACCAAACGATACTTTGACAGACAGACATACAATGTTAATTGTACGTAGATGTACCATCAATTGCTAACAAAAAATTCGTTTGGTGATTAATGTCAAATGTCTTTGTGAGGTTACATTACATTAACATTTAATGGAACTTCATAAAATACTACAATCATTTAACCAATCGACTTAAAAAAATGACTTTCCCAATGATGCAGTAGTTTTGTGTAAATGCAAATGTAAAAATATTTAAAATGGACAAACCGTTATGCGATGATGCAGGGAAATCGAAAGTGCAATGTTCCCCTGCCTTAATGCTAATCCTAGTGTGATCTAAGGAGGTAAATGACAATTTGACTCCTCCCAAATTAGTTTAATATTTGGAAAATATTTGCAAGCTCTATTAAAGGGCAACTATACTGGAAAAAGTACATTTTAATCCATAAATTACTACATGTTACTTGCCCTTTTTCTTAGGTGTGTGTGTTGCTCCATGCTTTTAATCCTGTACTTGACTCAGGCTTAGTATCCCCCCTCCCTCTATTAACCGACAACCGCATGCATCTGACTGACTTTATAAGCATGCTCAGTAATCACTATGCATTAGGGGAGGGAATTTCATCTCATTCCATTCAGAGCAGGATTCCCACAAGACAACCTGACACCTGCCTAGGCCCAGGAAACTTCTGGGGGCCAGCTTCAGAAGCAGTAACATTACATCTCTAGTATATAGTCTACACTAGAGATGTATGTGGGTTCATTAGACAAACTTTCAGAACTCCCAGATTTTCATGGAACCTGGATTTTCCGTAGTTTTGATTTAATTAAAAATAGCGATCAGCAAAAATCAAAAATAGGCTATCAGCGAAAATAGCCAATCATAGAAAATCGAAATTAAGGTGACCATCGAAAATCGTCATGAGCATCTAAAATCAAAAATGGTCGATCAACGAAAATCGAAAAGATGCAATCAGCGAAAATCGAAAATAGACGATCTTCGAAAATCGAAAAAGACGAGATCATAAATAGATGATCAACGAAATCAGCGATCATCAAAAATCAAAATAGACGTCTTAGAAAATCGAAAATAGAGATCTCGAAAATCAAAAGTAGGCGATCATCAAAATAGACAATCATCGAAAATTGAAAAACTAAAATAGGCAATCATCGAAAATCTAAATTAGGATCTGGTCCCTTTGTAACAGACAAATAAAAAAATAATGTATTTTCTGATCTATAGAGATCCTCTCTATAAGTGGCTGCACTTACTATTTTTCCATGTTTTGGGCATATGAAAGAAGCTCAGTAAAATAAGTTAATCCCAATTTTAAAAAAGAAACAGTACAAGCCATTTATTGAAAGAAAAATATTTGTTAGTTTGTATCCTTTAAAATATGTTTGTATGTATTTTAAACTGGTAATTACTCCTGTTTTGAGCAAAAATGGGAGCAGTGAGCGCCGACAGCTGCACCTACTTCCGGGTATCCGGTACTTTGCGGTGACGTCATGTTGCGCCTTTACTGACGCTGCAACAGAATAGAGCCGAGTAGGAGCAGCGAGGGACGGGTCAGGTAAGTCCCTTTAGAGGCATTCTTTGGCAATTATACATATTGCAAAAAAGGGGTTTGGGTGGTTCTCTACATGAATTGTATGCTGGACATTGCCCTTTAAAGATTTGTATTAGAGTATCCTCAGACCAAGAAAGTGGCAACCGGGCTTTGACTATGCTCGGTGTAGGCAATTAGGTCCAGATGAAAATGTCTGGAAATTGGTGAATAAGTGAGAATGCTTCAACAGGTTCCTTAGAAAACAAAAGCACACTTCTACTGTATGACCTATTGTTATACCAGCTTCAAAGGGAAATCAACCCCCATACAAACATTTGTATATAGCTTTATCATCCCCAAACCTAGGCCTTGCTGGGTTTAAAGTTCCATGTTAGGCTTAGAAATATAAAGTACTTAATACGGCACCACCAATTAAGGCTTCATTCACACTAGAGAGTGTTTTGGTGCGGTAACATTGCTCTAGAACGCCGTGCACATATTAATGTAATTGTACTGTTCACGATTGAGACTGCGATAGTGCATTTTTATGTTCCGCTGCATTAAAAAAAGCCTAGTGTGAACGTAGCCTAAGCATACATGCTAATGGGGCGTTTCCACACATCCCCATAGATTTGCTGAGATGGTTGAAAAGCATGACTGTTATGCATAATATTATATACAATACCCGAACCCGCATATAGACATATCAGGCTAGAGTCTACTCTGTGTAATGGCTTCCCCCGTCAACCACGGCCCGTATACTTTCTCTTGTACGGGGTGACGTCCGAATGTACGTGCCAACGTAACGTTTTCATCACTATTGTCAGGGCATTGGCACAACCCCCCTGGCGTTATCTTTTATTTTCGTTTCCAACCAATAGCTTATTTTTAATTTCACACAGCCCCTAGTGTTCCCTTCTTCCCTTCTGTGTTTAAAACAAAAACAGACAATTAACACTTTATGTTGAATTACGTAAGGTGTTTCGCGTTTATAATATATTGGCTTTTCCATAGTGTTTATAAATCACATATGATTAAAGGCTTTAGATGGGGGCTGGTATTTGTAGCTTGTACTGTTAAAATGCGTGTATCTCACTAGCTCACCCTTGGGCTGGATTGCACAGAAGACCCTGGTTTTCAGACATGTATGCAGGGATTATGGACAGCCTGTGGTGTTGTGGATTGTCCGGGTGGATAGGAGTCTTTATGTTTTTAGTGTTGGTTTGGTGAGGGATTTTTATGATGGAATGTTGATATTAAAGGGCTATGTCCACCCTAAAAAATATTTTTTCACATAAGTTTCCCAAGGGCTCCAACCCCAACCGACTATAACTTGTATCTTCCAGAAAGCCCCCCAAACTCTACTTACCTCCCACTCATCATTCACTCCGCACCCGCTCCGCGCCCTTGCGGGGGGGGGGGGGGGGTGGGGGGGTTAGGGGGTTGGTGCGAGAAGAAAGTGCCAAGCAGAGGGGCGGGGGACCGGCAGCCGCGTCTGTGATGGCTGAGCGGCAGCCAACACGGACGCGGCTGCGGCAGCTCACTCGCCGGAGGAAAGAGGGGAGGTAATAAGTTTGGGGAGTCTTTCTGAAGATACAATATGCGGTTGGGGCGGGAGCCCTTGGGTGAAAACTTATTTATTAAAGAATTAACGCTAGGGGGAGGGAATGGGAGAGGGAGGGAGGAGGGGGAGGGAGGGGAGGGGGAAAGTGGTCTGCATGTACCATGCCAAATTCTCCCCGTGAGCCGGGAGGGAGGCAGATCCATATGGACTCTGCTAGCCTCCCTGGTGGGCAGTTTTTGGACTTTGGGGGGGGACTACAGGAAACCCTAATGGAGTGGACTGTGAGTAAGGATTAGACTCAACTACATGGCTGGGGCCAAGTAGTTGGGGGGATTATTAGTTTTGGGGGTGTCATGCCCCTTTAAGTACTGGGTGATTGTATTCATGCAAGATATAAAACAATGTCAGAATGATGGATACTGCACCAGAATTGGGGAAATAGGCACGTCCCTGGGCACTAACCAAATGATATGTATTAATAAAGAGGTAAGTTATCTGAACTGACGGAAAAAGATAAATAGTTGCCAAAAAATATTTAGTAACTACTAGATCTAGTTCGTGGTGGCATAGTTTCTATATTTTTATTTATTTTTTTTTATTTAAATGATTTATCTGAGTTCATGTCCCATATTTGTATATAATATTAACTATTGTTTTTATTTAGATTTATTTAAGTTTATAATATTTATTTTTTTATTATAAATTTACTAATAATTTTTATTAGTTAATTTTATATGTTTTTTGTTATTTATTAATTGTTTTTTTATTATTATTTTTAAATATTCTATCTTCCTCCTCTTCCTGTTTTCGCCCTGCCTTTCCCTTGGCTGTCGCTTTGTTGCTGCGCTCCATGCGTTTTTGTGCCCGACCTAAAGAGTGATCTTCACGTGCTGGCTGAGTGCGGTCCTTTACCACCGCCCCCTGAACACCCACCTTAACACCCGCCGTCTTGAAACCCTGACGTGTCCACCCTTCTCTTGGGTCTTGTGTTATTCTGTTGCCTCCGACATCTCTTATACATTTTGACCCGCACTCACAAACCCTAAATGAACACCCCGGTTGTTTGTCGATCTGAAAATCGACTTGGGCCTCCTTTAATTTTTCCACTGTCCCGTTACCCCCTCTTGTTGGTTTGGGGGTCCCATGTTTCCACATGATCCCCCTGCTTCGCCCCCATGCACTTGCTTCCCCTGGCACATGCTTGTCCACTCTGATTGACCTTCTGCATTTGTTGTGTCCCCACGATTGTGCTCACTTGCCTACAATACTTAGCACCTGGCACTCGCTTGCCTGCCACTAACCCCAGACACTAATTTGCCTGTATATTAGTCCTAAGTGTTTGTTTTGCCCGCGACTTGCATGCTAAATAGAGATGTTCGAAAACTGTTTGAGTTTCGTTCTGTTTTCGAAATTTCGAAATTCTAAAAACTAACACCATAGAAGTCTATGAGAGAAAAAACCCTGAAAGTTTGTCCATTTTGAGGGACAAACTATAAATGACACAGAGACCTGGGGAATGGTTTGGGGAACCCGTAAATATAACCAAAACTTATTTTAAACAGATCTTTCCTCACGATCGGGCTGTTTCGAGCTTCCCCATTCTATTTTCGAGAGTAAATCGAGGGTTATTTTGATAATCGTCTATTTTTGATATTCGATTTTAAAGATTTGCCTGTTTTCGATGATTGTCTATTTTAAATTTCGCTGATCGTCTATTTTCGCTGATCGTCTACTTTTGATTTTCGTGATCGCCTATTTTGATTATCGTCTATTTTTGATATCACTATTTCGATGATCGCCTTTTTGATTTTCGATGCCCGCCTATAATTTCGATTTCAATGCTCGCCGATTTCGATGATCGTTATTTTTTACAATTAATCGCTTATTTTTCGACAATAATCTCTTATTTTCGATTTTAGATGATTGCCTAATTTCGTTGATCTTCTTATTTTCGATTTTCGGTAATCTCTATTTTCGATTTTCGGTAATCTCTTATTTTCAATTATTTCGATTTTAAAATGATCGCCTATTTTCCATGATCGTCGATTTTCGATGATCTATTATTTTCGATTTTCGATATCGCTTATTTTTCTTTTCGATTATTTTCTATTTAGATGATTGCCTACTTTCAATATCTCCTATTTTCGTAAAAATCGAAAATGTGGAAAACTGGGTTCCGTAAATCCGGGGTTCCGAAAGTTTTGTCGGGACTTCGAAACCCTCATATTCGATTTGAAACTGGGTTCTATTCGAACCCACATTACATCTCTACTCCTAATGCCAGAAACCAAGATGGTATTCTCCGGTTAGCTACAACACATGGGAGACTTCTACATAAAAAACACAAAAATCCACATATTTCCAGACTATCATCGACCTCCAGAATGACGGCAACTTTCAAAAAGATCAAAAAAAACATTGGCCCTCATACTCCATGCCTACCCCGCACTCTCGAAGTACAAGTAAGCGGTTAGAGTACACTTCTTTCACACACCCGACTGAGGCCTGCCTTTGGCTAGACTGTCGTTAGGGCTGGTGACTGGTATGTATATGTGACCAACACCAGGTAAGGGATGTTTGATACTGCCGGGACTACTTCTACCCCCTACCAATGCTCTTCTGTCTACATACATAGTTAACATAGTAATTAAGGTTAATAAAGACATACGCCATCAAGTCCAACCTATTCACCCTCTTTTTTTTTTTTTTTTTTAAACCCTCTAACATTGATCCAGAGGAAGACAAAAAAAACAGCTAAAAAGGGGGGGAAATTCCTTCCTGATCCAAACAACAATCGAAAGTATCCCTGGATCAACCAGATCTATATGCATTAATACCAGTAATTCTCAATATTTTTTAGTTTTAGAAACTTATCCAGGCGTTTCAATGAACTTGCCATTACCACATCTGCTGGAAGAGTTCATTCTATGGCCCATTAATATATTTATATAGGTTATCATGTCCCCACGCAATGTCGCTTCTCCAATTAAACAGCCCTAACTTGTCTAATCTGCCTGCATATTCAAGCCCCTCCATTCCCCTTATTAATTTAGTTGCCCTTCTCTGAACTGCTTCAATTTCCAAGATGTCCCTTTTGATATGGGATTCCAAACTGCACCGCATATTCCCAAATGAGGCCTTACCATGCCTTGTAAAGAGGGAGTAAATGTTTTTCTCTCTGAATCCATTCCCTCTATATGCAAGACATATCTTGCTAGTCTCTAGCCGTTGCTACCTGGCTTTGTTTGATATAGCTAAGTCTGTTATCTACCAGAACCCCCAAATCTTTTTCCATTACAGATGCACTTAACACAGAGTTATTTATTGGTGTAGGTGGCACATCATTTGAAGTTTCCAAAGCTCTGCATAGTTTAGTGTCATCAGCAAAACACTGAGACCTGTGCTCTCAATGCCCCTTCTAAGTCATTTATAACAGATTAAACAGAAGCGCCCAGTATAGAACCCCGAGGCACTCCGCTTAGAACTTTAGCCCACATAGATGTAGCTCCATTAACCACCACTCTCTGTTTGCAATCCAATAATCAGTTCTCTATCCATGAACAAATGTTTTCTTCAAGCCAACAGTCCTCAGTTTTTACCTATGTGGCACCAGTATCAAAAGCTTTCTCAAATCCAAGTATACCACATCCACTGCTGTGCCTGAATCTAACTTCTTACTTCGCTTCTTCATAAAAACAATTAAATTTGTCTGGCATGATCTATTTCTCATAATCCATGCTGACTACTACTAATAAGATGAGCTCTGGAAGCAAGTCGATGATATGATCCGTAACAAAGTTTTCAGCACCTTCCCTACCACTCACGTTAGGCTTATAGGTCTATAGTTACCAGGCTGTGAACGACTACCTTTTTAAAATATTGGTATTACATTTCTTTTTCCAATCCAGCGCACATCCCCAGACCGAAGCGAATCTGAAAAGATGAGAAACAGTGTCTAGATAGAACTGAACTAAGCTCTTTTAAAATCCGAGGATGCATCCATCTGGTCCTGGGGCTTTATTGATATTAACTTTGTCTAATTGTTTCCGTACCATATCCTCTGTTAGCCAATGTGAATACTCTTCATTTTTTCCCTGCATATTATTACAATCCCTGCTGTAAGGACTCTCAACAGTAAAAAACTGATGTAAAAACAGTTTAGTAGCAGATTAGCCTTTTGGCATCCTCTACAACCACCTCAGCCCCATTATTTAATGGTCCCCACATTCTCAGTCCTATCTTTTACCATTTATATACTTTAAACATTTTTGGGGTTGGACTTGCTTGTTTGGCAATCCGTATTTCATTTCTATTTTAGCTAGTTTATTTGCTTTCTTGCACTCTTTATTACAGCTTTTGTACTCCCTGTAGCCTGTTCTGTTCCCCCTGTTTTCAAAATTTTAAAAGCCTGTTTCTTTTTTTTCCATTTCACTTTTTACCTGAGCATTAAAGCCAGCAGGAGTGGACCTAATTTTTTTTACACTTGTTCCTAAAGGTACAGATTTAGAAATGTAATGAGTTTAATATCCCTTTAAAAGTGGTCCACATTGCTCTGTATCTTTACCTAGAAACAATTCCCCCCAGTCTATGAGAAGGAGTGATTCCTTTAACAGCATAAAATTAGCTTTCCTAAGTAAAAGTTTTTGTTAAACCAGTGCACTTCCCTAAGCTTCCCATTACCTTCATCTTCAAAATGAGTCAGGGTTATTAGATATCACCAGATCCAACAATGCATTCTGTCAGTAAGAAACTTCTACCATCTGTGAAAGAAAATGCTCATATAGGAAATTTAAGACTTTATACCTTTTGAGGTGTGGCAGTTCCTTACTCCAATCTATGTCAGGGTAGTTAAAATCCCCCATACCAGAACATGCCCATACCAAACGCCTTCGCCAACTGCATATGGAGATTCATGTTCCACCTTCCTCCCCGGCATTTGGCGGCTTATAAACATACTCCAAAATTAATTTACCTACCTTCTTGCTTCCTGTACACAGTTCCACCCATATTGTTTTTTCCGTATCGTTTACGCCCCCATCTATTCCATCTTTAAATGGATAACTACATACATACTCCTCCTCCTTCTGTCATGTCTAAATAAGGAGTATCCTTCAATATTTACTGTCCAGTCGTGTGAATCATTAAGCCATGAATTCTGCTATACCAATCACATCTACCTTTCCTTGTAAAGCTATTATTTCAAGTTCCCCGGTTTTGAATCTATAAAATAACTGTACGGACAACAACCTGGCTCTCCATTAAACAGCGCATTACATATACAAAATCCTTCTCCTTACATTTAAACCCTTTGTTCTGCTGCTCTCCTTTATTTCCTCTCTAGTCTCCCCATATGTTCCTATTCGTACCCTCCGCTCATCCTAGAACCAGCTCCTGTACAGACCCCCACTCGGACTGCTCTCGCCTTAAACCTCTTTTGGTAGTCCCATGCTCTGGATTCTATTCCCCTCTCTCTACATCAAGAAAACCTCAATTAGCAGGTTCAAATCTGGAATTACATTCCTACCTATCTGGTAACCAGCACAGTATTAGATTGTTTTATTTGCACTGCATATGTCTACACCAGCATTATACCAATTCCACTGTATCTGTGTGTTACCCACCCAACTAGATTGTAGCTCTACGGGGCAGGGACCTCATTACTTTATTGTATTTAAAAACTGTACAGCGCTGCGTCCCCAAGGGCGCTATATAATAAACATATCATGACATACCAACCCAAACACAGTAATACCCCAATACGGATATATGCCATTATGCACTTTGAAATAGCCGGTGGTGTGCCCACAAAAAAGATTCTCCTTTGGTGTCCCCCCCATGCCCCACATTCCCACACTTATGCAAACGTTGTTTTACCAAGTACGCACTATGGACTACAACACCAGTGACATTAACAGAGCACGCCACTGATAATTTGCTGCCATTATGAATTTACACTACAAATAGAAGAGGCCTCCTCTATTGATAGAATGAGATAAGATATTAGCATATAAGTTGCCAAAAAAGGCTGTTATATATTACTACCTAGAAATGAACTTCTTATGCTGATATAATACACTCCTTTCCTTTATCTCATTTATCTCTCTTCATCTCTCTCTCCTGCTTTATCTTCCCTCTTCCTTAATTGGGTCAAATGATGACAATCTTTGGTAAGCCAGAAGATGGGAATACTCACGCTACTACAGTGAGATTACCGAGCTAGTCTGAATACCCAATACTATCCATCCTTCCACTAAAATGCTACTACAGTACTTTCCCCTCTACTTAAAGGGTAACTGTGGTCCAAAAATGACTTTAGGTAAATTAATAGGAATTGCAATTTATTTTCATTTTGGAAGATATTTACATTTTGTGTGTGATATGGCAGCAGCATCCCAGGTCCCTGCAATTCCTGCTTCCTGCTCTGAAACCATTGTCAGTCAATCTGCCCTGTGCTCCTCCTTCCCTTTGCAGCCCCCCAGGTCCCTCCACTCATGGACCTCATGGTTCCACAGTTCAGGCCCCCCCTTGGCCATTCTTTTACAGCCACATGGGCCCACCCACTCGTGGATGCCTAATCCCCCCCCCGCAGATGTCTAAGCCCTGCCCACCCATGGGTGCCAAAGCCCCGCCCACTTGCGGGTGCCATGGGCCCTCAGACCCCCCCTACAGAAACTCTGGCTGGAAACACCTTTTGCTCATCTTATTAGTAGTAGTCAGCATGGATTTATGAGAAATAGATCATGCCAGACAAATTTAATTGTTTTTTATGAAGAAGCAAGTAAGAAGTTAGATTCAGGCACAGCAGTGGATGTTATATACTTGGATTTTGCGAAAGCTTTTGTAACTGTGCCACATAGGCGACTAATGTATAAATGAGGACTGTTGGCCTGAAGAAAAACATTGTTCATGGATAGAGAAACTGGTTATTGGACGTAAACAGAGAGTGTGGGTTAATGGAGCTACATATATGTGGGCTAAAGTTCTAAGCGGAGTGCCTCAGGTTCTGTACTGGGGCCGCTTCTGTTTAATCTGTTTATAAATGACTTAGAAGGGGGCATTGAGAGCAAGGACTCAGTGTTTGCTGATGACACTAAACTATGCAGAGCTTTGGAAACTTCAAATGATGTGCAAGTGCAGACCTAGATAGATTAGCAAAATGGGCAGCAGAATGGCAGATGAGATTCAATGTTGATAAATGTAAGGTGATGCATTTAGGATTTAATAATCCCTGTGCCACCTACACCATAAATAACTCTGTATTAAGTGCATCTGTAATGGAAAAAGATTTGGGGGTTCTGGTAGTTAACAGACTTAGCTATAGCAAACAATGCCAGGTAGCAACGGCTAGAGCTATCAAGAGCTATCAAGATATAAAGAGGGGAATAGATCAAGAAATACAAAATTTCTCCCTCTTACAAGCAATGGTAGGCCTCATTTGGAATATGTGGTGCAGATTTGGAATCCCATATACAAAGGGACATCTTGGAATTGAGGCAGTTCAGGAGTGCAACTAATTATAAGGGGAATAGAGGGGCTTGAATATGCAGGCAGATTAGACAAGTTAGGGACGTTTAATTAGAGAAGCGACACTTGCATGGGGACATGATAACCTTATAAAAATATATTAATGGGCCATATAATGAACTCTCTGGTGAATTGTTTACTAATAGGTCGGAAGAAAAGAAGTTTCATCTTCAGGTTAGGAAAGGTTTCTTTACAGTGAGAACGGTGAAAACTGTCTTTCAGCAGAAGTGGTAATGGCAAGTTCATTGAATAGCTTTAAAAAAGGCCTGGATAAGTTTCTAAAACTAAAAAATATTGAGAATTACTGGTATTAATGGATATAGATCTGGTTGATCCAGGGATACTTTCCGATTGCCATTTGAAGGAATTTTTTCTCCTTTTTAGCTGGTTTTTTTGCTTCCTCTGGATCAACTGTTAGGTAGGGTTAAAAAAAGAGGGTGAATAGGTTGGATTTGATGGACGTATGTCTTTATTCAACCTTAATTACTATGTTACTATGTAATGTCAACATCCTGGCAAGGAACATGACTGGTTCAGAAAGGTGTGTGTAAGAGATCATTTATGTGAAAATAAAGAAACCGACCTGATAGAGGTGGGGGGTTCAACACCAAATGTCTGACATGTACAATGCTGTTTTGACACCTTATCCTGGGCAGTTCCTATAACACCTCTTAGCCACAATGCAATCACCACCTTGCATTCAGAAGGTCCCTAACACCTGTCTGTCTATGCTAATTGGGACTTTACAGGGTACTACATAATGCCAACAGATCTTGTACAAGTCATTTTGAATTGAGAAAGCCAGTTGGATGACTAGCGAAACGTCTTCAAGAACTAATGATATACACAGATAAACTATACTTTACTATACTATACTATTAATAGGACTAATTTTTTACTATTGCTTATTTTCAGCAAACTGCATCTAATATCAAACCAGTACATTAATATGGGAACATACCATAGTCGTAACAGAAATAGTCGTGTTAATGGAACATTCCAATAAGCAATGATGTTTGGCGGAAATTCTGGTAAAACTGCAAAATATGCAATAAAAGGCAGAAAAGGTGGCAAAAAGACGATTTTCACCATTTATAAATAGCTCTGATATTTCACACACAATACCAGACTTAACGCAATGAATAAGGCAATATTACCATCACACATCGCCACAGAGTTACTTTTCCGTGAAAGCGAAAACGAGCGGTTTTATAAATAAGGCGAAATGCGATAGTGAAATGGCGAAAATAGATCCTTTCTAAATATGCCCCATTATCTGTTTAAAACCCGAAGGTTCTAATGTCTCTTGTGACCCTTGTCAATTTTCCAAATGTCCTGAATCAACGGTAGGCCGCATGGGTGCACACAGAGACATGGCACCCAACTAATTCAAATAGGATGCATGCACAAGTGCAATTACAAGAAAAAAATCAATGTCCTTTGTAATTTCAACAGCCTATACTTTTTAAAGGAAAACGCCGAAAACTTGGAAATACCCCCATTAAACTATATATTTTGTAATGTACACACCTTCAGCTTCATAATGGTACCATTTTTCATACATACATAAAGAATTCCAGACGCAGTAATCCATCAGAGATTTTGTGTAAAAAAAAATGATTCAAAGGTTGAAGCCTCCAATTTTTCGAAGGAAACAACTCGAAACTTGGAAACCCTGACAAACTATATATTTTTGGAATCTACACACCTTCAGCTACGTAAGGGGGCCTTCATAAATACATGAAGAATTTCCACGCAGTAATACATAGAAATCTGTGTTTTAGGAGATGTAAAAAAATAAGATGATTCACTTGGCAAGTAAACCCCCCCACTAATGTCAATCTTCCACATGTCCTGAATCAAACGGTATGCCATATGCATGAGTGCACACAGAGTCATGGCCACCAACTAACTCAAATTGGATGCATACACAAGTGAAATACAAAAAAAATAAAAGTGCTGTGAGTTTGGACAGCTATTCTTTTTCAAAGAAAAAGCCCCACAAACTACTGCACTTTACTACAGGGAGGAAATGGGGGAAGACTAAAAGGAATCCCGGTCATCCAATTACATCACGCGGTTTTCCTTCTGCAGCGCCTCTGCTTACAGTAATTGTCGGGACCAGGGGGGATTCCCTATACAATACGGTGTTTGGGTGTTATATAGGACTTCTTCATTGGTTTTGGACTAAACCGATGAGGGAATAGGAGGGCACTTAAATGCCCTATGATCCTTCCTGGCACCATTTTTTTTGCTGCAAACAGCAAAGAGCTGCAGATGTGTATGATCTGTGGCACTTTTTTCCTTTTAAGTGGAGATCGTACACTGTATCATCTGCGTAACTTAAAGGGTTAAAGGGAAGATATACACCTTTGAAAGACCTAACCATTAGATCCTCACAACTGGGGGGTAAAGGAGCTATGACTCACCTCCCATAATTCAATTAATCCAACAGGAGCCAGGAGGAAAACTAGGCAAACTACCCATGATCACGTTCCTCCGCTGCTTCCTGTGACAGGTCCGTCATCATATGTGGCTGCGTGTATAGCGCGTTATTGTAAGGGACAATACAATCTAAACAATATACGAGATCCACATATAATGCCGGACCTGTCACAGTAAGCAGTGGAGGAACGTGATCATGGGTGAGGTTTGTAAGTTTTCCTCTGGCTTCTGTTGGATTCATTGAAGTGCGGGAGGTGAGTCATAGCTCCTTTACCTCCCGCTCTTCAGTTAAAGTGAAAAAAGGTAAGTACAATTTTTAGCAGAAAATTGGTTATAAATTCAAAGTGACCTACCTACCTATACAGAAACTCCAAGATGGGGCTTTGGTTGTGGAAGCTAACAATACGCACTACATCCCAAGTCTGTATCTAAATAGAAACAAATAATGTGTAAAACAATTACTGTTGCAGATCTTTACAAGCAATAATACATTACTTTTACTTGAACGCCTAAGGCTGAGTACACATGGGCAGATTTTGGGGCCAATTGTGATACTTCCTTGTATTGGTTCATCTGGCTGAAAAATCAGCTGTGTTTTCTGGGGGCAAGACTGATGTTGGTCCACATTTGTCTGGGTCGAACGAACGGGTGATCGGACATGTTGGTAAATGACGGCTGATATGCGGTTCACTATGGGACTGCATGGCCACTATTGCCACGACCGACAGTCATTTGTCCCAGCCGAGCATTCGCAATAGCGAACACTCGGTTGGGACAAACAAATCTTTTTGTTTTTACTCAGCCTAAGCTGGGTACACACAGCAAAAGATGTTTGAAAGATTTAAGGTCTTCTCCAAACAACCACGAGGCATTTGGCGGCCGTTCGCTCATTGAAAAAATGAGCTACACACACTGTCGTACTGTCGAATCCAACAGTATCAGGGCTTTATCTTTATGTGCGTACCCAGCTAAAAATTAGGTTAGGTACACACAGTCCAGAGCATTCTCCCTATACACATAACAGGGAGAAGACTCGGGACTGCATGGTTCCCACCACCACAGCCAAGTTCCCTACAGGGAGACTACTGCTGCTGAGGGAAATTTAGGTCTTTTCCAAACGACCGCAAGGCCAACAGGTACGTTTGGCTGCTTGTTCAGAAAATGAGCTACACAGAGACGAAAAAAGCCCCAATGGTATTGGGGTTTTAGCATTATTGTGTGTACCCAGCTTTATTTTACAGTAACAAAGAGGGAGTTAAGCACTGGCAGTAAAACTTCTAAAGCTAGTATCTGTAATGACAACAAAATGGAAGGCAGGAATACCTGCTCCTACTTCCCATACAAGTATATAGAATGAATAATAGAGAATGGGGGGGGGGGTGAGGGAATAGATGATATGTGTTTTTTGTGTCAACTAACCTGAATAGTCATCTCTGTTAGTAATGACTAGTTCATAGGTTTCTTCCACACAAACATCTTGCAAGCGTATTATTTCTGCTGGTTCCTTTATACCTGTTTCAACGGGGATGAATTCAAGAATGCTGAGTGTGGGACAGCACATACTGAGGGGTGGCACTACTTGGGTAATATAACTCCAATTAATCCTAAGAAAAAAACACGGTATCACACAAAGCAACTATATGACTAATAAACAGCAAGACAAAGGGGGGGGGGGGAAAAAAAAATGAGAAGAGTAGAAAAAAGAAAGGAAATAGGGGACAGATAGAAGAATATGAACACGAGTTAAGCATGCTAAATGTTTCATGCTTTCATACCCTCTGCTGTGCAGTACAAGGGGGAATAAAGTATAATCCCCTGACATGGAACATCGTTAAGAAATGGCCATCCAGTCCAGAGAACACAGCAATCACCACTTTCATCTTTGGCCATAGTCTAATGGCAATACCTAGAAAGCCATTCCCAAATTGAGCATGAAGTTCCCTAGCTCGCCTAGGGTCTGGGATAAGCATCTTTTCTAACTGCTGCCTGATGTCTTGTGGAATCTTCAGCTCTGAACTGATCCCACCTTGCATAATATCCATGACTATAGTTTCCCATTCTTTTTCCAGATGAAAACACTTGGCGTAGGATCCAGGAGAAGTGACTTCTAGTGCAGTCAAGTCTGGATCTTTTAAGGCAAAAGAGATTTGTACATACAGTAGATCATGAGTAGACATGGTGGGATGACTTGGTAGTCGAGACGTGTATAGGGGTTCCAAAAGCTTAAATTCAGTTGACAACGGATATGGGCCAATGGGAATCCCTGCCTTGAGTAGCAAATTTTGGTGGAAAGGAAAACCTGGCCACTTTTTCTAGTGATCCAGGGGAGTTGCTGTGGATAACTTCCAGACACAACATGGTTCCCTGAAGTAAAAAAAGCAAAAGACACAGAACATAAGAAGAGAATTGAAGTAAAAATTAAACTTTAATTGTAGCCTTTAATTCATAGATTAAAAATAAATATATAAAGTTTTTATGTTCTAGAAAGATCAGTTGCATCTTGTAAATTCATCAGTGTGCAGCTAAAATAACTACTTGGTTGGCAATGTGCAGCCAAATGCTAATGTTTGTAGATACCTGCATTAAACGTTCGGTGGCATACTTTTCTGTGACAGGAACTGTGCTTGGAGACCCAGATGTCCCAGCAGTGGCCACTAATGCAAGTGGTCTACCCTGCACTAAGATTCTCTCCCCATTGGATATTTGCTGAATGTAGTCTTTGTAGTTATGGTAATCAGTCAGCGGATGGGATTGCTGGAAGGAGGAGGCATCTGTAGGAGAGGAAAAAACTTGATGTAAAGTGAAGCCATGCATACTGGGTATGGAAGCCTGGCCAATCAATGCTCATTAAGGTTTTTGAAACTATACAATTTAGTAAAAACAAACTAATAAAGGAAAGCCATGAAATTCATCAGAAACTGGTCTATGTCCAAAGTGTGGGGCAGGTGGGAGCTCTGCACAGACATGCGATAACTAAATGAGCTTTCAAACAGGTAAATAAAATACAGGTGTATAACTGAAATTGGGTAAAATGATCTAACTCATATTAAACCCTACACTGATGCTATTACTACTGTATGATTACCTAAACTGTCACTAGGTTATAATGCACCAAACTACCGGTATATAGTAAACTTTGGAAAGTATTAAATGGTTTTTAAACATCATGAGGGGTGCAGGGGGCACAGCGGTGGAAAAACCAATAAGCAACAAGACTGCACTGTAATGATAATTTTGCAACATAGCAATACCTATGTACATTGCTGATAACCGTGTATTGTTATGTTATTATTGAATTAAGAAACTTCGTCCGTATGGAGGGGATTTTAAAACAATAAAAAACTGCATTTTTATATAAAGCGTGAATTTAAGTCGGATTTTTCTGTAACCAATTTGATTTTTTACTTACTTTGCTGCTGGGTCTGTTCTGTTTTGTGATGCAATGCCAAGCTCAAGGAACCCCCCATGCCCAGAGGGGTAGACGGCAGATAGTTACAGTGCAGGGTGGCCAAATTAGGACTGTTCCAACTAACAGTAGGTAGCAGGTTTAATGTTTTGAGTTAACAACTAAAATGGTGTAACAAATGACTATTGATGTGGCCCGTTATCCTACACAAGCTCTTAACCACCCAATACAAACAGTGACTCACCATATGTATTTTGCGGTCTCGGTGTATATACCCCAGACCGATCGCTCCGGTAAGTATTAACCTTAAAGGGATCCTTCTTCTCGTTGTAGTCACTCATTAGTTTACTTATTAGGTTAGAGTATGGGTAAACTAAGGACTCAGCCCTCCTCCTGGGTGGAGCTGGATCACCCGGATCCTTCGCTAGGTCCGTACATCTAAGATAACCAACTGGGAAAAGGTTCGGTCCGCACTCCCGTTTACAGATCCGGGTACTCAGCATTAAGGTATAAAATCACTGGCTTTATTAGTACAACATTAAAAATATACAAACGCCCAAGGTGTTTTTTTTTGTTTTTTTATTGACATTTTTATAAAACATTCTAGACATAAGTGACAGTTAATACAATATACCAATTGTTGAGTTACACATCAGGAAAATTTCTCTCTCAAACTTATCTGGAATATAGTTTATACAGTGCGTTATTAAGAGGGAGGAGTAGAAGAGAACTTGTTATACATTTATATTGTGACAGAATATTTGTTGTGAGATCGGGTTTCAGATATTTCGATATGTATTGGAGTTTTTAATAAACTATCACCGTCTGTCCAAACCTTATTTTCTAGTTAACCTTATTAAGAAAAAAAATATATTGAACATATTAACCCGTTGGGCGGCTTCCCTTTCTCCCCAGGCGGTGGTGTCTGTTTTAATACAGGAGGTATTGATTAATGAGATAGTTGGGTTCGTCTCCTTCTGTGTTTTTGTTTTATTTTCTCCTGGCTAGTTATTGTCCCAGGTATGAGTGCCATGGGGTCCATATTATTTCGTGTCTGTCTGTTCTCTCGTAGCTGGGCTGTCATATACTCCAGTATTTGTACATCACTGATTTTATGTATAAGTTCTGAGAATGTTGGGGTCTGTATTGGTTTCCAATATTGGGTATTAAGCATTTCGCTGATGTGAGTATGGTTTGATTAAATCTCTTCCGTGTTTTTTAGGTCTGGGTGGGGGATGTTCAGTAGTACGTGTTGCGGAGAGAGAGGGATCGAGTGTCCATCAGTTGTTCAACGTTGTTGGACTGAAGTCCAGTAAATTGATAGGCCCGGGCATGTCCAGAGATATGTAGCAGGTGCCTGGTGCAGCCCCACATCTCCAACATGTCCCTGGGAGGGATGGTTGATTGCATATAATTTCTCCGGTGTGTAATACCATGTAGTAGGATTTTGTATCCGTTTTCTTTATGTGTTATATTTATCGATGTTTTAGCTGTGAGTTCCCAAATTGTCTTCCATATGTCTAAGGGGATATGCATGCCCAAGGTCTTTTCCCATCGTGTCATATATTTATGTTTGAGGGGAGGCTCGGAAGGTATAGTGTTCAGAATATGATATATATGTGAGATTATGCCTCTTCTCTGGGGACCTGGGTGAGCAACTGTTCAAAATGTGTGAGTTGAGAGAAAAATTCCTGTTCGTGTTAGTGTGTCTGCTCATGTTAATCTGATAATAGGCGTAGGACAGAGTGGGGGAGATCTTCTTTTTGTTTTTAAGTTCTTCGAATGTGTAGAGTTTCCTGTACTCTATCTACAATATCATAATAGCGTGCCATATGTGAATTTGTCCAGAGTCTGTGTTGTGTTGCTATTAGACTGGTGGGGATGTCTGGGGTCTGTGTGAATGGGGTAAGTTGAGAGGCCTTACTAAGTAATTATGTGGTTTATTGAGTCTATGCCAAAGTTTGTATGTGACTTGCATGGGCCTGTGTATTGCGAGGGATATCTTATTTTGGAGGTGAGTAATGTAAGCAAGTGCGCGGGAAGTTTGGGTTCCTTCGATTCGACCCATCTTGCTAAGGGGTTACAGTTCCCAGTGGGTGAGGTGACGTAATTGTGCGAGTAGTAGATTTTAGGGGTGGGGGACCCCCAGTCCTTCTTGTGTGTTTCGTGCTACTGCAACTTTCCGGGCTCTGTGTGTTTTTTTTCCGTTTAGTGTTCTTGTGCCGGTCGGATTTCTGGGGGTTGTCGATTGGGAGAGTTGAATGATTGTCTTTTGGGTGGTCTTTTTTTGGGGTTTTTGGGGGGTTTCCTTGTGTCGAGGGTTTTTGTCTGGGGTTGTTTTGGTCTTTGTCTGGGTTTGTGCTAGTCTTGTTTCTCGCTCTCGGTTGGGTTGTTGCATCATTTTATGGTGGGTGTGGATTTGTGTGGACTTCTGTCTTTCCTCTTTTCTTTCTTTTCGTTTCGGCCGGTGTTCATGTGGTTGGGGGTTGGGGGTTGGGTTGTTGGTCATCTCGGTTATCTTTTTTTTCAAACAAAAAATCAAAAAAAATGGAGATTTGTATGTGTTTTTATGGATTGTAAGACCATGTATATTGGGAGAGTCTCTGATTTGAGCAGCTAGGGGTTCTATACTCATTGCATAGAGCAGTGGGGATAATGGGATCCTTGTCTCGTGCTCGTTGATGGTGAGGCAGGGATATGGCTCTGGCACTTTAATCCTACCTGTGGGGGTTGAGTAAAGGGCGCTTAGTGCCGATAAAGTCGTCCTGATAACCCGAAGGCCCCCATTGTTTCAAGATGAAAGACCAATCCAGTCTGTCAAAGGCCTTTTCGGCATCCAGGTTAATACTAGGAGTGGTGTGTTTTCTCTATTCGCTATATCTATAGTGTTTATGGCTCTACGGGTGTTGTCGCATGCCTGGCGGCCCATAATAAACCTACCTGGTCGTTGTGTATAATTTTAGGGAGTAGTGGTGCGAGACGGTTTGCCAGTATTTTTGTGAAGATCTTTTAATCTGTGTTGAGTAAGGCAATTGGGCGATAGTTTGCCATATTGGAGAGATCTTTCCCTTGTTTTGGAATAGGTGATATGTGAGGATAGGAAAGAGGGGGAGGTTTAGTGCCGTCTAATAGAGAGTTGTAGAAGGAGGTTATGTGGGCCAGGGTAGGGAAGAATATGTCATAATTTGTAGGTGAGGCCGTCGGGGCCTGGGGATTTTCCTGTGGGCAGTCTTTGTAATTTTGTGGATTTCTGGGGGAGATGTCTTTGTTTAGCTTGTCTATTTGAGTGGTAGAGAGTTGGGAGGTGACAGGTGTGTAAGTAATCTCGAATTTTTTGTTGTTGAGATGCTGTAGGGATGTGTGAGCTGCGGAGTATAATTTGGTGTAGTATTGAAGGAAGCTCTGTGTATTTGTTTTGGACTAGTGGTTGTTGGCCTGAGTCTGTGTTGACTGGGTGTATAACTGTAGTCTGTGTTTGAATTACGGAGATGTCTAGCTAGGATTGTGTGTGGTTTGTTCCCTTGCGTAAAATTTTTGTCGGACCATAGAAGTGATTTTTCTACTCATGTGTCTCTAGAAGTCTAAGTTGCGTAGGAGAAGATATATTTTACGAAGGGTGGAAAGAGTTGGGTGATTAGCTAGTTTTTGTTCGTGGTGTTGAAGATCCCTGGAGGTGTCTATGTGACGTTGGTTTCTGTCTTCTTTAGTCTAGAGCCGTACGCAACTTAGACTTCTAGAGACACATAGAGTAGAAAAATCACTTCTATGGTCTCGACAAAAATTTTACGAACTAGGGAACAAACCACACACAATCCTAGCTAGACATCTCCGTAATTCAACACAAGACTACAGTATACACCCAGTCAACACAGACTCAGGCCAACAAGCCACTAGTCCAAAACAAATAGCACAGAGCTTCCTTCAATACTACACCAAATTATACTCCGCAGCTCACACATCCCCTACAGCATCTCAACAACAAAAAATTTGAGATTACTTACACACCTGTCACCTCTCGAGGGTTCACAAAGGATGTAAACCTCCCATATAAAGAATCAAGGGTTGACAAATTATGTAAACTCCCATATACAGAAGTGAGGGTTGACAAATGATGTAACCTCCTATATACAGAATGAGGGTTGACAAATGATGTAAACCTCCCATATACAGAATCGAGGGTTCACAAATGATGTAAACCTCATATAAAGAATCGAGGGTTAACAAATGATGTAAACCTCCCATATAAAGAATTGAGGGTTGACAAATGATGTAAACCTCCCATATACAGAATCGAGGGCTCACAAATGATGTAAACCTCCCATATAAAGAATTGAGGGTTGACAAATGATGTAAACCTCCCATATACAGAATTGAGGGTTGACAAATGATGTAAACCTCCCATATAAAGAATCGAGGGTTGACAAATGATGTAAACCTCCCATATACAGAATCGAGGGTTGACAAATGATGTAAACCTCCCATATAAAGAATTGAGGGTTGACAAATGATGAAACCTCCATATAAGAATCAAGGGTTCACAAATGATGTAAACCTCCCATAAAAGAATCGAGGGTTGACAAATATGTAAACCTCCCATATACAGAATCGAGGGTTGACAATGATGTAAACCTCCCATATAAAGAATCGAGGGTTGACAAATGATGTAAACCTCCCATATACAGAATCGAGGGTTCACAAATGAGTAACCTCCATATAAAGAATTGAGGGTTGACAAATGATGTAAACCTCCCATATAAAGAATGAGGGTTGACAAATGATGTAAACCTCCCATATACAGAATCGAGGGTTGACAAATGATGTAAACCTCCCATATACAGAATCGAGGTTGACAAATGATGTAAACCTCCCATATACAGAATCGAGGGTTGACAAATGATGTAAACCTCCCATATAAAGAATCGAGGGTTAACAAATGATGTAAACCTCCCATATAAAGAATTGAGGGTTGACAAATGATGTAAACCTCCCATATACAGAATTGAGGGTTAACAAATGATGTAAACCTCCCATATAAAGAACCGAGGGTTGACAACACCAGCGCATGCGTAGAAAAGTAGCTGGATCTGACAGGGGACCTGGGAGAAGACCGGAAACCACGGCACCCACGAGCAAACACCGGCTAGCACGGGATGTCGACCAAACCATGATGTGCGCGTCCACGCTGGCGTGCGGCCAGGGACAAGGAAGGACCAGGACCCTGAATGGCCAAACTTCCGAATATCCTTTCCAATTTTAGATTTTTTGACTTGTGAAAAAGTTCAAAAGTTCGAAAACCGGACCCATTAAAGTCAATGGGGCCAAATAGTTAGAAAATGAAAATAAGGTTAAAATAGCAATAGTAACTTACTGTACGTGGCTCTGGAACCTGGGTGATGGTTGGGAAACATATACAAATATCAGAAATTGAAATAAAGTAACTACTACTTTATTCCCCGCTACTTTCGGGCTTCTACATTCAATATTAGATATTCGAGGGTTTGAAAAATTCAAAAAACTTCCTATATTAAAACAAGGGTTCACAAATTCTGTGTTTTTCCCATACACAGAATGAGGGTTAACAATGATGTAAACCTCCCATATACAGAATCGAGGGTTAACAAATGATGTAAACCTCCCATATACAGAATCGAGGGTTGACAAATGATGTAAACCTCCCATATACAGAATTGAGGGTTGACAAATGATGTAAACCTCCTATATACAGAATTGAGGGGGGACAAATGATGTAAACCTCCTATATACAGAATTGAGGGTTGACAATGATTGAAACCTCCCATATACAGATCGAGGGTTCACAAAGGATGTAAACCTCCCATAAAGAATCAAGGGTTGACAAATTATGTAAACCTCCCATATACAGAATGAGGGTTGACAAATGATGTAAACCTCCTATATACAGAATTGAGGGTTGAACAATGATGTAAACCTCCCATATACAGAACGAGGGTTCACAAATGATGTAAACCTCCCATATAAAGAATCGAGGGTTAACAATGATGTAAACCTCCCATATACAGAATTGAGGGTTGACAAATGATGAAACCTCCCATATACAGAATCGAGGGCTCACAAATGATGTAAACCTCCCATATAAGAATTGAGGGTGACAAATGATGTAAACCTCCCATATACAGAATTGAGGGTTGACAAATGATGTAACCTCCCATATAAAGAAAGAGGGTGACAAATGATGTAAACCTCCCATATACAGAATCGAGGGTTGACAAATGATGTAAACCTCCCATATAAGAATTGAGGGTTGACAAATGATGTAAACCTCCCATATAAAGAATCAAGGGTCACAATGATGTAAACCTCCCATAAAGAATCGAGGGTTGACAAATGATGAAACCTCCCATATACAGAATCGAGGGTTGACAAAGATGTAAACCTCCCATATAAAGAATCGAGGGTTGAAAATGATGTAAACTCCATATACAGAATCGAGGGTTCACAAATGATGTAAACCTCCACATAAAAGAATTGAGGGTTGACAAATGATGTAAACCTCCCATATAAGAATGAGGGTTGACAAATGATGTAAACCTCCCATATACAGAATCGAGGGTTGACAAATGATGTAAACCTCCCATATACAGAATCGAGGGTTGACAAATGATGTAAACCTCCATATACAGAATCGAGGTGACAATGATGTAACCTCCCATAAAGATCGAGGGTAACAAATGATGTAAACCTCCCATATAAAGAATTGAGGGTTGACAAATGATGTAAACCTCCCATATACAGAATTGAGGGTTAACAAATGATGTAAACCTCCCATATAAAGAACCGAGGGTTGACAAATGAGGAGAAACCTCCTATATACCGAATGAGGGTTGACAAATGATGTAAACCTCCATATAAGAACGAGGGTTAACAAATAATGTAAACCTCCAAATACAGAATCGAGGGTTAACAAATAATGTAAACCTCCCATATATAGAATTGAGGGTTCACAAATGATGTAAGCCTCCATATGCAGAACTGAGGGTCACAAATGATGTAAGCCTCCCATATGCAGAACTGAGGGTTAAAAATGATGTAAATCTCCCATATACAGAATCGAGGGTTGACAAATGATATAAACCTCATATACTGAATTGAGGGTTGACAAATGATGTAAACCTCCCATATAAAGAATCGGGGTTAACAAATAATGTAACCTCCCATAGACAGAATTGAGGGTTCACAAATGATGTAAACCTCCCATAAACAGAATTGAGGGTTCACAAATTATGTAAACCTCCCATACACAGAATCTAGGGTTACGAATTACCTAAACCTCCCATATACAGAATCGAGGGTTTACAAATTAAGTAAGACTCCCATATAAAGAATTAAGGGTTCACAAATTAAGTAAGACTCCCATACAGTATACAGAATCGAGGGTTCACAAATTAAGTAAGACTCCAAATACAGAATCGAGGGTTCGTGAATTATGTAAACCTCACATACACAGAATCGAGGGTTAACAAATGATGTTAACTCCATATACAGAATTGAGGGTTCATGAATTATGTAAACCTCCCATATACAGAATTGAGGGTTCATGAATTATGTAAACCTCCCATATACAGAATTGAGGGTTCATGAATTATGTAAACTCCCATATACAGAATTGAGGGTTCTGAATGATGTAACTCCCATACAGATTGAGGTTCATGAATGATGTAAACCTCCCATATACAGAATTGAGGGTTTATAAATAAAATTCAATATATTCTGAAAAAAAGATTGCAGAATCCGAATCTTGCATTTTCCATAATTTCCGGGGGGAAATCTCTGAGTTAAAAAAATCCTGAAATCAGAAAAGTCTGAGTTTGAGCCCATCTCTACTTCTGATTGTACTACGCCCAAAGGGTAAATATTGAAGGGTATGTGCACCAATAAATTAAATTTTAGACCCCCCAAAACCCCATTACATTTTACATACCTTCCCCAAAGATGCAGCTAACCATACTTACAAGACCCGGTCCCTCCGTGCTCGCCGCGATTCCCGTCTCTGCTTCCTGGTCACGACCAGGACCAGGAAGGCCTCACTGCTGCTGCTTGTTCTCGAAACAAGCTCGCAACCGCAGCAGGAGGCGGCACCCAGGTGGTGGGTCTTGTTTATCTTGTAATTAAAATTGGACCAGTTCCTCAATAATCTTTTTCTCTACTTGAAATAAATGAATAGGCTGTATTTCATTTTATCTATTCATGGGATGGAGGAAAAAAAATGAAATCAACTACAAATTTTCTATGACTCATTTGTTCCACTATTTCTTCCTTATAAATACTTTATTTTGGGGACAATCTCCTTTCTCACACCGAGCAACTTGCGAACACTTAAGATAAATGGCCGCTATTTATCCTGCTTCCTCCTCGCTGTCTCCTGCATTTCAGCAGCCCCAAATCTGTTCGGGTATGACTAAGTAAAGAATGAAATTGCTACAGGAGCAGCAAGCGGTTATCACAAAGCATCTGATATTATATTTTATAGGAAGGAATTTCATAAGGACGTATCTTGGATTTATGCTCCATACAGGGGATAAAAGCCATGCTGGCCTCTGTAGCGATATTGTAAACATGCATTGATTCTTTAGCGCATTTCTTTCCTGTATTTGCACATCACCCAGTGGCGTAACTAACACGCACCACCCCCGCGATCGTGGCAGGGCCCGGATGGTAGGAGGGCCCACCACAAGCCTCAACCTTCATAATCAGCTGTTTTTTTACACAGGTGATCGTGCATTGAAGAAAACATACGCGCGATCAGACCCGAACTTCCGGAATCAAACCAGAAGTTCGGGTCCGGTCTTTTAAACAGCTGATCGTTCTTATGTTTCTTTCATACACGCGATCAGCTGTTTAAAAACAGCTGATTGTGTGGGGGTGGGGTCAGTGGCCGGCCTCCAATCTCACAGGGGGCCCGACCCCTCAGTTACACCACTGACATTAGCATTTTGTATTTTAGGATGTAATGTTCAAGTGAAAGTACAAGAAAATACAGAGGTCCTAGTTGGAACATGTATACCCCTGATATCTGGGAGCCCCAATCCAAACAAACTACTTTATTGCACAAACAAAGGTATAAATGAGCAAATTACTAAAAATGGAGAAATACTGGAATATCCCTTTAATGGTGAAGTATCCACAAAATGGCATTTAAATAATCCGAATTGCTTACACCGCAGTCATTGCAGATAATCAAGTTAGGATAATATCTCGGACTCTATATATAAAATGCTAAAAAACACCCCTTTAATACATATATTACCAGTATCAACATATAGATATTTCTAAAAAAGCAGCATTAATTGCAGATATCATCTATCCATAGGCTAATGAGATAAAAAAGCAAAGATATAGGGAGAACTCATCTGGATTCATACAAATAGACGTTATGGAAGAAATCTATAAAAGGAATTTTCTTCTAATACATTTCTATTTGTATATCTGTAATCCAGATGAGTGCTCCAGTTCATCTCCCTATTACTTTCTTCGGCTAATTCGGCTAAGCACCCTGGTAGATGATATTCATTCTCCACTGATAAGGCTGGCCAGCCAACAGTAAAAAAAACAAGTAATTAAAGAATTCTTGATTTTAGCATTCCCTAAATATCAATATTCCAGGCCGTAAATACCAATATTAAGCACGCTGGTGCACATGTATTTGTCTCACTTCCAAATGTCTTGCCAATAACCAATTAAATCCCCCCTCTACCAGAGGATTTATCTACCAATCCGGAGGCTTGTTACACACCCCACATGCTTAAAAGTCTTTCAAATTAGATTGTAGATGGGTATGTACCCAGGTACTTACATTTCCTCTATTGGTTATCTGTGACAAAATTCACAAGCACATACAGGGTTATTCAATAAAAGTTCTTATCGTTTAAAATGGTGTTAATTTTGCCCAAACCAATCAGATGTTAGCTTTCAAATGTTAAAAAGATCCGATTGGTTGGGGCAAAATTAGACCATTTTAAACGATAAGAACTTTTATTGAATAACCCTGAAAATTTGCAGAACAGAAAGAGGAACCAGAATGAACTCGGATGAACAGTGATAAAAGGGGAGAACACCTATAGTTTATTCATTAAATGTTGGATTGCTTTGTGTCTGAATAAACTATAGGGTTTCTCCCTTTTTATCACCCATTCATGCGAGTAGCATTCTGGTTCCTCTTTTTGTTCGGCAGTGACATGGTCCTTGGAATGAAACTAGCAGGTTTGTGAGTCTGCCCATCGATTATGTTTTAGATTGTTTAGATTATTGTTTTATTGTTTTGTTCTTTAAACTTCTTATGAACCTGCGATAGAACTTTACGGGAAGACATTTTATCGTTATCACTAAAAAAAACATTTTCAGTCCTGCAGACAAGCCTCTTTTATTCCAGAATATGGCAAAATGATGTAACGACCGATAGATTGATGAATCGTTCAGTAGATATCATCACTGATACATAGATCCATTTCTGATCTGCTGCTCACAAGAATTTGATTTTATGGAAACTTTTTTTTTGGTTGGAAAGGACCATTCATTAAAGACCACGTGATTGGCTGAAATTTACTGTCACACGGGATCTGTAAATCAACCTGAGTAAAATATTATACCAGGCTGTGGATTATGCCACAGTATTGGCCCTTGTATGCTATGCAGCCCGTTAGTTACTGGTTAACCAAACCAAAGCCCACACACATATCGGATGTGTGTTATAGTGAAAGCTGTTTATAATAGACTGTATCTGTGCTACTGCCGTCGTTCATTATTATTTAATGAAAATCTGCGTTGCTATTAGATGTTCATTCTGTTGCATATTTGGTCACATGTACCTTAATGCAATTCTTAATGGCCGGTCTAATGGAAGTAAAAGGATCTCTTAGTGACATTCAATACATACACAGATGCTGTGGAAGCATTGAGTTTCACTGATGGGTGAGACATTACCTGCGCCTTTATAAACATTGCTGTTCCCTGGTAGTTACAGTAACAAAAATACATCAATCCAAAGACCTAACTAGTATGGTCAGGAAAACATAAATAATAATAATAAAATAAGGCTATCCCTATACCACTCCCTGATGTGCACTTAGGTGGAGATACAATAGGCCATTTCCGTTATTAACGTGGGTTTTAGATTTTAGAGCACAGCACCATTTCCAAATGTTTATGGAAATATCGCTGTGCCAACGATCCAAACCCATAGCGGGTGTGGAGGGTTAAGTCCCCCTCCTTACCTAGCCCGATCCCGCGATGCAATAACTGAAATAATCTCGTTTACGTCAGTTATTGTATATCGGGATCAGGCTAACGTAAGTAACGGGACGCTGAGTATTGAATCTCCCCGTTAGTGTATTAATACACACCAGGGTTATCCAATAAAAGTTCTTCAGGCTCATTTTACCCAGAGTCTCTATCGTCTGAATATCGCTTTGGATACGCTCTGAATATCGATCCGGATATCGCTCTGGATATCGCTCTGAATATGAATATCGCTCTGGATAAGCTCTGGATATCACTCGAATATTGATCTGGATATGTTCTGAATATCTCTCTGATATCGCTCGATATCGCTCTGGATACGCTCTGAAGATCCTCTGGATATCGCTCTGGATATCGCTCTGAATATCGCTCTGGATATCGCTCTTAATATCGCTCTGGATATACCCTCTGAATATCGCCTTGAATATCGCTCTGAATATCGCTCTGGATCGCTCTGAATATCGCTCTGGATATCCCTCTGAATATCAATCTGGATACGCTCTCATATCGATCTGGATATCGCTCTGAATATCGCTGGATATCGCTCTGAATATCGCTTGGATATCGCTCTGAATATCGCTCTGGATATCTTGATACGCTTGACTGGATATCGCTCTGGATATCGATTGGATATCGTGGAATATCGCTTGAATATCGCTCTGAATATCGCTCTGAATATCGCTCGGATACCCTCTGAATATTGATCTGGATATCGCTCTGGATATCGCTCTGGATACCGATCTGAATATCGCTCTGAATATCGACTGGATATCGCTCTGAATATCGATCTGGATATCGCTCTGGATATCGTCTGAATATTGCTCTTGATATCGTCTGGATACCACTCTGAATATCGCTCTGGATATCGCTCTGGATAAATGCTCCTTCACTATTCAATATCGCGTTTGCAAATGTGGGCTATTTGTTACCATTAAAATTCTGAGCTACACCTAGTGCAAAGGTGATATTGAATCGCGAGCGGCGGATGTGCAGTGATTTTTGCGTAACCCGCGCATCCGACCCTTGATTGGATTTAAAGTCGCCGCTAACTAGTGGCGAACTGGTTAGCAAAATTTTACTCCATATGTTTGCCCAGCGAGTGAATCCCCCTGATAGTGTATTAAAGGGAATGTTCAATGGAAATATCAATATTTTAAAAAATATTAGTTATTCTACATATTCTCTCCCATTTTTCAAATCAGTTAATTTCTACCCCTTGCTATTCCCTGCTGTTGACATTAGTGAGAACTTTCAGGTTAACAGTCCTTCTTCTTCCAGAATGCACCACATCTTTGGAATGTTCCTAACAGAATTTCTATGATTGGCTGTTGGGTGGGTCAAACAGCTCAGATCTCTACTGAGCAACTGAATCAACCCAGGCGCTGGGTCAAGGACAAGACCATAACGGTCTCTATTAGGGGTCCTGCAAACAGGAAGTCAGTATTTCGGAAGCATTTATTATACACAGACACACATGCTGAATGGGCAGGTTAAGGTCATTAGGATGGAAAAATACTGCCTTTTTTCTTAAAAGTATATGTATTTACACTGAACTTCCCCTTTAAATGTAAAAAAACCAATATTATATGCCATATAGCACCAGACGTAACGTTTAATTCTCCATCGTTTTCCCATTTCACATTAATCTGCCCATTCTTTAAATCTGTCCCATTTACCAGGAAATCATCCTCTGACTAAATTAAAAATTCTGTTTAATTAACTTTATGTTTCCAACTTAATGTTGTCATCATTCCTCGCTAAATTAAACAGCTCTCTGGCATTACCCTCATTAAGGGTAAGTGCCAATTTACATGTTTCAATTTGTTACCCAACCGTAAAGCCACAAAGAGATGTGTTATAGAAGACATCAGTGACACATCCCTGCTTGAACTCTCCTGTAGCTTTATGAGAGTCCACCACTAATTACAATTAGACCACAACACAACTTTACCCCCAAGGTCCCTGAAGAAAGATACTATATTCCTCCAATCTCAGACAGTCCTCACATTCTTTCTGGATAGCAGCTGTCAGTCACAGCCTTAACAGTGATATCATGGCCATTCACTTGGTCATATTTGCCTACTGTGGTTGAGTCATAATGATAATGAGCTTTGCTGCTAAAAGAGGAACTTGTCAGTCAGAGGCCAATGAAGATTGGGAGGAATATGAAATGAATGTAGCTATTTTATAACTAGTATCTACCCAGCGTACTACTGGTTTAAATGAACTGATATGAATATATTAGGCTCATTTACCCAGACTCCATGGGAAAATATATGCAGTAAACACGCTAACCGGTTCGCTACCGGTTAGCATGACTTTAAATCCAATTAGCGTCTGATGCACAGGTTACACAAAAATCATCTGGGCATCCGACGCTCGCGATTCAATATCACGTTTGTGCAAATAACTGGCCTGAAAATCCCGCAGTGGGATTACCCGCAAACGCGATATTGAACCGCAAAGGAGCATTTACACAGAGCGATAGGGCTCTGGATAAATGAGCCTTCGTTTCTTTCAACATTCACTATTGGAAACATGAGACTTTCATTATGCATAGCTACGCCACCCCCATCTGACCTAGATACAGTAGGTACATTGGGTATCCAGTCTGAAACATCTTAAATTTCAGTTGTCAATCATTTGTCTTATTATCCTAAACTTTATGTTGTGTGTAGTTTTGCTGTAGCTGGAATGGAGACTAGAGATGGAATCAAGGTTCGACTCGGACCCGGATCTGAAACGGAACCTCTCGGTACCGAAATCCGAATGTTCCGTCTGAAACCCATAATTGGTTCAGATTTCTGGACCGTACTTCCGAGGGTTAACGAACGTTCGAGGTTGTTTTCGGTAACCCCTATAACCCCTATAATAGCTATTTCTTCCTTTTTTAATTGTGAAACTTAGATCCCATATTTGATTTTAATTTGGTATAATTCTCAAGAAAAGGGGCATCTCTGCCTTCCCTCTGTTGACTCACATTGAGCCTCCATCATGACGATTAAAGAGGACGAACAGTCCTAGAACTCTGGCCTAAGCCTGATATTTTGGGAATTTTAATCTTTGAATCTTAATCATTTATGGGAAATCCTGAAGATGTTGCTGCTTTTGTATTCAATCTATTCCTTGCTTTCATGTATATTGCTCTACACATATATCATTCCTACATTAGATAATGTCATACTGTATATTTATTTTTTTGTTTCTATACTGCCAAATGGTGAAAGTGATAATATCTAATGATTTATATGTTCCCTGAGGTAAGAAGAACAGATCTTTGTAACCTTGTGACAGCCATTTTGTGATAAACAGGGAACAGCCTCTGGTAACGTTGCTGTTGTTGCGAGGAAAACATTTCAATATGATGTGGGGAATTTATGTTTCTCAAATGCTTTTTATGTAAAATAAACACCTATTTAAGTCATTTTTTAAGATGGTAAACTTAGGATACGGGAGTTATATTATTTCACTGCCGGTTGTTCCAGGAGTCTCCTAGACTTCCGAACATGAATGACACACCCAAACTCTTGTGAGGGCCTAAATACAGGAAACTCCTGGGAACTGCCAGGAAAGGTAGTGTGAAAAGCGTAATAATAATAATGTGAAAATTGTGCCTATAAATTACCTGCTTATAAAAAAGTGTGATTGTCAGTGCTGATTGTCAGTGCCTTTCTTCCCAAGCTTTCTGCTTTTTGTAACACCTCCCTGTGAGCCAAATTGTTATTGGCACAATCCCCATAGACTTTAATCACCATCAGCAAAGGTCAGTGGGAAACAGCAAGAAATGAATCATTAATGATTAAAATGGTTTAAAGGGTATCTCCACTCAAAAAATAAAGTTGGGCCTTTTAGATTTATTGAAGAAAGGGAGGTAAAGGAGCCGTGTCTTACCTCAGGAGCCAGGAGAGAAGGTAACAAACTTACAGAAATCGCTCAATCCCCCGGCGCATAGTCTGACAGGGCCCGATGGACTTTGTCTTTTATGCGCATCGCACTTGCGTGAGAACTGTTTACGAGAAAGTTAATCCAGATTTGGGTTAACGTGGCATGGAAATGATCTAGGATAATAATAATGTTATTAAAAACATTCTTTTATAATGATGTTAGTGTAAAGATAATATCATATTATATGGGGCCTTTATCTTTTCTTTACTTGATACATTTTTGACCAGATCAGTAGCACTTATTGTATTGTAATGTATCTTGCGGGTGTTCCCACAGTCCTCCTATTTATGATCTATATAACACAGAAATTGCTAAATGCCATGTCTGTTTGCAGTTATAAAGAAAAGAACCAGTCTACAGACAAACAGGCCCTGCAGGGTGACTTTTGACCTTGTTATTTAAATAAACACGTTCCAGGTATATAACGATCAGTTGCAGCTTTGTAGCCGTTTGGCCATCTATAGGACGATAAGTTATGTAGCGGTGTTTAATTATGCATATAGATCTGGTTGATCCAGGATACTTCGATTGCCGTTGGAGTCAGGAAGGAATTTTTTTCCCCTTTTTAGCTGGGTTTTTTGCCTTCCTCTGGATCAACTGTTAGGTAGGTTAAAAAAAAAAAAAAAAAGGGGGTGAATAGGTTGGACTGATGGACGTATGTCTTTATTTAACCTTAATTACTATGTTACTATGTTACTATGTAATATTATAATAGTCACCAAATGACCAACCTTATCAGCCATTTCCCATAATATTCTTGTCATTTGGTAATTTGCAACTGCAAGTTTTGATTTTGTTTGGCGGCACTATATGCCTCTATGGTGATGCTTCCTGGATCCAATCAAATCATTAGAAAGGCAAGACCAAGAACCAGCTGAAACATTATAAATGATTAATATAAATGTTTAATTGCAGAGACAATGAAGTATGGAGATTGTGTTTATTCCATTGAACATAGACAGTTGTTCTATAAAATGGTGTAGTGAGCGACTAGTGAAAAGGACAGTTGTGTAGTCAACGAGACACATTACAGATCAGACACATCACAAATTACCCAAGTGGGACAAGAGGACAAAATCTATAAGGATATTTATTTACAGGGTGAAGTAAATTAATAAAATCCTGCCACGGGATATGGAAACAAACCGAAACGTATAGGTAGATAAATATAACACAGTAGAATGAAAGATTCCCACAATCTTACTGGTTATTTTGGAAAATTCTAATGGAGGTTGAAAAGTTGTTTGCTATGAGAAGTTTTCTATGAATTATCTGAAAGAAATCTGTCTTAACGGGATAATAATGTGGGGTGTGCATGGCAGAGAGGTGAGATGTTTCCTTTTAAATATGTGACATATTGACATTGATATTTGGGTTGGTGTTTGGGAAGCCACAGGCAGTTAAATTAAACTGATTAGTGTTTTCAATGGAAACTCAAGCTTCAATGTTTCAGTATGAAATTTAGGCGAAGGTGAAATTGTAGTTTAATAACGCCAATTTGTATATAATATATAATATTAGATAATATATATAATTACAACCATAAATTGTGTATCGTCTCAACAGTGCTACTGATTAAACATACATTTGTTAAAATGTAGCCACATTTTGGCCGAAACGTTGCTAAATTTGCACCAATGTAATAGTTTAATTAAAGTCCCTTAAAGGGTGCCCTGTTGCATGGTTTTGAACTATGATTGAGACTGATAGAACAAAATAAATCGGTTTTGATTGAATCCCTGAGTTTGCACAAGAGACATTTGGAAATAAGAATTTTAACAATCAAAGTCATGGCATTCACTGTCCTATCCAACCAAATCTTTTTTCCATAGATGGCCATGATGGCCTAAAACAATTTGTCTTGACTTCAATTCAGCACCCAGAATTGCTTCTGAAAGTTGTATGTTTTGTTAATTGTTTCCACGCACTATTGGCTAGGCCACACCTGCACTTACACTGGACCAGCAGCGAGCAATCTGCCATTGCTACATCATAAATATAAACTTTCCAGATGAATAAGCTGGGGATCTAGGGTGCTGGATGGTGCCTGGTTCTTGTAAAAGTTATATTTTGTGTTTAGTTTTCCTGTCAGGGTAAAAACACAATCCCAAGCGCTTTTTTTACCGGTTTATTTCGTGCATTTGTAACCAGATATTTAATGATAAGTTCTCGCCCATTCTCATCAGTTCAGCCTTCTCCCTGTGCTCAATGAGCTTATATGCTTGAGCTTGTGCAGAGGAGGCAGAAGGGAAAACAGCAGTCAGTTATTGGCTGTGATGTCAGGATTCACAGTTTTGATTGACTGCATGGAGGAAGGAGAAGGCTACCTGGCAGAATTAAAGGGTATGTCCACTGAAAAGAACTTGCATTCTATCTGTTTTACTGAAGAACAGGAGGTAAATGCACTATTTCTTACTCTGTTCTTCAGTAAATCTTGCAGGAGAGCAGGAGAACTTATCGGGATCGTTCCAGCGATGACAGAGCCGCGGCTGAAATCCCCGACGCCTCCGACACATCTCCAGGCCTTTGCACAGTGCGCGCATGCGCACCAGTGCTAAGGAGAGTGGAAGCGCCGGAGGTATCGGGGATTTCGGCCGCGGCTCTGTCAGCGCTGGAACGATCCGATAAGTTCTCCTGCTCTCCTGCAAGATTTACTGAAGAACGGGAGGTAAGAAATAGTGCATTTACCTCCTGTTCTTCAGTAAAACAGATAGAATGCAAGTTCATTTTTCAGTGGACATACCCTTAAGACAATATTTATCCTTATCTGGGTAATAGTACATCTAATAATGTGCTAAATACATCAGTTGGTTTAGTGAAAGGTAATGCATATGACAAGTTTTTTTTTATGGTGGACATGTCCTTTAATTGCCATTAAATTATTTTCTATGTGGCTATTTTATTTTAAGATTGTGTCTTGTGTTTCTATGTGTTAAGGTCCATTTTCATCTTAAACTGAGAACAATTTGTAAAACTTTTTTTTGTGTACCAATGAAGTGAATAATAGTCCCCAACACAGAGCTTTCTTGTAAAGTGGACTCGATAATCCCTGAACAGCCTTGCCACCGTTTTTTCAGCAAATTACTGCCAAGCATTGCATGCGTTTAGCCCTGGGGCAAACAGTCGGAATGATCATTAAACCTGCCCAGGAAATATAAGGAGGAAAGAAAACTATCATCTATCAATATCAGCCAGACCTGTCAACTGCGAGAGATGGATCTGCTCATTTACACCCTAAGCCCCCTATTACTATTACACACCAGTAAAACACCCAGAATGAACATTTATAACAATAATTTATTTATAAGTGCTTCCCTCCCCGTGGGACACATATAAGGGGAAACTTTCCAGTGCTTCAGGGCCAATACCATAGTAGTACAATATAACAGAGTAAAATGCAATAAGGGCAAACAATAATTTTATTGCACGCTCACACGCTCACATATAAATATCACTTAAGGTGACATACTACATAGGACTTTACTAAATTTAAAAAAAACATAGTATCATTATAAATTGGTGTGTCATGTCCATTCCCATAATAATAATTATAACAATACAATATAGCTTTATAAACGAAAATATTAAAGGTTAATCAATATCCTAGAAGATTTCATTGATTGTAAAATCATTATGTTAAAAGGGTATTTTGTTGGTGATATACAGCAAGTGCCGTGGTTATGTCCAATCCCCATTTTTTATCACAGTTTGTAGCTCATTGGACAGTTGGGGGGGGGGGAGGTTCTGGGAAGCATGCCTAAATAGGGGAGGAGAAGGTGGAGTTAAAAGTAAACTGTCTTGACTTCACAATAGTGTACAGCCAATTAGGAATTATTTAGCAAGGCAAAAAATTAACAGGGAGATTCAAAAAAATTGGTGCCATTTTGCCCCAACCAATCTTATCTCATTTAACATTTGAAAGCTAACACTTATTGGTTGGGGCAAAATTAGCAAAATTTTTAACAATAAGAACTTTATTTGAATGTTCCTGACGTGTTTTATCAAATGTTTCTGGTCGAATAGACACTGAATGGCAGCTTAAACATTTAAAATCTTATGCTTATATGAAACCTCCTATATACAGAATTGAGGGTTGACAAATGATGTAAACCTCCCATATACAGAATCGAGGGTTCACAAAGGATGTAAACCTCCCATATAAAGAATCAAGGGTTGACAAATTATGTAAACCTCCCATATACAGAAGTGAGGGTTGACAAATGATGTAAACCTCCTATATACAGAATTGAGGGTTGACAAATGATGTAAACCTCCCATATACAGAATCGAGGGTTCACAAATGATGTAAACCTCCCATATAAAGAATCGAGGGTTGACAAATGATGTAAACCTCCCATATAATGAGGAAACCTCCCATATAAAGAATAGGGTTCACAAATGATGTAAACCTCCCATATAAAGAAAGAGGGTTGACAAATGATGTAAACCTAATTCGACAATCTGTTCCTGGGATGGGGTTGGAGGTGTCCCAATTTAGATCTGAAGACGTCTGGGTTGGGACGGTACTAATTGTATAGGGCCATATACATTGTGTATGGCCGCTACATTGACGATTTGTTTTATATGAGGGTGATAGGTGTGATAAAGACTCTATAACTAGTTTTGTGGCCTCTTTAAATAAAAATAACTTAAATTTGTCTTTAAGCAACTTTTGACAAAGAATGTATTTATTACCTGGACTTGAAGTTAAGAGGAGATCCAGAAAGAGGGGGGGTAATCACTGATGTTATGTATAGGAAGGAAGTGGCAAGAAATACTTTGCTGCTTGCTGATAGCTGCCACCCGAAACAAACTATAAAAGGAATTCCGTATGGGCAATTTGCGAGGTTGCGCCGCAATTGCTCTAATATTGAAAACTTGAGTCAGCATCTAATGATCTTAAAGAAAGGCTTCTTAGTAGGAATACGAACAGAGGGACATAGAACAAGCAACAGGAGGGCACGGGTTAAACCAAGAGGGATATTCCTACAGGAGAAGGAGGTTCAAAGAGAATCCCCAAACAGGGATCTTTATTTTGTTACGGGTTTTAGTCTGGAGTTCAATCAGATTAAAAAGGTATATAAACATTTACCGGTATTGAGAGGGGAACCAATATTGAGGCAGATACTTAAGGACGGTGGTTAGAATTGTCCCGAGACGGGCTAGAAACCATAGGAGACAGGTGTCTCCCAGCCTTATGCGGAATGATAGACAAAGTAATAAAGATACTAGTGTGGTTGAAACAAAAAGGTTGCTATAGATGTGGAAAGAACATTTGCAGGACTTGTCATGCAGTAAAAATTGGAGATACTTTTGTATCGCAGGTAACAGGAATTCAGTATTGAAATAAAGAGCAGCTACAAATTGTGATACAAAAAATGTGGTGTATTTGCTAACCTGCACTAAAGCAACAAACAATATGTGGGGAGGACGACACGTTGTCTTAAGGAGAGATTTCGTGAGCATTTAAGCTATTTCCAAACAGGATTGTAAGTCCCCAGTAGGTAAAAATATTTTTCGAATGCAGTGGTGCTTTTTCTTCGGGTTTTTATTATCGGTTATTTTTTTTTTGTGTTCTGATTATTAAGTGAGGTTGGTAAGTTTGGTTAGTTTTCTCTTTTCCTTTTTTTGGTTTGTATTTGGGGTTAGGATGCTGCACTGGTGTATAGTATCACATAGTGCAATAGGCAATTTAAAGCAATGTTAGAAAAAGTAAGGTTGTTTTGGGAGTATCCTTGGTGGAGGATGATAGATGTGTGTAGTTTATGTTCTTGTGGTGTAGGGTCTGGCTTTTATTTGTTAAGCTTTTGGAATAAGAGCCGGTTTGGGAAAGGGGAAGCCTTTTAGGTTATACGGATACTAGTGAACACACGCCTAACCTTAGGGTGACTTCTGACGTTTTGGATTTTTGGGACTTTTTTATAGGTTTATGAAGGATCTTTTGGATTTGTATTTTTTTACTACAATTGGACTTTTGTCTCTACTCTTATTGTCTTGTTAAACTAATCTATGATTGTATTTATCTTTCGGGTTATGTAGTTCTATGCGCAAATTTTTTTACCAGCTCTAACTTTTTTGTGTTTGCTCTTGTTGTAGATCTATATGTGAATAAGGTGAAATGTTTATTGAGCGGTACAAATTTTATGTAATGAATGGTTTTATGATAGGATTTTGAGTTTGAACTAATTTGGTGAGCCTTGATTTCCAACATGATTAGGTTTTACAGCCTTTGATTCCTTTCAATTGATTTTTCATGATTGTGATAACCCAACTTTATTGTTTTGTTGACTCTAGTGGTAATGTTTATTTTGGTACTATAATTGATAAAATTTTTGGTATAATTAGTTGGATGTTGTAGATCAATGGTTTGTATGATTTTAATTTAAAAAGTTAATTTTGTTAATATTCATGATTGGTTTATGTTTGTTTTTAGCTTTTTTTAATATTGTTATTATTTGTTTAAAAATTTTTTTTTAATGTTATATTACTTATGTAGGATATTGTAGGTTGAGACTTGAATTGTTTAGAATGTTTATACTTTACACATGATAAGATTGCTCTTAAACCATTATACAGTATTTATGAGTTAATGTGTAAGAATCTATGTCCAATAATCCTGGTTATTATTCTTTTCAATAGCAAGTTTTCTACTAAGCTTTTATCCCTCTTAGATATTATATTGGATGGTTTTGTTGGTGTTTGTGGATTAACTTATATGGGAATATGTTGGTGTTACTATGTATATGATTGTTTTTGTTGTGTTTGGATTAACGTATTTGACTTGTCACCCTCAGTATTGTTGATTTACGATGCTGTTCTCTCCCTCCCCCCCCGGCCGTCATTTGAGGGGTGATATTTTTTTAGTGACTTATCGTGTTTATAAAAATGTTCAATAGCTAACATTGTTTGGTGTTACATCCTTTAGATTTTCTATATCCTGATTTTATGTAACAATACGTTTAATGTCTAGCTTATTTATGAGACCTTTGGTAAGCGTGTAGTTAGCCTATTTGGCAATTTTTAAGTACTGTTTTGCATATATTTATGCTGGGATTTTGTTAATACACTTGAGGTGAGTAACAGTTTGTCTAAATGGTATTTGTATGTTTAAATTGTTTTTTGTTTTGCTGGTTTGGATGGGTCTCCCTCTAGATTGAGCCTTTTTTATCTAACTTGGTTTTCGTTTACAGTATTGTGTTAAGTTGGTGGGTTGGTTTTTATGATGTAAGGTTGAATCGAGTGAGATTTTCCGAATAACGCGTTCAAGATACCTGGGATGGTTTTATATTGGTACACACATCGAGTTTTGTAAATGTTGTAGTTTGACGAGGTTTGTTTTTAATTTTGTTTTTTATTTTTTATTTATGTGATAAAGCGTATATTTTGAATTTGTGCTTTGTAACATTAAAGGAGGGATGTGTCTTAAGTGGATTTTTTAAATCGACTGATTCGTATTGAAGTCTCTTCAAGCCTGACTGAAGTGGTGCTGATTAGGCCGTCCGTTAGTGCTATTGGCTCATTTGGAATATGCAGTGCAATTTTGGAATCCTGTGTACAAAAAGGACATCTTTGAAATGGGAAAGGTTCGAGAAGGGCAACCAAATTAATAAGGGGATCGGGGGAGCTTGAATATGAAGAGACTGGATAAGTTACAATTATGTACGCTGGAGAAAAGGCGCTTGCGTGGGGATATGATTACTGTGTTATAAATACATAATGGGCCAACAAATAAACATTCTGGGGCATTGTTACTAATAGAATATGTCAGAGGACACCTGGACATCCCTTAAGACTTGAAGAAAAAAGGTTTAGGCTTCAGTTCGGTTTTTCACTTTATCTGGTATTGAACTAATAAAGTAGAGTTGATCCAGGGAAATTTCCAATTGCCACATGGAGTCAGGAAGGAATTTTTTTCCCTCATAAATTTGGTGGGGTTTTTTTTGCCTTCCTCTGGATCAAGTTAGGCAGGAAAGGAAGAGACATTGCTAGATGGGTTGGACTGGATGGACATATGTTTTTATTCAACTCAAATACTAACTTTACCATACTTACATTACTATTCTGTTGTTCTATTCAGTTAGATCAACTGACTTAAAATTTAGTTCTTGAATACGTTTCGCTAGCCCACACGTGGCTTTCTCAATTCAGAATGACTTGTACAAGAATCTGTTGGCAGTTATGACCTGGAAAGTCCCAATTAGCATATCACAGTCAGGTGTTAATGACATTAAATGCAAGGCATGATTGCATTGTGACTAAGGGTGTTATAGGAACGCCCAGGGTGTTTTGTGTTATAGGGGGACCTAAGGAACCCATTCTGGGCTGCACACTTAAAATAACTATGTTTATAGCAAACTGCCTGCCAGTCTGTATTTCAGATTGGCAGACCACTAAATTGATCAAGATGTATTAAGACTGGTGACCAATTAAGAATTGGTGCTCTAGGCAGTGTAATGATTAGGGGCCCCATTTGGCTTGCTCTAAGCAC
Organism: Hymenochirus boettgeri; assembly: GCA_019447015.1. Classification (NCBI taxonomy): domain Eukaryota; kingdom Metazoa; phylum Chordata; class Amphibia; order Anura; family Pipidae; genus Hymenochirus; species Hymenochirus boettgeri. The sequence continues at coordinate 54,100,795 of CM033476.1, forward strand.
AGTGTACTAATTAATAAAGGGAAGCATCTTTAGCACATCTAGAAGAAGTTTTTAAGTTATCGTGGGTTGTTGCGGTAGGCCCTGATGTGAATGGATTGGAAAATGGTTAAGTGCTGTGTGATATGTTCAGCGCTATGTAATTAGATACATATGTAAAAGTAACAAAGAAGCCGCACTCATCCATAAACAAAGGTTTCTGAACATTATATATATGCTACAAAAACGCATCGACGTTTTGCGGACATCACGTCCCTCTTTCAAGTTTGAATGCAGGTCCCTTTTTCAAGTTTGAAAATATATATATATTTTAAACAATACCCAAAAATGTAAAGCTGTGTGTTGGAACTTGGCAGGTATACAGGTCTGTTTGCATTGGCTACCTGGCTCCTGGGATTAGATCAGCCTTGCACAAAAAAAAGGAGTCTATAAGCAAGATCAGCAAAGCCTTAAATGTAGTTGACTAACCTATTGTGCTATATCTACTATATGTAGAATGAACCAGAATTAAAATAAAAGAACCATTTATTTTCTTACCATCTGCTAGAATACTTTTGTTTGCTGTCCATGGATATTGCAGAGAATACAATAGTTAATTAAGTCCAAGAGTGGAGGAATCAGACTCTAATGCAAGCCTTGGACATGTGCAGTGGCATAACTAAGAATCACTGGGACCCCCTCCCCGACTCATCTATAGTGGTTTTCTGTGGGGAAGCTGCCATCCTTGTCATAGGGAAGTAAGAAGGATGGCCCCCCTGCAGTTGCAGGGTTCTGCTCCCCTGGTAGTTACACCCCATGACATGTGACCTGCTACAGCAATAAAGGAATTGAGGTAAGGCTGGACTTGCAATGATTGTTTAAAAAAAAATGGGGGCCAAAGAGCAACTAACTTTGTATGTGTTCGTCTGCCATTTATGGCTGCAGTCTACCTACTTCTGTTTGCTTATGAAATAAAAGCTATTATTTCTCAAAATCATTATGTGCAGGCAATTATATGTTGGGTATAGCAGACAGTGTAATAGGGCTAACAGTATTATGGGCAACTGTCATGCAAATACTGGGCCACAATGGATCTTTACAGCAGTAAACTGTAATTGCTTATATCTGAATGTGTTCAGTTAGTGTCCTTTGTGGCTGCTTGGGAAAAGTGGACAGCTGCATCTTAAAGGGCATGTCCGCCTAAAATTGATTTTTTAATATAGTATTCCCCCTGCCAGCCCAGCCCCAACCGCTATATTTTTAAGTTTAGAAAGCTCCCCAAACTCTACTTACCTCCCCCTCTTCCTCCGCCGCGCTCCCGGTCCTCTGCTTGCGGGAAAATGCAAGCAGAGGGGCGGGACCAGCAGTCGCGTCTGTGATTGGCTGAGCGGCAGCTTTCAAATGTTAAATGAGATCTGATTAGTTGAGGCAAAATTGGCACCATTTTAACTATAGGAACTTTTATTGAATCTCCTTGATAGTTTTGAAATGTTATGGTCCCTGGTTTTACTTGAACTGGGGAAATTATTCTATGGATGTGGAATTCATTTGAAAACTTCCTTCCTAAGTTATGGTTGGAGTTTAAAGGAGTCACCACTGACCATGGCCTTATGTCTGCAAGACCTTTAGTTTCCTTTGTTTACAAGACTGTAGAATAAACCAAACAGTGGAGGATAATTTGATTACCAGCTAGACACTGGTCTGTTTCTATGGGTTTAAACTGCAGGACAGCATTTCAGATTACAGGCAATAAACACTGATAAATCTAATTCCTGAAAATCACCTCAGTGGATGTACTATTGAATCTGATGATCAGCCTACTGGTCCTAAAACTCCAGGCATTTGGTTGTTGAATGAATTAAACTAGACAACTCCCCACCACACTGTCTGCATTGCAGCATTAGATTTTGTAGAATTTCAGGTATTATAAAAGTATAGCAAGTATTCCACCCAATCTGAAATGAAAACTATGACTCTTGTGGCCAAGTCATAGATAAGGAGTGGGGGGTTTGTATTGTTCCTTTTCACATATCCTGTGACCCATCTGTAGGAGCTCCTCGAGGTATGTATAATTGTGATTGGATTATTTGGCCTGCCGTACACCAGTGTAGGTCTCTGCTCCGTATCCAATTGATCCACTCAACTCGATACAGACCAAATGCTTTATTAAGTATTACTGCCCATGACATAAAACCACGTAGTGTGTGACACCTAGAAAGGTCTGACGCGAATTACGAACACATCTGCTTCATCAGAGACCAACTACTAGGCTTGAATTCCTGTTAGCATTGTGATTGGTTGCATCAAAATATCACTATTTGTCTTCCGCTAGACTACTAATCAGTTAATAGATCTGTAATCTGACATTCAGTAAATATAGGGTCAACATCAACCCTATGTACAGGCCTTATATGGCAATTCAGATTACTGGTACTCAAAGTCATGGTAGCTATAGTAATTAATTGTCCTAGTGGGTCTGAACTTGCCTTACAGTGGTTAACATAACATCTAAAATCAGCAGCAGCATTAGCTTGGTTTTGGGCTTTTACTGCCCTTAAATAATTGAAGAAAAATAATCCTACAATACCTAGTATAACAATAAAATAGAAAATACTAACCTTTATAAATTAATTAGCTAGACAAGGACTTGGTTTTAATTTCAACCAATTGCCCATTAATGTATCACCTATGTAACCATAGCTCCTCACGTTAGGCCAGAAATTGGAAAAGATCCTAAATGCTGCTTCCCACTTAAAAGGAGATTAACAATAACAGTTTATTCGGTGAATGAAATCATTAGCCATGATGGGTCCCAGTTAAACACCAAGGCCACCAAGTAACGTCAAAAAAATGCAAATGCTAGTAAAGGGTTGTGGGATTTGCTAGAAATTGTTGTCACCATAGGGATATGTGGAGGAGGATTATCTGAAGAGAAGATGATGCTTCCTATCAAACACCAGCTGTCAGGCCCTGATAAGAATGAGTGATCTTCCAGCACAGTAATATCTGACCTCAGTGTTGCAATATAGGCAGAACTTGACTAACATTTAAATATTGCAGTGTTACCATGGATTTAGTCTCCCACTTATTCCCATAACAGCAAGATTTGTTATCAAAGCCATTAGTTCCAACTAAACTCTGATGCAGACTGTTTATTTGCTTTTATGGACTATGTGCCATGGACATTCTGAAAGTAAGATGCACATGAGAGATCAGAGTAAAATTAATGCTAATCCAAGGGGTGTGTGAGAGATGCATAAAGCTGGGTACACACATAAGCGATATAAGGGTATCCAGTCGGTAATAGGGATCGCCCTTTATCAATAATGTGTGTACAGCCAAACCGGTCATATCAGACAATCGAAAAATTTCTTTTTTTGCAGGCCTGTGTGCGCAGGCCTGCAGAGTTGTGGCGTGCGCACGAGCGTACAGCTTAGAGGGAACAACTGATGGCCACCTGGATCATGCCTTGATCTAGCTCCCGAGCTACTGCACCATCTGAGGTTAATACAGAGCAAAACTACTTTTTCTTTGGTACCTGTCAAGAATAGAGATGGCCGGTTCGCGGACCCGAACCGGATCCGCCGCGATTTCCCGTCCGCGAACGGCGGATTATTCCGGACTTTCGGACTTCCGAAAACGGATTTTTTTTTTTACGAAAATTTTCGAAAATATTATGTTTTCTCGTAATTACGAGGATCTACGATACTTTCGGGATACGGAAAAACCGAAGATCCTCGTAATTACGGGGATTAACGTAATTACGAGGATTCACGTAATTACGAATATTCTCGTAATTACGAGAATACTCGTAAAAACGAGTAATTCGTGTACATTTTCCAAGAGGAGCAAGCCACATGATCCAAATTAGCCAATGGCAGCTATCATAGTTACGGAAAGCCTCGTTTTTTTACGGAAATCCTCGTTTTTACGGGAATCCTCGTATTTTCGAAAAATAACGTTTTTTTTAAAGTCACGCTAGCGGACTGTACTTTTTAGGTATTGTTGGCATTTATACGTGCTTCTAAGGCCATACCCAGGTACCTGAGTGGGTTAAGTGTACGTTACCAGGCTATTTAGACCACTTTTAATGCAGATTTTGCCGAACTTTCATTTTAATACGTTTTTAAACGGGTCCGCTCGGGGATTTTCGATTTTCGGATTTTTTCGAAAATCCGCGGATCTTCGCCGGGACGGATTTTTCGAAGTTCGGACATCTCTAGTCAAGAATACAGCCTTGCACCTAAATGACAGAAAAAACAAAATTTGCCCGAAAAGACATGCTGCCTAAGGGCCTGACGCACCTTCCCCCCAATATCCCTCACAAGACGAGCGACAAAGTCCTGAAACCGGCAAGCAAAGAGCGGCCCACTGACAGAACCCCATAAGCAACTTATTAAGGCAATACAAGACTCTAAAAGGGCCCTGATGTCAGTGTTCGATGAAGTTAAAACGGACATTTAAACAGACGTATCACTCCTTCGTCAAGAACCTCTCTAGATAAGACATAGATAGGAGAGAGAGACAGAATCTTACATCTGACACTGGAGGACACTATCTGCAAACACTTCTGCAACAAGAACTAATGGCCACAAGAAGCAAGCTAGGCAACCTGGAGAACAGGCCACGCAGGCAAAACATACGCTTATTCAGCTTCCCAGGGTGCAGAGGGACAAACACCTTCACAATTTCAATATGGATGGTTAAACGCACACTTCAATGCAGCTGACTTCTCACATTGAAAGAACTCATCAGGTGCCAGCAATGGCTTCGATCCCAGGTGGACCACCGAGACCCTTGATCGCCTGATTTCTCAATGCAATAGACAGACAGCCTCAGCACATGGCTGAGAAAAGGATAATCTACAATTTAAAAAAAAGCATCACCCGGCTCTTTCCGGAGTTACAAAAGAAGCGTGCCAACTTTTTAGAAGTTAAAAAAAGGCTATCAACAGCAGCATAACTTAATCATGTACACAGCAAAACTTAGGGTAAAATCAGAAGGTAAAGTAAGGTTTCGAAAACTCATCTGATGTTTGCATCTGTCTGGACACCAGATAACCAAAAAACCAATGCCAACTAAGGGAAAGGTACACAATATATGTCTATTGTAAACGACCCGCTTGCCCGTGGCCCCCCATCCTTTTGCTCATAACACAGGCCATCACTGATTGCCAATTCCCCCCATGCCTGATAGACCCCCTAAAGTCGATTTTTCCACCTATCTTTCCTCCCCCAGAGTCGAGACTGGCTTATGGCAGCAACCTTCTTCCGCCCAGAATTCCCCTGGCCCGCGTTTTGCTCGACCACCGGGAAAAATGTGGTCCAACTTATAACCTACCATTCAGTCGGGCATGGCTACACTAATCTGTTAAGAACAGACCCACAGAACAGGAACAAAATTGGACTACCCAGGGCAATGAACAATCCCCCCCCAGGCCCTAACACCGTAATCCATATATGTTTGAAAACAGTTTAGTGAATAGACCAACACACACTGGATTGGGATCCGGTAGTATGGTCTATTCAATAAACTGTTTTCAAAAATACGTGTATACTAGACTATAGGTTTTCAGGCTTTAAAAATAGCCTGAAAGACGAACCTCGGTTTATACTTGGATTAATCACTCACTTACTCCAATCCAGTGGCCGCTCGATACACATCCACCAATCTGCTGGCTGACATTACTACTCTGCGCCTTGCTCATTCCTGGCGCCGAGTAGTGAGTGTAGGTGGCAGATCAGTGGCTACGGAGCGAGAGGCAGACACATTGCTGACTAATGAATATCCCCTCTTTCTTAATTGAGTGATTGAACCAGGCAAGTTAACAGGCAAGTCCTCTCCTCGATCTGTACTGGGGGGGGGGATCCAAAACATCTGGAGTGCCAAGGAATTTTGGGTTACTGTATGGAACTACTGTCCAGGGGGCCTTGAGCAAGGTCTCCAGTTTTTGCTGATGACACTAACTATCAAAGCTTTGGAAACTTCCAATGATGTGCAAGTGCTGCGAAGCAGACCTAGATAGATTATCAAAATGGGCAGCAGAATGGAGATGAGATTCAATGTTGATAATGTAAGGTGATGCATTTGGGATTTAATAATCCTGTGCCACCTATACCATAAAAAAACTCTGTGTTAAGTGCATCTTTAATGGAAAAGGATTTGGGGGTTCTGGTAGATAACAGACTTAGTTAGCAATGGCTAGAGCTAGCAAGTATTATGTCTTGTAAAAAAGGGAATAGATTCAAGAGAGAAAGATATTATTCTCCCTCTTTACAAGGCACTGGTAAGGCCCTCATTTGGAATATGCGGATGCACCTATTTATGGCGCCGCTGCTTGCTGATAGCTGCCACCCGAAACAAACTATAAAAGGAATTCTGTATGGGCAATTTGCGAGGTTGCGCCGCAATTGCTCTAATATTGAAAACTTTGAGTCAGCATCTAATGATCTTAAAGAAAGGCTTCTTAGAAGGAATTACGAACAGAGGGACATAGAACAAGCTGGAGAGTTCAAGCATAGAAAAAGTCAGTGTGGGATCCGAGGAGAGAGATCCTGTTAAGCTTTTGGAAAAGAGGGAAGCCTTTTGGATACTGAAACTAGAAACACGCATTCAAGTAATTTTTAGTGATCCACTCCATCGACCAATCAGATTCAAGTGTTTCTTTGGTGATCCACTCCATTGACCAATCAGATTCAAGTATTTCTTTGGTGATCCACTACTTGTTATTTTAGGTAATATACATCAATCAATAAGATTTTAGTCATTTTAAGGGTTTACAATATCAGCCAATCAGATTTCAGTATTTTTTAGTGATCCACTCCATCGACCAATCAGATTCAAGTATTTTTTTAGTGATCCACTACTTGTTATTTTATGGTCCTCTATATCAATCAATAAGATTTTAGTGATTTTAAAGGGTTTCTAATATCAGCCAATCAGATTCAAGAATTTTTTAGTGATCCACTCCATCGACCAACAGACACAGATATTTTTTAGTGATCCACTACTAGTTATTTATGGTCCTCTATATCAATCAATAAGATTTTAGTGATTTTAAAGGGTTTCCAATATCAGCCAATCAGATTCAAGTATTTTTTAGTGATCCACTCCATCGACCAATCAGATTCAAGTATTTTTTTAGTGATCCACTACTTGTTATTTATGGTACTCTATATCAATCAATAAGATTTTAGTGATTTTAAAGGGTTTCCAATATCAGCCAATCAGATTCAAGAATTTTTTAGTGATCCACTCCATCGACCAATCAGATTCAAGTATTTTTTTAGTGATCCACTACTTGTTATTATGGTACTCTATATCAATCAATAAGATTTAGTGATTTTAAAGGGTTTCAAATATCAGCCAATCAGATTCAAGAATTTTTTAGTGATCCACTCCATCGACTAATCAGATTCAAGTATTTTTTAAGTGATCCACTACTTGTTATTCTATGGTAATATACATACAATCAATAAGATTTTAGTCATTTTAAGGGGTTTACAATATCAGCCAATCAGATTTCAGTATTTTTTAGTGATCCACTCCATCGACCAATCAGATTCAAGTATTTTTTTAGTGATCCACTACTTGTTATTTTATGGTCCTCTATATCAATCAATAAGATTTTAGTGATTTTAAAGGGTTTCCAATATCAGCCAATCAGATTCAAGAATTTTTTAGTGATCCACTCCATCGACCAATCAGATTCAAGTATTTTTTTAGTGATCCACTACTCCTTATTTAATGGTCCTCTATATCAATCAATAAGATTTTAGTGATTTTAAAGGGTTTCCAATATCAGCCAATCAGATTAAGTATTTTTAGTTATCCACTCCACGACCAATCAGATTCAAGTATTTTTTTAGTGATCCACTACTTCTTATTAATGGTCCTCTATATCAATCAATAAGATTTTAGTGATTTTAAAGGGTTTCCAATATCAGCCAATCAGATTCAAGAATTTTTAGTGATCCACTCCATCGACCAATCAATTCAAGTATTTTTTAGTGATCCACTACTTGTATTTTATGGTCCTCTATATCAATCAATAAGATTTTAGTGATTTTAAGGGTTTCCATATCAGCCAATCAGATTCAAGAATTTTTTAGTGATCCACTCCATCGACCATCAGATTCAAGTATTTTTTTAGTGATCCACTACTTGTTATTTTATGGTACTGTATAATACAATAGATTTTAGGATTTAAAGGGTTTCCAATATCAGCCAATCAGATTCAAGAATTTTTTAGTGATCCACTCCATCGACTAATCAGATTCAAGTATTTTTTAAGTGATCCACTACTGTTTTTTATTACCCTCTATATCAATCATTAAGATTTTAGTGATTTTAAAGGGTTTCTAATATCAGCCAATCAGATTCAAGAATTTTTTAGTGATCCACTCCATCGACCAATCAGATTCAAGTATTTTTTTAGTGATCCACTACTTGTTATTTTATGGTCCTCATATCAATCAATAAGTTTTTAGTGATTTTAAAGGGTTTCCAATATCAGCCAATCAGATTCAAGTATTTTTTAGTGATCCACTCCATCGACCAATCAGATTCAAGTATTTTTTTAGTGATCCACTACTTCTTATTTAATGGTCCTCTATATAATCAATAAGATTTTAGTGATTTTAAAGGGTTTCCAATATCAGCCAAACAGATTCAAGTATTTTTTAGTGATCCACTCCATCGACCAATCAGATTCAAGTATTTTTTTAGTGATCCACTACTTGTTATTTTATGGTCCTCTATATCAATCAATAATGATTTTAAAGGATTTACAATATCAGCCAATCAGATTCAAGTATTTTTTAGTGATCCACTCCATCGACCAATCAGATTCAAGTATTTTTTTAGTGATCCACTACTTGTTATTTAATGGTATTCTATATCAATCAATAAGATTTTAGTTATTTTAAGGGTTTCCAATATCAGCCAATCAGATTCAAGTATTTTTTAGTGATCCACTCCATCGACCAATCAGATTCAAGTGTTTCTTTGGTGATCCACTCCATTGACCAATCAGATTCAAGTATTTTTTTAGTGATCCACTACTTGTATTTTACGGTACTCTATATCAATCAATAAGATTTTAGTGATTTTAAAGGGTTTCCAATATCAGACCAATCAGATTCAAGAATTTTTTTAGTGATCCACTCCATCGACCAATCAGATTCAAGTATTTTTTTAGTGATCCACTACTTGTTATTTAATGGTATTCTATATCAATCAATAAGATTTTAGTGATTTTAAAGGGTTTCCAATATCAGCCAATCAGATTCAAGTATTTTTTAGTGATCCACTCCATCGACCAATCAGATTCAAGTATTTTTTTAGTGATCCACTACTTGTTATTTATGGTACTCTATATCAATCAATAATATTTTAGTGATTTTAAAGGGTTTCCAATATCAGCCAATCAGATTCAAGTATTTTTTAGTGATCCACTCCATTGACCAATCAGATTCAAGTATTTCTTTGGTGATCCACTACTTGTTTTCTATGGTAATATACATCAATCAATAAGATTTTAGTCATTTTAAGGGGTTTACAATATCAGCCAATCAGATTTCAGTATTTTTTAGTGATCCACTCCATCGACCAATCAGATTCAAGTATTTTTTAGTGATCCACTCCATCGACCAATCAGATTCAAGTATTTTTTTAGTGATCCACTACTTCTTATTTAAGGGTCCTCTATATCAATCAATAAGATTTTAGTGATTTTAAAGGGTTTCCAATATCAGCCAATCAGATTCAAGTATTTTTTAGTGATCCACTCCATCGACCAATCAGATTCAAGTATTTTTTTAGTGATCCACTACTTGTTATTTAATGGTATTCTATATCAATCAATAAGATTTTAGTGATTTTAAGGGTTTCCAATATCAGCCAATCAGATTCAAGTAATTTTTAGTGATCCACTCCATCGACCAATCAGATTCAGTGTTCTTGGTGATCCACTCCATTGACCAATCAGATTCAAGTATTTCTTTGGTGATCCACTACTTGTTATTTTATGGTAATATACATCAATCAATAAGATTTTAGTCATTTTAAGGGGTTTACAATATCAGCCAATCAGATTTCAGTATTTTTTAGTGATCCACTCCATCGACCAATCAGATTCAAGTATTTTTTAGTGATCCACTACTTGTTATTTAATGGTATTCTATATCAATCAATAAGATTTTAGTTATTTAAAGGGTTTCCATATACAGCCAATCAGATTCAAGAATTTTTTAGTGATCCACTCCATCGACCAATCAGATTCAAGTATTTTTTTAGTGATCCACTAACTTCTTATTTAATGGTCCTCTATATCATCAAAAAGATTTTAGTGATTTTAAAGGGTTTCCAATATCAGCCAATCAATTCAAGTATTTTTTAGTGATCCACTCCATCGACCAATCAGATTCAAGTATTTTTTTAGTGATCCACTACTTGTATTTTATGGTACTATATCAATCAATAAGATTTTAGTGATTTTAAAGGGTTTCCAATATCAGCCAATCAGATTCAAGAATTTTTTAGTGATCCACTCCATCGACCAATCAGATTCAAGTATTTTTTTAGTGATCCACTACTTGTTATTTTATGGTACTCTATATCAATCAATAAGATTTTAGTGATTTTAAAGGGTTTCAAATATCAGCCAATCAGATTCAAGAATTTTTTAGTGATCCACTCCATCGACTAATCAGATTCAAGTATTTTTTAAGTGATCCACTACTTGTTATTCTATGGTAATATACATCAATCAATAAGATTTTAGTCTTTTAAGGGGTTTACAATATCAGCCAATCAGATTTCAGTATTTTTAGTGATCCACTCCATCGACCAATCAGATTCAAGTATTTTTTTAGTGATCCACACTTGTTATTTTATGGTCCTCTATTCAATCAATAAGATTTTAGTGATTTTAAAGGGTTTCCAATATCAGCCAATCAGATCAGTATTTTTTAGTGATCACTCCATCGACCAATCAGATTCAAGTATTTTTTTAGTGATCCACTACTTCTTATTTAATGGTCCTCTATATCAATCAATAAGATTTTAGTGATTTTAAAGGGTTTCCAATATCAGCCAATCAGATTCAAGTATTTTTTAGTGATCCACTCCATCGACCAATCAGATTCAAGTATTTTTTTAGTGATCCACTATGTTATTAATTGGTATTTCTATATCAATCAATAAGATTTTAGTTATTTTAAAGGGTTTCCAATATCAGCCAATCAGATTCAAGAATTTTTTAGTGATCCACTCCATCGACCAATCAGATTCAAGTATTTTTTTAGTGATCCACTACTTGTTATTTAATGGTATTCTATATCAATCAATAAGATTTTAGTGATTTTAAAGGGTTTTCAATATCAGCCAATCAGATTCAAGTATTTTTTAGTGATCCACTCCATCGACCAATCAGATTCAAGTCAGTATTTTTTAGTGATCCACTACTGTTATTTATGGTACTGTATATCAATCAATAAGATTTTAGTGATTTTAAAGGGTTTCCAATATCAGCCAATCAGATTCAGTATTTTTTAGTGATCCACTCCATCGACCAATCAGATTCAAGTATTTTTTTAGTGATCCACTACTTGTTATTAAGGTATCTATATCAATCAATAAGATTTTAGTTATTTTAAAGGGTTTCAATATCAGCCAATCGATTCAGAATTTTTTAGTGATCCACTCCATCGACCAATCAGATTCAAGTATTTTTTTAGTGATCCACTACTTGTTATTTAATGGTATTCATATCAATCAATAAGATTTTAGTGATTTTAAGGGTTTTCAATATCAGCAATCAGATTCAAGTATTTTTTAGTGATCCACTCCATCGACCATCGATTCAAGTATTTTTTTAGTGATCCACTACTTGTTATTTATGGTACTCATATCAATCAATAAGATTTAGTTTGATTTAAAGGGTTTCCAATATCAGCCAATCAGATTCAAGAATTTTTTAGTGATCCACTCCATCGACCAATCAGATTCAAGTATTTTTTTAGTGATCCACTACTTGTTATTTATGGTACTCTATATCAATAGACAATAGTAACGACGAGCGCTGATCAATTTACCTTCCTCCAGACTCCTACGCAGGGTAGAAACCTCACCCGTGTCAATCGCCTTCAGCGTGCTGCCGTCATGGGTTGTTCCAAACCCCAGTCAACATATAATCCAATAGCACTAACGGACGGCCTAATCAGCACCACTTCAGTCAGGCTTGAAAGAGACTCTCGACAGTCCGATTTGTTAAAAGATATCTCTCCTTATTGTTACAACATTTAAAATCGCTTTATCGCAAACATGTACAGTGCAACATCCTGGTCTGACGCGTTTCGGATCAGCGATCCTTACTCATAGACCCACAATACAATGTAACGAACCAAGTTTAAAAAGGCTCTGAGCCAATCACACAGCAATCAAACAATTAACCATTAGACAACTGTTAACCTAATTGTATTAATCAGCATATATGGTGCAAAACAGTCTAAGTCCAAATAGGCTACTCAGCTACCAAGTTATAATATACTGACAATAAACGTATTGTTACAATCAGGAAATCTAAAGGATGTACAATGTTGCTTATTAATTTTTAAACACTAATCACTACTATGAGGGACTCGTATCAAAAAAATCATTATAGCCAATATCCCATATACCCACAATATAATATCTAGAGGAATAAACTAGTAACTTGCTATTAAAAGAATAATACAGGATTATTGGCATAGATATTAACACATTAATCTGTTATGGTTTATCTTTCTGAAGTATAATTTTAAAAATCAAGCAACATACTAGCATATTAGATAATATAATTTAAAGTTTAAATAACATATTAACAACTAAACAATCATGAATATAACTTAATATTTTAACAAAAAAATTAATCACCACATTACAAGTTATCAATATGTACAAATTACCACTAGTCAAAACAGAAGTTGGTAATCATTGAATAGTAGTGTACTAATCATGTTGGAAGCAAGGCTACATTAGATTCAATTCAAAATCTTCATAACATTCATTATAAAATTTAGTACAGATCAATACATTCACTTATACATATAGATCTAACAAAAAATTGGCTGGTAAAATTGCATATCCCTATAGAGATTTATAGCAACAATAGATAGGCAAAATTCCAATTGTGTAAAATACAACCAATAGATCTTCATACTATAAAAGCCAAATCCAAACGAGAATTCATCCTAAGGGTATGCGTGTTTCTAGTTTCAGTATCCAAAAGGCTTCCCTCTTTTCCAAAAGCTTAACAGGATCTCCTCCTCGGATCCCACACCTGACTTTTTCTATGCTTGAACTATACACAGTGCAGCATTACCACCACTACATTCTGAAAAATGTTTACCTAACTGAAAATGTCCCAGTAGGTAAACATTTTTCAGAATGTAGTGGTGGTAATGCTGCACTGTGTATAGTTCAAGCAATAGAAAAAGTCAGGTGTGGATCCGAGGAGGAGATCCTGTTAAGCTTTTGGAAAAGAGGGAAGCCTTTTGGATTGAAACTAGAAACACGCATTCAAGAATTTTTAGTGATCCACTCCATCGACCAATCAGATTCAGTGTTTCTTTGGTGATCCACTCCATTGACCAATCGATTCAAGTATTTCTTGGTGATCCACTACTTGTTATTTTATGGATATACATCAATCAATAAGATTTAGTCATTTTTAAGGGTTTACAATATCAGCCAATCAGATTTCAGTATTTTTTAGTGATCCACTCCATCGACCAATCAGATTCAAGTATTTTTTAGTGATCCACTACTTGTTATTTATGGTCCTCTATATCAATCATAAGATTTAGTGATTTTAAAGGGTTTCTAATATCAGCCAATCAGATTCAGAATTTTTTAGTGATCACTCCATCGACCAATCAGATTCAAGTATTTTTTTAGTGATCCACTACTAGTTATTTTATGGTCCTCTATATCAATCAATAAGATTTTAGTGATTTTAAAGGGTTTCCAATATCAGCCTCAGATTCAAGTATTTTTAGTGATCCACTCCATCGACCAATCAGATTCAAGTATTTTTTTAGTGATCCACTACTTGTTATTTTATGGTACTTATATCAATCAATAAGATTTTAGTGATTTTAAAGGGTTTCCAATTCAGCCAATCAGATTCAAGAATTTTAGTGACCACTCCATCGACCAATCAGATTCAAGTATTTTTTTAGTGATCCACTACTTGTTATTTTATGGTATCTATCTATATCAATCAATAAGATTTTAGTGATTTTAAAGGGTTTCAAATATCAGCCAATCAGATTCAAGAATTTTTTAGTGATCCACTCCATCGACTAATCAGATTCAAGTATTTTTTAAGTGATCCACTACTTGTTATTCTATGGTAATATACATCAATCAATAAGATTTTAGTCATTTTAAGGGGTTTACAATATCAGCCAATCAGATTTCAGTATTTTTTAGTGATCCACTCCATCGACCAATCAGATTCAAGTATTTTTTAGTGATCCACTACTTGTTATTTTATGGTCCTCTATATCAATCAATAAGATTTTAGTGATTTTAAAGGGTTTCCAATATCAGCCAATCAGATTCAAGAATTTTTTAGTGATCCACTCCATCGACCAATCAGATTCAAGTATTTTTTTAGTGATCCACTACTCCTTATTTAATGGTCCTCTATATCAATCAATAAGATTTTAGTGATTTTAAAGGGTTTCCAATATCAGCCAATCAGATTCAAGTATTTTTTAGTGATCCACTCCATCGACCAATCAGATTCAAGTATTTTTTTAGTGATCCACTACTTCTTATTTATGGTCCTCTTAATCAATCAATAAGATTTTAGTGATTTTAAGGGTTTCAATATCAGCCAATCAGATTCAAGAATTTTTTAGTGATCCACTCCATCGACCAATCAGATTCAAGTATTTTTTTAGTGATCCACTACTTGTTATTTTATGGTCCTCTATACAATCAATAAGATTTTAGTGATTTAAAGGGTTTCCAATATCAGCCAATCAGATTCAAGAATTTTTTAGTGATCCACTCCATCGACCATCAGATTCAAGTATTTTTTAGTGATCCACTACTTGTTATTTTATGGTAGTATATCATCAATAAGATTTAGTGATTTAAAGGGTTTCCAATATCAGCCATCAGATTCAAGAATTTTTAGTGTAGCTCCACTCCATCGAATATCAGATTCAAGTATTTTTTAAGTGATCCACTACTTGTTATTTATTACCCTCTATATCAATCTAAGATTTTAGTGATTTTAAAGGGTTTCTAATATCAGCCAATCAGATTCAAGATTTTTTTAGTGATCCACTCCATCGACCAATCAGATTCAAGTATTTTTTTAGTGATCCACTACTGTATTTTATGGTCCTACTATCAATCAATATTTTAGTGATTTTAAAGGGTTTCCAATATCAGCCAATCAGATTCAAGTATTTTTTAGTGATCCACTCCATCGACCAATCAGATTCAAGTATTTTTGTAGTGATCCACTACTTCTATTTAATGGTCCTCTATATCAATCAATAAGATTTTAGTGATTTTAAAGGGTTTCCAATATCAGCCAACAGATCAAGTATTTTTTAGTGATCCACTCCATCGACCAATCAGATTCAATAGTATTTTTTAGTGTGATCCACTACTTGTTATTTATGGTCCTCATATCAATCAATAATGATTTTTAAAGGAGTTTACAATATCAGACCAATCAGATTCAAGGTATTTTTTAGTGATCCACTCCATCGACCAATCAGATTCAAGTATTTTTTTAGTGATCCACTACGTTTATTTAATGGTATTCTATCATCAATAAGATTTTAGTTATTTAAAGGTGTTTCCAAATCAGCCAATCAGATTCAAGTAATTTTTAGTGATCACTCCATCGACAATCAGATTCAAGTGTTTCTTTGGGACCACTCCATTGACCAATCAGATTCAAGTATTTTTAGTGATCCACTACTGTTATTTACGGTATCTATATCAATCAATAAGATTTAGTGATTTTAAAGGGTTCCAATATCAGCCAATCAGATTCAAGAATTTTTTTAGTGATCACTCCATCGACCAATCAGATTCAAGTATTTAGGATCCACTACTGTTGTAAATGGTATCTAAAACAAAAAGATTTAGTGATTTTAAGGGTTTTCCAATACAGCCAATCAGATTCAAGTATTTTTTAGTGATCCACTCCATCGACAATCAGATTCAAGTATTTTTTAGTGACCACTCTTGTTTATTTTATGGTACTCTATATCATCAATAATTTTGTGATTTTAAAGGGTTTCCAATATCAGCCAATCAGATTCAAGTATTTTTTAGTGATCCATCCATTGACCAATCAGATCAAGTATTTCTTTGTGATCCCACTATGTTATTCTATGGTAATATACATCAATCAATAAGATTTTAGTCATTTTAAGGGTTTACAATATCAGCCAATCAGATTTCAGTATTTTTTAGTGATCCACTCCATCGACCAATCAGATTCAAGTATTTTTTAGTGATCCACTCCATCGACCAATCAGATTCAAGTATTTTTTAGTGATCCACTACTTTATTAATGGTCACTCTATACAATCAATAAGATTTTAGTGATTTTAAAGGGTTTCCAATATCAGCCAATCAGATCAGTAAGTATTTAGTGATCCACTCCATCGGACCAATCAGATTCAAGTATTTTTTTAGTGATCCACTACTTGTATTTAATGGTATCTATATCAATCAATAAGATTTTAGTGATTTTTAAGGGGTTCCAATATCAGCCAATCAGATCAAGTATTTTTTAGTGATCCACTCCATCGACCAATCAGATTCAAGGTTTCTTTGGTGATCCACTCCATTGACCAATCAGATTCAAGTTTCTTTGGTGATCCACTACTTGTTATTTTATGGTAATTATACATAACAATAAGATTTAGTCATTTTAAGGGGGTTACACATCAGCAATCAGATTTCAGTATTTTTAGTGATCCACTCCATCGACCATCAGATTAAGTATTTTTTAGTGATCACTACTTGTTATTTTATGGTCCTCTATATCAATCAATAAGATTTTAGTGATTTAAAGGTTTTCCAATATCACCATCAGAATTCAAGTATTTTTTAGTGATACCACTCCATCGACCAATCAGATTCAAGTATTTTAGTGATCCACTACTTCTTATTTATGGTCCTCTATATCAATCAATAAGATTTTAGTGATTTTAAAGGGTTTCCAATACAGCCATCAGATTCAAGTATTTTTTAGTGATCCACTCCATCGCCAATCAGATTCAGTATTTTTTTAGTGTCCACTACTTGTTATTTAATGGTTATATTCAATCAATAAGATTTTAGTTATTTTAAAGGGTTTCCAAATCAGACAATCAGATTCAAGAATTTTTAGTGATCCACTCCATCGACCAATCAGATCAAGTTTTTTTAGTGATCCACTACTTCTTATTTAATGGTCCTCATATAATCAAAAGATTTTAGTGATTTTAAAGGGTTTCCAATATCAGCCAATCAGATTCAAGTATTTTTTAGTGATCCACTCCATCGACCAATCAGATTCAAGATTTTTTTAGTGATCCACTACTTGTTATTTTATGGTACTATATAATCAATAGATTTAGTGATTTTAGGGTTTCCAATATCAGCCAATCAGATTCAAGAATTTTTTAGTGATCCACTCATCGACCAATCAGATTCAAGTTTTTTTAGTGATCCACACTTGTTATTTTATGGTACTCTATATCAACAATAAGATTTTAGTGATTTTAAAGGGTTTCAATATCAGCCAATCAGATTCAAGAATTTTTTAGTGATCCAACCATCGACAATCAGTCAAGTATTTTTTTAAGTGATCACTACTTGTTATTCTATGTAATCATACTCAATAAGATTTTAGTCATTTTAAGGGTGGTACAATATAAGCCAATCCAGTGCAGCATTACCACCACTACATTCTGAAAAATGTTTACCTACTGAAAAATGTCCCCAGTAGGTAAACATTTTTCAGAATGTAGTGGTGGTAATGCTGCACTGTGTATAGTTCAAGCAATAGAAAAAGTCAGGTGTGGGATCCGAGGAGGAGATCCTGTTAAGCTTTTGGAAAAGAGGGAAGCCTTTTGGATACTGAAACTAGAAACACGCATACCCTTAGGGATGAATTCTCGTTTGGATTTGGCTTTTATAGTATGAAGATCTATTGGTTGTATCTTTACACAATTGGAATTTTGCCTATCTATTGTCTGCTATAATAATCTCTATTAGGGATAATGCAAATTTTACCAGCCAATTTTTTGTTAGATCTATATGTAATAAGTGAATGTATTGATTTGTACTAAATTTTATAATGAATGTTATGAAGATTTTGAATTGAATCTAATGTAGCCTTGCTTCCAACATGATTAGTACACCTTTATCTTTCAATGATTGAACCAACTTCTGTTTTGACTAGTGGTAATTCTGTACATAATTGATAACTTAGTAATTGTGGATGATAATTTTTTTGTTAAAATATTTAAGTTGATATTCATGATTGTTTAGTTGTTAATATGTTATTTAAACTTTAAATTATATTATCTAATATGCTAGTATGTTGCTTGTATTTTTAAAATTATACTTCAGAAAGATAAACCATAACAGATTAATGTGTTAATATCTATGCCAATAATCCTGTATTATTCTTTTAATAGCAAGTTACTAGTTTATTCCTCTTAGATATTATATTGTGGGTAATTATGGGATATTGGCTATAATGATTGTTTTTGATACGAGTCCCTCAGTAGTGATATAGTGTTTAAAAATTAAAAATTAAAGCAACATTGTGACATCCTTTAGATTTCCTGATTGTAACAATACGTTTATTGTCAGTATATTATAACTTGGTAGCTGAGTAGCCTATTTGGACTTAGACTGTTTTGCACCATATATGCTGATTTAATACAATTGAGGGTTAACAGTTGTCTAATGGGTTAATTGTTTGATTGCTGTTGATTGGCTCAGAGAGCCTTTTTAAACTTGGTTCGTTACATTGTAATTGTGGGTCTATGAGTAAGGATCGCTGATCCGAAACGCGTCAGACCAGGATGTTGCACCTGTACATGTTTGCGATAAAGCGATTTTAAATGTTGTAACAATAAAGGAGATGATCTTTTAACAAATCGGACTGTCGAGCAGTCTCTTTCAAGCCTGACTGAAGTGGTGCTGATTAGGCCGTCCGTTAGTGCTATTGGATTATATGTTGACTGGGGTTTGGAACAACCCATGACGGCAGCACGCTGAAGGCGATTGACACGGGTGAGGTTTCTACCCTGCGTGGAAGGAGTCTGGAGGAAGGTAAATTGATCAGCGGCTCGTCTGTTACTATGTGCTATTGATATAGAGTACCATAAAATAACAAGTAGTGGATCACTAAAAAAATACTTGAATCTGATTGGTCGATGGAGTGGATCACTAAAAAATTCTTGAATCTGATTGGCTGATATTGGAAACCCTTTAAAATAACTAAAATCTTATTGATTGATATAGAATACCATTAAATAACAAGTAGTGGATCACTATTGGTCACAAGAGAAAAAGTTCAAACACCCAAATTTGATCATGCCACGGGATCGAGGTGCGTCCGCGGAACATAACAGAAATACCCAACGGTAGCCAGTCGGAGACACAATCTCCGTAAGTATACTATTCCCATGTTATCATTTCCCCCTAAAATGTCGCTCGTCAATCTTTTCTTGAGGTAAATTCATCTGTGCAGAGTACATAGCTTCATAGCACAACAAGAGGAACTGATCGTTCCACCACGTGTATACAGAAAGTCAGTCATGAAGTGCCATGATATATGATCACAATCTCGTGCATCGCGTGGATTGTATCCAACAGTATTTGACACCGGATCAATCAGAGCTCCCAGACCATCCGAACGATGCTGTAGTGAAGAGCCTGTCACATTGAGGCAAAGAGATACAGATAAATTCACAAGAATAAAAGAATTGAAGGTAAAGTTCCCATCTCTTCATGCAGACCGGCTGATGGCGTATTAAAAATTAAAAATATTCTGGTCTCAATTGCGAATAATACGTTATCTATGATCCCACCTCTGATATTTAATGCTACCTTTTGTATACGCCCCATACATTCATCTGTTTGTTTTACCCTGATGATATTTAAAAATGTGTGGCCACACTTGTAAAGTCTTGTCATTCAGTCGTGGTTCGACCCCCCGTAATCGAGTTGGAAGATGACTAGAAAAGTCTCTGTTCAGAAGAGTTGCCTCTTTTTCCCCTATATAGATCAATTACAGGGACAAATAGGGCATCAACTACATGCTGATGATTACAATTGAAATAATTTTTCACCTGTAAATTTGAATGATTCGAAGTGCTATATGAGTCTTCTAGAGTCCATGTATTGACAGCAGGGTGCACCAACACCGCATAGGTGCCTATCCATCTTCTCACCTCTGGCATGTCCCCTGGTTCTCTCACAAAGGACTCCGGGACAAGTTTTGTCTCGGGAGTGCCTTCTCCTAGCCGTTACCCTGTGGGAAGTCCCTAACAAAACTGTTTAAGAGTGTTTTGTCATTAGTTAACAATTGCCAGTTTCTTTTTAGGGACTTTTTGGTTTCTGGCCAGCCTGTCATTATATTGAGTGATGACCCTCACATTGATTACCTGTATGATAACGCGTGTTTCAGGTTGAAGTAACTCCGATTGGTGGTAACAGCGTGCGGCTGCAATCTACTTATCCAATATATGATTGGGGATATCCCTCTTTTTCGTAGCCTACCCTGTAGGTGGCCAGGCCATCTATTTCAAAGCAGTTGTTTTGTGCAGTTTTCGACGAACTCTCAAAAATGGAACCTCTGGGATCCCTTAAGAGCCCTGGGGTATGGGCACGTCTGTAGTTAATAACGTTTAGTAGCCGGTGTGTTTTCCTTCCCGATAAAGGCTCGTATAGAGTTTCCCTTGTTCTTTAGTACTTAAGATCCAGGAATTCACCTTAAATTGGAAACATGATGGGTCAAAAGATGTTATATTCATTATGGGTTAAGTTTGTGCAGAAGAGGGAAAAATCGTGTCGATTACCTTTCAGAGAATGAAAATCTCATCTATATACCTATAACGAAAAGATAAGGAGCGCACTCCGGTAAGAACAATTATTGCAGCTTTGTTGTCGTTGAAAATACAATTTTATTCACCACCACAATCAAAAAAGACAAAAGGGCATGTACCGCAAAAACATGGCCTTACCGTTTCGAGCGGAAATGCTCGTACTCATAGGCTAACCCAACCCCGGAATCACATCCTAATGAACTTTTAAACCAAAAAAACCGTAATGAGTCACTCACTCCCTCTACTCGCTCCACCCCTAACCGATCTCATGTAACGGGAAAGAGAGAGTCAATACTCCCAGACCAGAATTAACCCAATGGCACCAAAAAGTTCAACATTAGATTAGACACCATAAATAGAAAGACTCCAATAAGTCCTTATACCGATATACTAAGTCTCCAAACAATGCTAAAATTAGATGTATATAGAACCTTGTGTGCGAAACAAATTACTGGTCTGTAATAAGCATTAAAAAACTGCTAAAATATAAATTAGTAACAGTGACCCAAGGAAATATCTCTATCACTGTACTATATTAACTATAACCTTGAGAACACATTTCAACATATCAATATATAATTATCTTAATATTACTAATACATATAATATAACTAAGAATATGAAACAAAATAAATATAAATATAAAATAGCAACTAAGTGAAGTTGAAAACTTATATACAATGTAACGGCAAGAGACTATGATCTCGCCATCTAAACCAAATTACAAACATTTTATAAATAAACCTATATATAAATAGTTCTAATCCCCACCCCTAAAAACAAAAAAAGTTGGAGGTGTACCACATTACTATATGAAAATATGAATGGGATTAGAAAACTGCATTGATTGGGATGTACTAGACTGGTGTAAAGTCATTATGGATATCCCTAGAACTTCAATCTGAATATCAGTTGTAACGAAATATACACGCATATAGAATGTAATTCCATAAAGGTGTTCTGGGTCCCGCAATAAATAAATCCATTTTCACACCTCATTTTAAGTAAAAGGCGTCCTAATCCCTTCTTTCAGGGTCATCGATCTAACTGCTATGGACTAACCGCGGTACGGAAAAGTAGTTGATGTCACCCTCCATTGCCACTGCAAAAATGTCTAGGCTACAGGACTTAGAAGGCGTTTAAACTCTACATCTAAATGTTCTCTATCTAATTCATTTAAGAGCCTGTGTTGTACAGCCAACATTTGGTTCTGAATATTACATTTTCTTGTTCATGTTCCCGGGATAACCACAATTGGGTATGATACGTTTGATGTAGGGACTGCAACATATTCTTTTCATACCTGTCACAAAACTACTAAATGTTCACTTTTATCTGATATTGGAGAAGTTTTACATCTCATAAGATCACACATGTGAAACACACCCTCTTAATTGTAACCATGGACTTTATACTTTTTGTGAGATGAAGTGTTATAGACTGTGAGGATAAGTATATTGAGAGACCTAGCTCTTTCCTAGGACAAATTATAGGCCTTCCTGTAAAACACTTTTAAGGACCGGGACCTGATTAAGAATGGGTAAGTATCTTTTCATGTTTTGTAACTATATCGATATATTGTGGGCTGTATCTAGTCACAAAGAAAACTCCCCTTTGTTGTTTTCCTCCCCCGGACGTATACCACATCTTACTAGGGTATATTCTTCAGTGCTGTCTTTCTGTCTATATTCATAGCTGTTTCTATGAGCCTCACTATTTAGTAGTCGG
The DNA here is from genome assembly GCA_019447015.1 of Hymenochirus boettgeri. Classification (NCBI taxonomy): domain Eukaryota; kingdom Metazoa; phylum Chordata; class Amphibia; order Anura; family Pipidae; genus Hymenochirus; species Hymenochirus boettgeri. Next base: position 54,123,630 of record CM033476.1, read on the forward strand.
GGACTATCAGATCACTCTGGGACTGAGTCTATAATTTCATGGGTCGGTCTCTTGCTGATCTCTTGAAAAAGTTTCTAACGGGACAAAATTTGCGCCTTAGCAAAAATCTACCAAATATGGCCAACACGGAATAGCTCTAAATTGCTATGAGGAGGAGACAGGGATTCCTCGCATTTGCAATAATGTCTATTCTGTTGCGGTAGGCTTACTAAGTCCATAGTTATACAACAGTCTTTTTCAATTTGCCTTAAATCGTTACTAATCCAAAAATTGACTCGATTCAACCCCACCAAATCTGGATTGTAAATTCTGATTTAACATAGTATTCATTCAATTTCAAAACATCCATTGATCAAGGTCTCTTTGGACCCTAACCATGACCCAAATCAATCATCCTCTGTACCTCTGGGTACAAAATACCGATGATTGACAAGAATGGAATTCAGGGTGGTGGAAAGACAGTTTCCCTCCCACCACCCCTAAGACCAGAAATTGGGCCATATGTGGGGGCAAAATTTCGCCCCCATGATGCCCCACCATAGCTTTTATAGAAGGTACCGTCTTTGATATTTGAAAATAATTAATGAGTGAGGGTAATCTGTGAGGGGCCCAGCATAGAATGAAATCATTCTTGTGAATATCGCGTGTACATAGTATAGATGATATTAACTACTAACCGCTTGTAATGCCCATTTATGGGTTATATCATGAGTATAGTGATACTACATCTGTAGTGGCCAAAATTATACTGTTTTGTACCATCTGACACACCCATTCGTATCTAATGACCTCGTGGCTGTCCTACACATAGGAAAAAAGGCGTTTGACTATGGTTGTAATACAAAATCTATCACATCTGACAGCCCTTCGTTAAGAGATCCTATTCACCGCGCACTATAAGGTCTTCCTTTGGGGGGGAAATCACCTTTATAGCATTTTGGGTATAAGTGATGAAGAATACCGGTATACTGGATTGAGAGGGGAACTAAAAATTTCGCCTATATTTCATTTGACAATACCTATACTCAGATACCTTCCCATCACCAATTTTCTCAAGTGTGACCCTGTTATTTGCTTGTGAGGGTCCCTGGACAGAGATCCTCATATGTCATTTGGATCTTGCGAGTTGGCCGTCAAGCTTCTGTTTCATAATTAATGTCTATCTAGACCACCACTGACCCTCCTTATTTTACTTTTACGATCAACAATTATGAGCTTTCTTAGGGTCTTCAAAGCTCTCTATTTCTCATAATACTTTGTTTCTCTTTTATGTTTTCTACCCTTTCCATTGTATGAAATTCTACCTATAATTAAACTGATCAAGTTATTCGACGATAGTTCTTGAACACATGTTCAAACACTATGAAGCTTTTCTACTTCCAATCGATATAAAAAATTGACTTACTTTTAAATATCATTTAGCTCAGTAATTGGGCTTTAACCCATAGATATCCTCCTGGGATATGTTTTGTTCAGAATATTGTGACCAATGAGTAAGGTCACTAAAGAGCTCTTCGTTATCTAGATCACAAGAATAGTCTCCTATTCCATTATTAGTGCTATTCTTACTACTGATTATTCAACGTTATTGATTATAAGGTCAACTTCTTCTGATTAATATACCCATTAATCCTATTGGTATCATCTACTTGCGTAGACATGAAAAACCTGTTTACATTAGTTTCTAACACAATCTATTTAATATCTACATTTGTGTCTAATAAATCAAAAACATGGCGTGGAAAAGGAAAGAAAGACCATAATCAAACTTTGGATTCATCAGGGGTTAAATGCCTCTTATTTAGATTGAATACATTGTCCGTGAACTCCCCGTTTTCGTTCCCGTATCGGGTAACATGAAGTTGTTGACTTGATGTGTTTCCCCTCGTATAGCGTCTTTGGTCTAAAGGGATACCTGGTTTGAAGAAGTAGAAGGTCCTCATTTTTATTAGATAAAGTCATGCGTCCCTCGTTAAATTGATGTCATTGTACTTTATCCCTCTATCAGTAGTATCCATCATAATCACTATCCCTCGATGTGAGGAAGTCCGTACTTGCTTGAAAAACACCCGATTCGTCGTTTTACCTTTATGATAACCTTTGGTAAGGACATAGTAGAAGCGAAAGCGGCAGACCGAAATATTGACAAAGAGGAGGCTGAAATATTGACACTACTTTACTATTTTTGAAATGTTACATTTTTTTGTTATTAGCCCTTCTTACTCTTTAATTATGGATTTCAAATGTTTTCTGTGTGCTTGGGAACTCTACCCCTCCTTGAATCACCACTCGGTCTAATACTGATTCTTCTTTAAATCTGTTTGCTCTCTTATTTTACGTTGTTACCGTTTTACTGTCCATATTAAGTAACGTTTGTCCCACTTTTATAACATTTCTATATTACATCAAGTTATACTCCTCAAAGTATGTTTGTTTCTTTATGTCTTTATATCCTTGATGCTCGCACTCATCTATCTCATTCTTTAGAGACATAATTTGTCTCTGTTTAAAGGTAACTATAAGTTCCATTACATTTAATTGAACCACGTTTTAAATATCTAATAATTCCTGTTGCATGAATCACTATCTTTGTTTCTCATTAAAAGAAGGGAACTTTTTGAATCCCTAAGTCCTACGATGGTATAGTCATTTTGTATTCTAGGTATTTCCTATAACTGGCTATATCCCCCCATAGTCGTGTCTCTTTTATTAATAGTTTTTCCCACACATTTAAAAACATTGTTCAATGTCGTTCCTTCCTATATTGCTGCTTTGTCATAACCTTCGAACATTTCTTTTGCCTTTGTTAACCAACTCTTTACTAGCCTCTCTGACCATTACATGTTCTGGTCGGACTGTTGACTATCCATACTTAATAAATGTAAAAACTACATCGTTGTTTTTGATTAACCACAGGAGACCCCAGTAACGAGATAGTGCCCGACAAGCTTGCTTAAAAAAGGGAGGGGGGGGGAGGGGGGAAAAGACGTCTCCAGACCGCAAGGGTAATAACATACATAGTAAACAAAATGGCCAAGAACTACCCCACTATAGCACTAAAGAACGTGCCTAAATGGACCCACTATTATAGATTATTAATAAATTGTGTTAAATAATACACACTGACTCCCTTAGTGAGGTCAGTGATCCGGGGTGGTCCTATGCCCCGTCTAAATCCACTACGAAAAATCCTCCAGTATGATCAAGATAATCAGCATATGATCATGCACCTCACCATATATATGTATACTTTATAGTGTATTATATATGATTATGTATATTTAGATATTTTATATAGTATGTAAATGTCGTTCTCTTCAAGAGTTAAGGATTTTATTTAACTAATAGACAGTGATTAAGAGATATTGTCTGGTACACTGTGTAACTTCATTTATTATTTTTAGAACATGTTTTTAATGTTATATACAATACCAAGTAATATTGTTTAGTCACAAAAGGTTCTATACTACATCTAATTTTAGCATTTACTGGTTGAAGACATTTATATATACGTTGTTATAAGGCACTTTATGGAGTCTTTCCTATTTATGGTGGTCTATATCTAATGTGAACTTTTTGGTTCAACATTGGGTTAATTCTTCTGGTATTGGGAGTATTTGACTCTTCTTTTTCTCCGTATGAGATCGTTAGGAGGTTGAGCGAGTGGTACTGTTGAACTCGGCTCATTGGTTTTTTGGTTTAAAAGTTCATTAGATGGTGTATCCGGGGTTAGCCTATGAGTAAGAGGCATTCCGCCGAAAACGGTAAGGCCCTGTTTTTTTGCTGTACATCTCTGCGTTTTTGTCTTATTTTTTGATGGGGGTGAAATTAAATAAGATTGTATTTTCAACGACAAAGCTTGCAATAATTGTATCTTACTCGGAGTGCGCTGCTTATATGTTTTCTTGTGGGAAGTAAAAATTTGGAGTGTGGACTCAGCGATGGGGTCGGGGCATGCTGCACCCTGGGCCTACCCAGGCACACGGAGTGGTGATGATCATATGTGATTATCGATCACTAGCTGGAGATTTTTTTGTATGATGGATTCGGGGGCATATGCCCCGGATCACTTGACTATAAGTGAGTCAGTGGTGTATTATTGTTAAACACCACTTTAAATAATCCCGTAATAGTGTCATTTTAGGGCACGTTCTTTAGTGCTATAGTGGGTAGCTTGGCCTTTTTTGTATTACCAACTTCTATATACCTATACCCAGATGTCAACATGTGCTGTATGGCATATTTCTCCTCTGAAAACATACCGATCTCCCTTCCACTATCCCAAAAAAAAGAGATTGACATACGAGGGCGCACCATTTCGCGGCCTCGCTACCATCTTAGTTTGTTAGGTAAAATTTCTGATCAAAAACAAAGTAATTTTTACTCTACATAGCAAAGTCCACAGAGGTCATCATATAGGTATTTTTCTAGTTGTTTGTCCTTGATTTTCCATATTAAGAATAGGTTGACTGCTGCAATCCATGAGTAGCCCCTATGTTTCGTTAGAGGAGAACTCCACATCACAGGTAATAAGATAATTGATCCTCCCAGTATTATCTATGTGGTATCTCTTTTGTTCAGGGCCCCCTTCACCCCTGAATGACGACTTGATTCAAGTATTTTCAGGCGCCACTATGGGTTGAGAATGGACGCTGAGCTCAGCTCGGAGCTCCCCACTTGTATCCCACTTCGATTTGATAAGGTGTTATCTTATTGTAACATATATGTTTAGTGCCTTTGGACCTGTTGTTCCTTTTACTATATGCTGCATTTATTAATATGTTATTAATATAGTTAGGTCTGAATTCTTGTTATACCTTTGATCTTGTAACGATATTTATACATTACTTCATGTTGGTTATCGACAATGACGCTAATGATCGCGGCTCTTCGCGGATGTGATCTGTTTTTAACAACGGGACGGAGGCGGTATGTTTAGATTGGTACAATGGACCACTTGACAACCGACCCTCACATTGGCTACATCTAGCGGCAATTTGATAAAAGCTATATGCGGGAAACGGTTGTTTGGGTGCTAGTCACCCCTTTCTCATGCTCTCCCCACAGACTGAATTGATTACTGGTGATTTGTAGCCCTCTACTTAGTTTTTGACAGGAACCCGTGCACGGATTCTATTCGACTGTATGTGACTGGATAAGTTATTTCATTGCTCACACTTTATTTATTATTGGTGACTTAATAAGACTGTGTTAGGATGCGATTTTGTTTAAGGGGGTTTTTTGCTCACTATTATTGAAAGATGAATAATTTTGATACTTTTGTTGATTCATATATCTGTGATCTTTTTACTCATTTGATAAATTAAACTTTTATATATTTAGACCATTGATATCTTTCTATAACTTCTTTTTGTTTGTTTGCACGGTAATCAATCCCAACACCAATTCCATCTACGTCATTGTCATTTTACTTTGTTAGCTATCTATTGGATGTTATCAAGTTCCAATACGGTAGGGCATATTTAAGTTAGTTTCTCCTGGTTTCTCGTCTATTTTTTCCTTTGAGTTTACCACAACGATTTCCCCTTTGTCTGGCAACTTTAATTCTCCTAGATTTTCCTTTTTTTGTAAATTCCTTAGGCTATCCTTTCATCAGTAGTCAGTTCTCCATTATCTTGGGTTTGATTCACTTAGATCAAACCTATTCATAAAAATTTTAATGTTGGCATATTGCTTCAAAGGAGGAAAAAATTCTGATTTTGGTTTGAGGTGAGTGTACCCTATATATTTTTTCACTATGACTTTGGTTTGGTGCCATGTTCAGTTTCCAATAGGTCCTCCAAACATTTGTAATGTTTTTTGTCATGTATATCTAGATTTCTCCTTTGGGGACAATATTTAAAACATTTTACATAGGTTAGTTTTCCTGACAAACAAAATTACATTCTTTTATAATTCAAATTTGTTTAAAATTTTTTTGACGGAACAAAAAGACCATACCTTTTTGCTAAGACGGATATTTCAGTGTTGCTCAAAGTCTCACCTGAAAGGTTTATTATCTGTTAAATCCCTGTCACTCTCACTTGTTTGGTCCTTTCTGTTCTTCCCCTCTTCTTGTATCCCAACGTTCTAATGTCTCAGTCTTACCGATCCTCCTCTGATATCTCGATGTCCCTTTCCCCTTCTTTCTTTTTTGGGAGGTCTTTCGGATGCATATATTTCTCCTGAGGTATTCCCTTCTTTGTCTGAAAAAGTTAGGTCTCTTAAAACCATACACCTTATCATTTTTCATAGTCTACTTGAATTTTCTAGTTTTCCTTCATTTTGATACTCTTTTTGTAATTTGTCCATATCACTCTTATTCGCTCATTAAATTGCAATATTTTCTCCAAATGACTATCCTTATCCATATTTCTGTATAACATGATTTCCTCTTTCCTCTCCACTTTCCAACATTGTTTTATGTTTGGCATTTCATCCCTTCATTTCACTGAACATTCACTCATGGTGTCATTCCACTCCCCAAAGGAGGGTTCCATCATCTGAACCAAGATGTTTTTTTTCCAGTTTTTATTTGATCCTTATACCCCTTTGGGGTCATCTTTTAAATTAACTTGTAATTGCCTATTTAATTCGAAATTGTTTCAGCATCATCTTTTATACTTCTTTGTAATTGACCTTTCATTCATCAAGTCACCTGAGGTCATTGAAACTGCTGCTGGAACTGAACAATCTGAAATTCCATATCCCAATCTAGGTCATTGAGAACAACGCAATTATCAACACAATTTTGTAATATATTTTACCTATAGCCAAGGAAACAACGTATTGAAGAGGTTTAATAATAGATCACTAAAATAGCTGGAAGGATACCACAACCATACCGAAAAGGAGATACAGATAAAAAAAGGGGGAGGGGGGAGGTGGGGCACGATATGGTTTGGGTTTGGGGCATGTAGTATTAACCTGTTGCCTAAAATAACTAGAACAGACCACTCTTGACAGACAAAAAGACAAAAGAACATTTTAGTGCTATAACTAGCACCTAAGATCAAAATAGGACCTCCCCATTAAAGCAGCCATTGGGGGTGCTATTAACACTAGAAGTCTTGACCATGCGTTCATAACTAAATACATACAGTTACAAGGATTGTCAGCTTCTATGTTTCATAGCACCCCCACACGCCCCTTTAATGGGAGGTCCCAATGTATTGATATTTGATCTTAGGTGCTAGTTTAGCACTAAAATGTCTTTGTCTGTAAACTAGGTCAAGAGGTTCTTTTAGTTACTTAGGTCCTATGCCTTTAATATAAAGCAACTGGTGGATGGCCTCTTCCCTCATTTAAAAAAGCCAAAAGGCGGCTGGGGGAAGTTAGAGAGCCTAGTCTAGGATCCTGTGTAAGATGAAAATGCAAAAGTTTTCCTAATGGTAATTAAGTAAAAAAGGTTAGAAGTTAGGACGTTTCCAGACTGGGGTTACCTTGACGTTGGTTTGTAGGCTTTTCATTCATGTCGATCACATTTGTATACTGAAAAAAACCCTTTGGTTTATAAAGTACACCCCTGGATTCCATGTAACAGGCTCTTCTCCCTTCCCCCTCAGCCTTTGGCTTTTATAAAATGAGGGAAGAGTTCATCAGTGCTTTATATAAAGGGTTTACAATATCAAGCCATCAGATTTCAGTATTTTTTAGTGACCACTCTAATCGACCAATCAGATTCAAGTATTTTTTTAGTGATCCACACTTGTTATTTTATGTCCTCTATACAATCAATAATAGTTTTGTGATTTTAAAGGTTCCAAATCAGCCAATCAGATTCAATTATTTTTTAGTGATCCACTCCATCGACCAATCAGATTCAAGTATTTTTTAGTGATCCACTACTGTTATTTTATGGTCCTCTATTCAATCACTAAGATTTTAGTGATTTTAAAGGGTTTCCAATATCAGCCAATCAGATTCAATATTTTTTGTGTCCACTCCATCGACCAATCAGATTCAAGTATTTTTGTGATCCACTACTTGTTATTTTATGGTATATCATATAATCAATAAGATTTTAGTTATTTTAGGGTTTCCAATCTCATCAGCCAATCAGATTTCAGTTTTTTTAGTGATCCACTCCATCGACCAATGATTCAAGTATTGTTTTAGTGATCCACTACTTTTTTATTTAAGGTCCTTATATCACATAAGATTTGAGTGATTTTAAAGGTTTTTCCATACAGCCAATCAGATTCAAGTTTTTTTAGTGATCCACTCCATCGACCAATCAATTCAAGTATTTCTTTGGTGATTCCACTACTTGTTATTAATGGTATTCTATATCAATCAATAAGATTTTAGTGATTTAAAGGGGTTTACAAATCAGCCAATCAGATTCAGTATTTTTTAGTGATCCACTCCATCGACCAATCAGATTCAAGTATTTTTTTAGTGATCCACTACTTGTTATTTAAGGTCTCTCTATATCAATCAATAAGATTTTAGTGATTTTAAAGGTTCAATATTGCCAATCAGATTCAAGTATTTTTTAGTGATCCACTCCATCGACCAATCAATCAAGTATTTTTTTAGTGATCACTACTTCTTATTAATGGTCCTCTATATCATCAATAAGATTTAGTATTTTAGGGTTTCCATATCAGCCATCAGTTCAGTATTTTTAGTGATCCACTCCATCGACCAATCAGATTCAAGTATTTTTAGTGATCCACTCCATCGACCAATCAGATTCCAGCATTTCTTTGGTGATCCACTACTTGTTATTAATGAGTCTCTATATCAATCAATAAGATTTTGTTATTTAAAGGGTTTCCAATACAGCCAATCAGTTTCAAGTTTTTTTAGTGTCCACTCCATCGCACCATCAGATTCAAGTATTTTTTGTGTGATCCACTACTTGTTTTTATTGTATGGTATATACTCAATCATAAAGATTTTAGTATTTTAAAGGGTTTCCAATATCAGCCATCAGATTCAGTATTTTTTTTTTAGTGATCCACCATCGACCATCAGATTCAATATTTTTAATGTGATCCACTACTTGTTATTTAATGGTCCTCATATCAATCATAATATTTTAGTGATTTAAAGGGTTTCCAATATCAGCCAATCAGATTCAAGTATTTTTAGTGATCCCACTCCATCGACCAATCAGATTCAAGTATTTTTTTTATGATCCACTACTTGTTATTTATGGTCCTCTATATCAATCAATAAGATTTTTAGGATTAAAAAGGTTTCCAATATCAGCCAATCAGATTCAATTATTTTTAGTGATCCACTCCATGACCCAATCAGATTCAAGTATTTTTGTGTGATCCACTACTTGTTATTCTATGTATATACATCAATCAATAAGTTTTAGTCATTTTAAGGGTTTACCATATCAGCCAATCAGATTTCAAGTATTTTTTAGTGATCCACTCCATCGACCATATCTCAAGTTTTTTTAGTGATCCACTACTTGTTAGTTATTTTGGTCCTCTATATCAATCATAATATATTTTAAAGGATTTCACAATATCAGCACAACAGATTCAAAGTATTTTTTAGTGATCCACTCCATCGACCAATCAGATTCAAGTATTTTTTTAGTGATCCACTACTTGTTATTTAATGGTATTCTTATATCAATCAATAAGATTTTAGTTATTTTAAAGGGTTTCCAATATCAGCCAATCAGTTCAAGATTTTTTAGTGATCCACTCCATCGACCAATCAGATTCAAGTGTTTCTTTGGTGATCCACTCCATTGACAATCGATTCAAGAATTTCTTTGGTGACACTACTTGTTATTTATGGTAATATACATCAATCAATAAGATTTTATGTATTTTAAGGGTTTCAATATCAGCCAATCAGATCAGTATTTTTTAGTGATCCACTCCATCGACCATCAGATTCAAGTATTTTTTTAGTGATCCACTACTGTTTTTTATGTCGTATATCAATCAATAATGATTTTAAAGGGTTCCATATCAGCCAATCAGATTCAAGTATTTTTTAGTGATCCACTCCATCGACCAATCAGATTCAATTATTTTTTGTGTGATCCACTACTTGTTTATTTTTTGGGTATATACTCAATCAATAAGATTTTGTATTTTAAGGGTTTACAATATCAGCCAATCAGATTCAAGTATTTTTTTAGTGATCCACTCCTCGACCAATCAGATTCAAGTATTTTTTTAGTGATCCACTACTTGTTATTTATGGTCCTCTATATCAATCAATAAGATTTTAGTGATTTTAAAGGGTTCCAATATCAGCCAATCAGATTCAAGTATTTTTTATGATCCACTCCATCGACCAATCAGATTCAGATTTTTTTAAATGATCCACTACTGTTATTTAATGGTCCTCTATATCAATCAATAAGATTTTAGTGTTTTAAGGGTTTCAATATCACCAATCAGATTCAAGTATTTTTTTAGTGATCCCACTCATCGACCAATCAGATTCAAGTATTTCTTTGTTGATCCACTACTTGTTATTTTATGGTAATATACATCAATCAATAAGATTTTAGTCATTTTAAGGGGTTTACAATATCAGCCAATCAGATTTCAGTATTTTTTAGTGATCCACTCCATCGACTCTCAATTCAAGTTTTTTTTAGTGATCCACTACTTGTTATTTTTATGGCTATATCAATCAATAATGTTTTAACAGGAGTTTACAATATCAGCCAACAGATTCAAGTATTTTTTAGTGATCCACTCCATCGACCAATCAGATCAAGTTTTTTTTAGTGATCCACTACTTGTTTTTTAATGGTTTCTATCTCAATCAATAGATTTGGTTATTTAAAGGGTTTCCAATATCAGCCAATCAGATCAAGTATTTTTAGTGATCCACTCCTCGACCAATCGATTCAAGTTTTCTTTGGTGATCCACTCCATTGACACAGATTCAAGAATTTTTTGTGATTCCCTACTTGTTATTTTATGTAATATACTCATCAATAAGATTTTAGCTATTTTAAGGGGTTTACACTATCAGCCCATCAATTCAGTATTTTTTAGTGATCCACTCCATCGACCATCAGATTCAAGTATTTTTTTAGTGATCCACTACTTGTTATTTTATGGTCCTCTATATCACATAAGAAGATTTTAAAGGATACAATATCAGCCAATCAGATTCAGATTTTTTAGTGATCCACTCCATCGACCATCGATTCAATTATTTTTTTATGATCCACTACTTCTTATTATGGTATCTCATATAATCAATAAGATTTTAGTATTTTAAAGGGTTTCCAATATCAGCCAATCAGATTCAGAATTTTTTAGTGATCCACTCCATCGACCAATCAGATTCAAGTATTTTTTGTTAGTGATCCACTACTTTTATTTATGGTCCTATATCAAATCAATAAGATTTTAGTGATTTAAAGGGTTTTCCAATATCAGCCATCAGATTCAAGTATTTTTAGTGATCCACTCCATCGACCAATCAGATTCAAGTATTTTTTTAGTGATCCACACTTGTATTTAGGTACCTATATCAATCAATAAGATTTTAGTGATTTTAAAGGTTTCCAATATCAGCCAATCAGATTCAAGAATTTTTTTAGTGATCCACTCCATCGACCATTCATATTCATTATTTTTTTAGTGATCCACTACTTGTTATTTAATGGTATCTATATCAATCAATAAGATTTTAGTGATTTTAAAGGGTTTCCAATATCAGCCATCAGATTCAAGAATTTTTTTAGTGATCCACTCCATCGACCAATCAGATTCAAGTATTTTTTTAGTGATCCACTACTTTTATTAATGGTCCTCTATATCAATCAATAAGATTTTAGTGTTTTAAGGGTTTCCAATATCAGCCAATCAGATTCAAGTATTTTTTAGTGATCCACTCCATCGACCAATCAGATTCAAGTATTTTTTTAGTGTATCCACTACTTTTGTTATTTAGGTACTCTATATCAATCAATAAGATTTTAGTGATTTTAAAGGGTTTCCAATATCACCAATCAGATTCAAGAATTTTTTAGTGATCCACTCCATCGACCAATCGATTCATTTTTTTTAGTGATCCACTACTTGTTATTAATGTTATCTAATCAACCAATAAGATTTTAGTGATTTTAAGGGTTTCCAATATCAGCCAATCAGATTCAAGTATTTTTTAGTGATCCACTCCATCACCAATCAGATTCAAGTATTTTTTTAGTGATCCACTACTTGTATTTATGGTCCTCTACATCAATATAAGATTTTAGTGATTTTAAAGGGTTTCCAATATCAGCCAATCAGATTCAAGATTTTTTAGTGATCCACTCCATCGACCAATCAATTCAAGTATTTTTTTAGTGATCCACTACTTTATTTAATGGTCCTCTTATATCAATCATAAGATTTAGTGATTTTAAAGGGTTTCCAATATCAGCCAATCAGATTCAAGAATTTTTTAGTGATCCACTCCATCGACCAATCAGATTCAAGTATTTTTTTAGTGATCCACACTGTTATTTAATGTATTCTATATCAATCAATAAGATTTTAGTTATTTTTAAGGTTTTCAATATCAGCAGCCAATCAGATTCAAGTAATTTTTAGTGATCCACTCCCGACCAATCAATTCAAGTTTCTTTGTGATCCACTATTGACCTCAGATTTTCAATTATTTTTTGGTGTACTTTTTTTTTAGGTAATATACATCAATCAATAAGATTTTAGTCATTTTAAGGGTTTACCATACAGCCAATCAGATTCAGTATTTTTTAGTGATCCACTCCATCGACCAATCAGATTCAAGTATTTTTTTAGTGATCCACTATTGTTATTTTATGGTCCTCTATATCAATCATAAGATTTTAGTGATTTTAAAGGGTTTCAATATCAGCCAATCAGATTCAAGAATTTTTTTAGTGATCCACTCCATCGACCAATCAGATTCAAGTATTTTTTAGTGATCCACACTTGTTATTTTATGGTCCGCTATATCAATCAATAAGATTTTAGTGATTTAAAGGGTTTCCAATATCAGCCAATCAGATTCAAGTATTTTTTAGTGATCCACTCCATCGACCAATCAATTCAAGTATTTTTTTAGTGATCCACTACTTTATTTAATGGTCCTCTATATCAATCAATAAGATTTTAGTGATTTTTAAGGGTTTCCAATATCAGCCACAGATTCAAGAATTTTTTTAGTGATCCACTCCATCGCCCAATCAGTTCAAGTATTTTTTTAGTGATCCCTACTTTATTTAAGGGTCCCTATCAATCAAAAGATTTTGTGATTTAAAGGGTTTCCAATATCAGCCAATCAGATTCAATATTTTTTTAGTGATCCACTCCATCGACCAATCAGATTCAAGTATTTTTTTAGTGATCCACTACTTTTTATTTATGGTCCTTAATCAATCAATAAGATTTTAGTGATTTTAAAGGGTTTCCAATATCAGCCAATAGAATCAAGAATTTTTTTAGTGATCCATCTCCATGACCAATCAGATTCAGTATTTTTTAGTGATCCCTACTTGTATTTATGGTATTCTCTTCAATCAATAAGATTTTAGTGATTTTAAAGTTTCCAATATCACCATCAGATTCAGAATTTTTAGTGATCCACTCCATCGACCAATCAGATTCATTATTTTTTAGTGATCCACTACTTGTTATTTTATGGTCCTCTATATCAATCAATAAGATTTTAGTGATTTTAAAGGTTTCCAATATCAGCCAATCAGATTCAAGTATTTTTTGTGATCCACTCCATCGACCAATCAGATTCAAGTATTTTTTTAGTGATCCACTACTGTTTATTTATGGTACTCTATATCAATCAATAAGATTTTAGTGATTTAAAGAAAGTTTCCAATACAGCCAATCAGATTCAAGTATTTTTTTAGTGATCCACTACTTGTTATTTATGGTCCTCTATATCAATCAATAAGATTTTAGTGATTTAAAGGGTTTCCAATATCAGCCATCAATTCAGATTTTTTAGTGATCCACTCCATCGACCAATCAGATTCAAGTATTTTTTTGAGTGTCCACTACTTGTTATTTATGGTATTCTATATCAATCAATAAGATTTTAGTATTTTAAGGGTTTCAATATCAGCCAATCAGATTCAAGTAATTTTGTGATCCACTCATCGACCATCATTCAAGTTTTGTGATCCACTCCATGACCAATCAGATTCAGTATTTTTTGGTGATCCCTACTTGTTATTTTAGGTAATATATCATCAATAAGATTTGTCATTTTTAGGGTTTACAATATCACCAATTCAATTCAGTATTTTTTAGTGATCCACTCCATCCCATCAGATCAAGTATTTTTTTAGTGATCCACTACTTGTTATTTTATGGTCCTCTATATCAATCAATAAGATTTTAGTGATTTTAAGGGTTTCAATATCAGCCAATCAGATTCAAGTATTTTTTAGTGATCCACTCCATCGACCAATCAGATTCAAGTATTTTTTAGGATCCACTACTTGTTATTTTATGGTACTCTATATCAATCATAAGATTTTAGTGATTTAAAGGGTTTCCAATATCAGCCAATCAGATTCAAATATTTTTAGTGATCCACTCCACGACCAATCAGATTCAAGTATTTTTTTAGTGATCCACTACTTCTTATTTATGGTCCTCTATATCAATCAATAAGATTTTGTGATTTTAAAGGGTTTTCCAATATCAGCCAATCAGATTCAAGTATTTTTAGTGATCCACTCCATCGACCAATCAGATTCAAGTATTTTTTTAGTGATCCACTACTTGTTATTTTAGGTACTCTATATCATACAATCATAAAGTTTAGTGATTTTAAAGGTTTCCAATATCACCACATCAGATTCAAGATTTTTTTAGTGACCACTCCATCGACCAATCAGATTCAAGTATTTTTTAGTGATCCACTACTTGTTATTTAATGGTATTCTATATCAACATGCAATTTTAGTGATTTTAAAGGTTTCCAATATCAGCCAATCAGATTCAAGATTTTTTGTGTACTCACTCCATCGACCAATCAGATTCAAGTATTTTTTTAGTGACCACTACTTGTATTTTATGGTCCCTTAATCAATAATAAGATTTTAGTGATTTTAAAGGGTTTCCAATATCAGCCAACAGATTCAAGATTTTTTAGTGATCCACTCCATCGACCAATCAATTCAAGTATTTTTTAGTGATCCACTACTGTTATTTAATGGTCCTTAATTCAATCAATAAGATTTTAGTGATTTTAAAGGGTTTCCAATATCAGCCAATCGATTCAGAATTTTTTAGTGATCCACTCATCGACTCGACATCAGATTCAAGTATTTTTTTAGTGATCCACTACTTGTTATTTAATGGTATTCTATATCAATCAATAAGATTTAGTTATTTTAAGGGTTTCCAATATCAGCCAATCAGATTCAAGTAATTTTAGTGATCCACTCCATCGACCAATCAGATTCAGTCGTATCATCATGATGTTCAATATTTTTTGTGATCCACTACTTTTTTATTTTATGGTATATACATCAATCAATAGATTTTAGTAGTTTAAGGGGTTTACAATACAGCCACAGATTTCAGTATTTTTTAGTGATCCACTCCATCGACCAATCAGATCAAGTATTTTTTTAGTGATCCACTACTTGTTATTTATGGTCCTCTATACAATCAATAAGATTTAGTTATTTTAAAGGGTTTCTAATATCAGCCAATCAGATTCAGAATTTTTTAGTGATCCACTCCATCTGACCAATCAGATTCAAAGTATTTTTTTAGTGATCCCTACTTTTTATTTTATGGTCCTCAATATCAATCAATAAGATTTAGTGATTTTAAAGGGTTTCCAATCAGCCAATCAGATTCAGTTTTTTTTTAGTGATCCACTCCATGCCAATCAGATTCAAGTATTTTTTTAGTGATCCACTACTTTTATTAATGGTCCTCTATATCAATCAATAAGATTTAGTGATTTAAAGGGTTTCCAATATCGCCAATCAGATTCAATTCAAGAATTTTTTAGTGATCCACTCCATCGACCAATCAATTCAAGTATTTTTTTAGTGATCCTACTTCTTATTTAAGGTCCCTATATCAATCAAAAAGATTTTAGTATTTTAAAGGGTTTCCAATATCAGCCAATCAGATTCAAGTATTTTTTAGTGATCCACCTCCATCGACCAATCAATTCAAGTATTTTTTTTAGTGATCCACTACTTGTATTTTATGGTCCCTATATCAATCAATAAGATTTTGTGATTTTAAAGGGTTTCCAATATCAGCCAATCGATTTCAAGAATTTTTTAGTGATCACTCCATGACCAATCAGACAAGTATTTTTTAGTGATCCACTACTTGTTATTTAATGGTATTCTATATCAATCAATAAGATTTTAGTGATTTAAAGGGTTCCAATATCAGCCAATCAGATTCAGAATTTTTTTAGTGATCCACTCCATCACCAATCAGATTCAAGTATTTTTTTAGTGATCCACTACTTGTTTTTAATGGTCCTCTATATCAATCAATAAGATTTTAGTGATTTTAAAGGGTTCCAATACACGCAATCATATTCAAGTATTTTTTTAGTGATCCACTCCATCGACCACAGATTCAAGTATTTTTTTAGGATCCACTACTTGTTTTTTATGGTACTCTATATCAATCAATAAGATTTTAGTGATTTTAAGGGTTTTCCAATATCAGCCCATCAGATTCATATTTTTTTTAGTGATCCACTACTCGTTTATTTTATGGTCCTCTATATCAATCAATAAGATTTTAGTGATTTAAAGGGTTTCCAATTCAGCCAATCAGATTCAAGATTTTTTAGTGATCCACCCATCGACCAATCAGATTCAAGTATTTTTTTAGTGATCCACTACTTGTTTTTAATGGTTTCTATATCAATCAATAAGATTTTAGTATTTTAGGGTTTCCAATATCACCAATCAGATTCAAGTATTTTTAGTGATCCACTCCATCGACACATCAGATTCAAGTTCTTTGATCATCATTGACCAATAGATTAAGTATTCTTTGTGATCCACTACTTGTTATTTTATGGTATCTAATCATCATAAATTTTAGTCATTTTAAGGGGTTTACAATATCAGCCAATCAGATTCAAGTATTTTTAGTGATCCACTCCATCGACCAATCAGATTCAAGTATTTTTTTAGTGATCCCTACTTGTTATTTATGGTCCTCTATATCAATCATAAGATTTTAGTGATTTTAAAGGGTTTCCAATATCAGCCAATCAGATTCAAGTATTTTTTAGTGATCCATCTCCATCGACCAATCAGATTCAGTATTTTTTTTGTGATCCACTACTTGTTTTTTTAGGTACTCTACTAATCAATCAGATATTTTAGTGATTTTAAAGGGTTTCCAATATCAGCCAATCAGATTCAAGATTTTTTTAGTGATCCACTCCATCGACCAATCAGATTCAAGTATTTTTTTAGTGATCCACTACTTGTTATTTATGGTCCTCTAATCATCAATCAATAAGATTTTAGTGATTTTAAAGGGTTTCCAATATCAGCCAATCAGATTCAAGAATTTTTTTAGTGACCACTCCATCGACCAATCAGATTCAAGTATTTTTTAGTGATCCACTACTTGTTTTTAATGGTTCTATATCAATCAATAAGATTTTAGTATTTTAAGGGTTTCCAATACAGCCAATCAGATTCAAGTATTTATTGATCCACCCATCGACAATCAGATTCAAGTGTTTCTTGGTGATCCACTCATGACCAATCAGATTCAAGTATTTTTTGGTGATCCACTACTTGTTATTTTATGTAATTACATATCAATAAGATTTAGGTATTTTAAGGGGTTTCCAATATCAGCCAATCAGATTCAGTTTTTTTAGTGATCCACTCCATCGACCAATCAGATTCAAGTATTTTTTTAGTGATCCACTACTTGTTTTTTATGGTCCTCTATATCAATCAATAAGATTTTAGTGATTTAAAGGGTTTCAAATCAGCCACAGATTCAAGTATTTTTTAGTGATCCACTCCATCGACCAATCAGATTGTCAGTATTTTTTAGTGACCACTACTGTTATTTTATGGTCCTCTATATCAATCAATAAGATTTTAGTGATTTTAAAGGGTTTCCAATATCAGCCAATCAGATTCAAGTATTTTTAGTGATCCACTCCATCGACCAATCAGATTCAAGTATTTTTTTAGTGATCCACTACTGTTATTTAATGGTATTCTATATCAATCAATAAGATTTTAGTTTTTAAAGGGTTTCCAATATCAGCCAATCAGATTCAAGAATTTTTTAGTGATCCACTCCATCGCCAATCAGATTCAAGTATTTTTTTAGTGATCCACTACTTCTTATTTAAGGTTCCTCTATATCAATCAAAAGATTTTAGTGATTTTAAGGGGTTTCCAATATCAGCCATCAGATTCAAGTTTTTTTTATGATCCACTCCATCGACCACAGATTCAAGTATTTTTTTAGTGATCCACTACTTGTTATTTAGGTACTCTATATCTCAATAAGATTTTAGTGATTTAAAGGGTTTCCAATATCAGCCAATCAGATTCAGAATTTTTTAGTGTCCACTCCACGACCAATCAGATTCAAGTTTTTTAGTGATCCACTACTTTTATTATGTATTCTATATCAATCAATAAGATTTTAGTGATTTTAAGGTTTCCAATATCAGCCAATCAGATTCAAGAATTTTTTAGTGATCCACTCCATCGACCAATCAGTATCAAGTATTTTTTTAGTGATCCACACTTGTTATTTTATGGTATCTATATCATCAATAAGATTTTAGTGATTTTAAAGGGTTTCCAATATCAGCCAATCAGATTCAAGTATTTTTTAGTGATCCATCCATCGACCAATCAGATTCAAGTATTTTTTTAGTGATCCACTACTGTATTTATGGTCCTCTCAATTAATAAGATTTTAGTGATTTTAAAGGGTTTCCATATCAGCCAATCAGATTCAGAATTTTTTAGTGATCCACTCCATCGACCAATCAGATTCAAGTATTTTTTTAGTGATCACTACTCCTTATTTAATGGTCCTCTATATCAACAATAAGATTTTAGTGATTTTAAAGGGTTTCCAATATCAGCCAATCAGATTCAAGATTTTTAGTGATCCACTCATCGACCAATCGATTCAGTATTTTTTTAGTGATCCACTACTTTTATTTTAAGGTCCTCTATATCAATCAATAAGTTTTAGTGATTTTAAAGGGTTTCCAATATCAGCCAATCAGATTCAAGAATTTTTTAGTGATCCACTCCATCGCCAATCAGATTCAGTATTTTTTTAGTGATCCACTACTTGTTATTTTATGGTCCTCATATCAATCAATAAGATTTTAGTGATTTTAAGGGTTTCCAATATCAGCCAATCAGATTCAAGTATTTTTTATTGATCCACTCCATCGACCAATCAGATTCAAGTATTTTTTTAGTGATCCACTACTTGTTATTTTATGGTACTCTATATCAATCAATAGATTTTAGTGATTTTAAAGGGTTTCCAATATCAGCCAATCAGATTCAAGAATTTTTTAGTGATCCACTCCATCGACCAATCAATCAGTTAAGTATTTTTTAGTGATCCACTACTTGTTATTTTATGGTCCTCTATATCAATCAATAAGATTTTAGTGATTTTAAAGGGTTTCCAATATCAGCCAACAGATTCAAGAATTTTTTTAGTGCCACTCCATCGACCCATATTCAGTATTTTTTTAGTGATCCACTACTTGTTATTTAATGGTATTCATATCAATCATAAGATTTTATGATTTTAAGGGTTTCAATATCACCAATCAGATTCAGTAATTTTAGTGATCCACTCCATCGACCAATCAGATTCAAGGTTTCTTTGGTGATCCACTCCATTGACCAATCAGATTCAAGTATTTTTTGTGATCCACTACTTGTTATTTTATGGTAATATACAATCATCATAAGATTTTAGTCATTTAGGGGTTCAATATCAATCAGCAATCAGATTCAGTATTTTTTAGTGATCCACCCATCGACCAATCAGATTCAAGTATTTTTTTAGTGATCCACACTTGTTATTTTAGGTCCTCTATATCAATCAATAGATTTAGTGATTTTAAAGGGTTTCAATATCAGCCAATCAGATTCAAGATTTTTTAGTGATCCACTCCATCGACCAATCAGATTCAAGTATTTTTTTAGTGATCCACTACTGTTATTTTATGGTCCTCTATACAATCAATAAGATTTTAGTGATTTTAAAGGGTTTCCAATATCAGCCATCAGATTCAAGTAAGTTTTTAGTGATCCACTCCATCGACCAATCAGATTCAGTGATTTTTTTATGATCCACTACTTGTTATTTTATGGTATCTATATCAATCAATAGATTAGTGATTTATTTTAAAGGGTTTACAATATCAGCCAATCAGATTCAAAGATTTTTTAGTGATCCACTCCATCGACCAATCAGATTCAAGTATTTTTTTAGTGATCCACTACTTGTTATTTTAGGTCCTCTATATCAATCAATAAGATTTTAGTGATTTTAAAGGGTTTCCAATATCAGCCAATCAGATTCAAGAATTTTTTAGTGACCACTCCTCGACCAATCAGATTCAAGATTTTTTTAGTGATCCACTACTTGTTATTTAATGGTATCTATATCAATCATAAGATTTTAGTTATTTTAAGGGTTTCCAATATCACCAACAGATTCAAGTATTTTTTAGTGATCCACTCCATCGACCAATCAGATTCAAGTTTTCTTTGGTGATCCACTCCATTACCAATCAGATTCAAGTATTTCTTTGGTGATCCACTACTTGTTATTTATGGTAATATACATCAATCATAAGATGATTTTAGTCATTTTAGGGGTTTACAAATATCAGCCAATCAGATTTCAGTATTTTTTAGTGATCCACTCCATCGACCAACAGATTCAAGTATTTTTTTAGTGATCCACTACTTGTTATTTATGGTCCTCTATATCAATCAATGATTTTAGTGATTTTAAGGGTTTCCAATATCAGCCAATCAGATTCAAGTATTTTTTTAGTGATCCACTCCATCGACCAATCAGATTCAAGTATTTTTTAGTGATCCACTACTTGTTATTTTAATGGTACTCTATATCAATCAATAAGATTTTAGTGATTTAAAGGGTTTCCAATATCAGCCAATCAGATTCAAGAATTTTTTTAGTGATCCACTCCATCGACCAATCAGATTCAAGTATTTTTTTAGTGATCCACTACTTGTTATTTTATGGTCCTCATATCATCAATAAGATTTTAGTGATTTTAAAGGGTTTCCAATATCAGCCAATCAGATTCAAGAATTTTTTAGTGACCACCCATCGACCAATCATATCAAGTATTTTTTAGTGATCCACTACTTGTTATTTAATGGTATTCTATATCAATCAATAAGATTTTAGTTATTTTAAGGGTTTCCAATATCAGCCAATCAGATTCAAGTATTTTTAGTGATCCACTCCATCGACCAATCAGATTCAGTTTTCTTGTGTCACTCATTGACCATCAGATTCAGTATTTTTGTGATCCACTACTTGTTATTTTATGTAGTACATCAATCAATAAGATTTTAGTATTAAAGGGTTTACATATCAGCCAATCAGATTCAGTTTTTTAGTGATCCACTCCATCGACCAATCAGATTCAAGTATTTTTTTAGTGATCCACTACTTGTTTATTTATGGTCTCTATATCAATCATAAAGATTTTAGTGATTTTAAAGGGTTTCCAATATCAGCCTCAATTCAAGTATTTTTTAGTGATCCACTCCATCGACCAATCAGATTCAAGTATTTTTTAGTGATCCACTACTTCTTATTTAATGGTCCTCTTATCAATCAATAAGATTTTAGTGATTTTAAAGGGTTTCCAATATCAGCCAATCAGATTCAAGTATTTTTAGTTATCCCTCCTCGACCAATCAGATTCAAGTATTTTTTTAGTGATCCACTACTTGTTATTTAATGGTATTCTATATCATCAATAAGATTTAGTTATTTTAAAGGGTTTCCAATATCAGCCAATCAGATTCAAGAATTTTTTAGTGATCCACTCCATCGACCAATCAGATTCAAGTATTTTTTTAGTGATCCACTACTTCTTATTTAAGGGTCCTCTATATCAATCAAAAGATTTTAGTGATTTTAAGGTTTCCAATATCAGCCAATCAGATTCAAGTATTTTTAGTGATCCACTCCATCGACCAATCAGATTCAAGTATTTTTTTAGTGATCCACTACTTGTTTTTTATGTACTCTATATCAATAAGATTTTAGTGATTTTAAAGGGTTTCCAATATCAGCCAATCAGATTCAAGTATTTTTTAGTGATCCACTCCATCGACCAATCAGATTCAAGTATTTTTTTAGTGATCCACTACTTGTTATTTATGTGTATTCTATTCAATCAATAAGATTTTAGTGATTTTAAAGGGTTCCAATATCAGCCAATCAGATTCAAGAATTTTTTAGTGATCCACTCCATCGACCAATCAGATTCAAGTATTTTTTTAGTGATCCACTACTTGTTATTTAATGGTATTCTATATCAATCAATAAGATTTTAGTGATTTTAAAGGGTTTCCAATATCAGCCAATCAGATTCAAGTATTTTTTAGTGCCCACTCTCGCGACCAATCAGATTCAAGTATTTTTTAGTGATCCACTACTTGTATTTTATTGTCCTCTACATCAATAATAAGATTTAGTGATTTTAGGGTTTCCAATATCAGCCAACAGATTCAAGAATTTTTTAGTGATCCACTCCATCGACCATCAGATTCAAGTATTTTTTTAGTGATCCACTACTTTATTTAATGTCCTCTATATCAATCAATAAGATTTAGTGATTTTAAAGGGTTTCCATATATCACCAATCAGATTCAGAATTTTTTAGTGATCCCTCATCGACCAATCAGATTCAAGTATTTTTTTAGTGATCCACTACTTTTATTTAATGGTCCTCTATACAATCAATAAGATTTTAGTGATTTTAAAGGGTTTCCAATATCAGCCAATCAGATTTCAGTATTTTTTTAGTGATCCACTCCATCGACCAATCAGATTCAAGTATTTTTTTAGTGATCCACTACTTGTTATTTTATGGTCCTCTATATCAATCATAAGATTTAGTGATTTTAAAGGTTTCAAATATCAGCCAATCAGATTCAAGAATTTTTTATGGACCACTCCATCGACCATCAGATTCAAGTATTTTTTAGTTATCCACTACTTGTTTATTTATGGTATTATATCAATCAATAAGATTTTAGTATTTTAAGGGTTTCCATATCAGCCAATCAGATTCAAGTATTTTTAGTGATCCACTCCATCGACCAATCATTCAAGTGTTTTGGTCCACTCCATGACCAATCAGATTCAATATTTTTGGTGATCCACTACTTGTTATTTTATGGTATATACATCAATCAATAAGATTTTAGTATTTTAAGGGGTTTCAATATCAGCCAATCAGATTTCATATTTTTTAGTGATCCACTCCATCGACCAATCAGATTCAAGTATTTTTTAGTGATCCACTACTTGTTTTTTTATGGTCCTCTATATCAATCAATAGATTTAGTGATTTTAAAGGGTTTCCATATCAGCCAATCAGATTCAAGTATTTTTTAGTGATCCACTCATCGACCATCAGATTCAAGTATTTTTTAGTGATCCACTATCTTATTAATGGTCCTCTATTCAATCATAAGATTTTAGTGATTTTAAAGGGTTTCAATACAGCCAATCAGATTCAAGTATTTTGTTAGTGATCCACTCCATCGACCAATCAGATTCAAGTATTTTTTATAGTGATCCACACTTGTTATTTAATGGTATTCTATATCAATCAATAAGATTTTAGTTATTTTAAGGGTTTCCAATATCAGCCAATCAGATTCAAGATTTTTTAGTGACCACTCCATCGACCAATCAGATTCAAGTATTTTTTATGATCCCCTACTTTTATTTAAGGGTCCTCTATATCATCAATAAGATTTTAGGATTTTAAAGGGTTTCCAATATCAGCCAATCAGATTCAGTATTTTTTAGTGATCCACTCCATCGACCAATCAGATTCAAGTATTTTTTAGTGATCCACTACTTGTTATTTTAGGTACTCTTATATCAATCATAAGATTTTAGTGATTTTAAAGGGTTTCCAATATCAGCCACTCAGATTCAAGAATTTTTTTAGTGATCCACTCCATCGACCAATCAGATTCAAGTATTTTTTTAGTGATCCACTACTTGTTATTTAAGGTATTCTATATCAATCAATAAGATTTTAGTGATTTTAAAGGTTTCCAATATCAGCCAATCAGATTCAAGATTTTTTAGTGATCCACCCATCGACCAATCAGATTCAAGTATTTTTTTAGTGATCCACTACTGTTTTTTAATGGTATTCTATATCAATCATAAGATTTAGTGATTTTAAAGGGTTTCCAATATCAGCCAATCAGATTCAAGTATTTTTTAGTGATCCACTCCATCACCATCAGATTCAAGTATTTTTTTAGTGATCCACTACTTTATTTATGGTCCCTATATCAATCAATAAGATTTTAGTGATAAAGGGTTTCCAATATCAGCCAATCAGATTCAAGAATTTTTTAGTGATCCACTCATCGACCAATCAGATTCAAGTATTTTTTTAGTGATCCACTACTTTTATTTAATGGTCCTCTATTCAATCAATAAGATTTTAGTGATTTTAAAGGGTTTCCAATATCAGCCAATCAGATTCAAAATTTTTTTAGTGATCCACTCCATCGACCATCAGATTCAAGTATTTTTTTAGTGATCCACTACTTGTTTTTTATGGTCCTCTATACAAATCAAAGATTTTAGTGATTTTAAAGGGTTTCAAATATCAGCCAATCAGATTCAAGAATTTTTTAGTGAGCCACTCCATCGACCAATCAGATTCAAGTATTTTTTTAGTGATCCACTACTTGTTATTTAATGGTATTCTATATCAATCAATAAGATTTTAGTTATTTTAAGGGTTTCCAATATCAGCCAATCAGATTCAAGTATTTTTGATCCACTCCATCGACCATCAATTCAAGTGTTTCTTTGGTGATCCACTCCATTGACCAATCAGTTCAGATTTTTTCTTGGTGATCCACTACTTGTTATTTTATGGTAATATACATCAATCAATAAGATTTTAGTCATTTTAAGGGGTTTACAATATCAGCCAATCAGATTTCAGTATTTTTAGTGATCCACTCCATCGACCAATCAGATTCAAGTATTTTTTTAGTGATCCACTACTTGTTATTTTATGGTCCTCTATATCAATCAATAAGATTTTAGTGATTTTAAAGGGTTTCTAATATCAGCCAATCAGATTCAAGTATTTTAGTGATCCACTCCATCGACCATCAGAGTTCAAGTATTTTTTTAGTGATCCACTACTTGTTATTTTATGGTCCTCTATATCAATCAATAAGATGTTAGTGATTTTAAAGGGTTTCCAATATCAGCCAATCAGATTCAGTATTTTTTAGTGATCCACTCATCGACCAATCAGATTCAAGTATTTTTTTAGTGATCCACTATTCTTATTTAAGGTCCTCTATATCAATCAATAAGATTTTAGTGATTTTAAAGGTTTTCCAATATCAGCCAATCGATTCAAGTATTTTTTAGTGATCCACTCCATCGACCAATCAGATTCAAGTATTTTTTAGTGATCCACTACTTTTATTTAATGGTATTCATCATCAATAAGTTTTAGTTATTTTAAAGGGTTTCCAATATCAGCCAATCAGATTCAAGAATTTTTGTGGATCCACTCCATCGACCAATCAGATTCAAGTATTTTTTTAGTGATCCACTACTTCTTATTTAATGGTCCTCTATATCAATCAAAAGATTTTAGTGATTTTAAAGGGTTTCCAATATCAGCCAATCAGATTCAAGTATTTTTTAGTGATCCACTCCATCGACCAATCAGATTCAAGTATTTTTTTAGTGATCCACTACTTGTTATTTTACGGTACTCTATATCAATCAATAAGATTTTAGTGATTTTAAGGGGTTTCCAATATCAGCCAATCAGATTCAAGAATTTTTTAGTGATCCACTCCATCGACCAATCAGATTCAAGTATTTTTTTAGTGATCCACTACTTGTTATTTAATGGTATTCTATATCAATCAATAAGATTTTAGTGATTTTAAAGGGTTTCCAATATCGCCAATCAGATTCAAGAATTTTTTAGTGATCCACCTCCATCGACCAATCAGATTCAAGTATTTTTTTAGTGATCCACTACTTGTTATTTATGGTATTCTATATCAATCAATAAATTTTAGTGATTTTAAAGGGTTTCCAATATCAGCCATCAGATTCAAGTATTTTTTAGTGATCCACTCCATCGACCATCAGATTCAAGTATTTTTTTAGTGATCCACTACTTGATTATTTATGGTCCTCTACAATCAATATAAGATTTTAGTGATTTTAAAGGTTTCCAATATCAGCCAATCAGATTCAAGATTTTTTAGTGATCCACTCCATCGACCAATCAGATCAAGTATTTTTTTAGTGATCCACTACTCTTATTTAATGGTCCTCTTATATCATCAATAAGATTTTGTGATTTTAAAGGGTTTCCAATATCAGCCAATCAGATTCAAGAATTTTTTAGTGATCCACTTTCACCAATCAGATTCAAGTATTTTTTTTAGTGATCCACTACTTATTTAATGGTTCCTCATATCAATCATAAGATTTTAGTGATTTTAAAGTTTCCATATATCAGCCAATCAGATTCAGTATTTTTTAGTGATCCACTCCATCGACCATCAGATTCAAGTATTTTTTTAGTGATCCACTACTTGTTATTTTATGGTCCTCTTATCAATCAATAAGATTTTAGTGATTTTAAAGGGTTTCCAATATCAGCCAATCAGATTCAAGAATTTTTTAGTGATCCACTCCATCGACCAATCAGATTCAGTTTTTTTTAGTGATCCACTACTTGTTTATTTTATGGTCCTCTATATCAATCATAGATTTTAGTGATTTATAAGGGTTTCCAATATCAGCCAATCAGATTCAAGATTTTTAGTGAGCCACTCCATCGACCAATCAGATTCAAGTATTTTTTTAGTGATCCACTACTTGTTATTTAATGGTATCTATATCCAATCAATAAATTTTAGTATTTTTAATGGTTTCAATACCAGCCATCATTCAAGTAATTTTTAGTGATCCACTCCATCGACCAATCAGATTCAAGTGTTTCTTTTTGGTGATCCACTCCATTGACCATCAGATTCAAGTATTCTTTGGTGATCCACTACTTGTTATTTTATGGTAATATACATCAATCAATAAGATTTTAGTATTTTAAGGGTTTACAATATCAGCCAATCAGATTCAGTATTTTTAGTGATCCACTCCATCGACCAATCAGATTCAAGTATTTTTTTAGTGATCCACTACTTGTTATTTTATGGTCCTCTATATCAATCAATAAGATTTTAGTGATTTTAAAGGGTTTCTAATATCAGCCAATCAGATTCAAGAATTTTTTAGTGATCCACTCCATCGACCAATCAGATTCAAGTATTTTTTTAGTGATCCACTACTTGTTATTTTATGGTCCTCTATATCAATCAATAAGATTTAGTGATTTTAAAGGGTTTCCAATATCAGCCAATCAGATTCAAGTATTTTTTAGTGATCCACTCCATCGACCAATCAGATTCAAGTATTTTTTTAGTGATCCACTACTTGTTATTTAATGGTATTCTATATCAATCAATAAGATTTTAGTTATTTTAAAGGGTTTCCAATATCAGCCAATCAGATTCAAGAATTTTTTAGTGATCCACTCCATCGACCAATCAGATTCAAGTATTTTTTTAGTGATCCACTACTTGTTATTTAATGGTATTCTATATCAATCAATAAGATTTTAGTGATTTTAGGGTTTCAATCAAAGCCAATCAGATTCAAGTATTTTTTAGTGATCCACTCCATCGACCAATCAGATTCAAGTATTTTTTAGTGATCCACTACTTGTTATTTTGGACTGTATATCAATCATAAGATTTAGTGATTTTAAGGGTTTCCAATACAGCCAATCAGATTCAAGTATTTTTTAGTGATCCACTCCATCGACCAATCAGATTCAAGTATTTTTTTAGTGATCCACTACTTGTTATTTAATGGTATTTCTATATCAATCAATAAGATTTTAGTATTTTAAAGGTTTCCAATACTCAGCCAATCAGATTCAAGAATTTTTTAGTGATCCACTCCATCGACCAATCAGATTCAAGTATTTTTTAGTGATCCACTACTTGTTATTTAATGGTATTCTATATCAATCAATAAGATTTTAGTGATTTTAAAGGGTTTCCAATATCAGCCAATCAGATTCAAGTATTTTTAGTGATCCACTCCATCGACCAATCAGATTCAAGTTATTTTTTAGTGATCCACTACTTGTTATTTTATGGTACTCTATATCATCAATAAGATTTTAGTGATTTTAAAGGGTTTCCAATATCAGCCAATCAGATTCAAGAATTTTTTGTGATCCACTCCATCGACCAATCAGATTCAAGTATTTTTTTAGTGATCCCTACTTGTTATTTTATGGTACTCTATACAATCAATAGTAACAGACAGCCGCTGATCAATTACCTTCCTCCAGACTCCTCACGCAGGGTAGAAACCTCACCCGTGTCAATCGCCTTCAGCGTGCTGCCGTCATGGGTTGTTCCAAACCCAGTCAACATATAATCCATAGCACTAACGGACGGCCTAATCAGCACCACTTCAGTCGGCTTGAAAGAGACTCTCGACAGTCCGATTTGTTAAAAGATCATCTCCTTTATTGTAACAAACATTTAAAATCGCTTTATCGCAAACATGTACAGGTGCAACATCCTGGTCTGACCGTTTCGGATCAGCGATCCTTACTCATAGCCCCCAATTACAATGTAACGAACCAAGTTTAAAAGGCTCTCTGAGCCAATCAACAGCAATCAAACAAAATAACCCATTAGACAACTGTTAACCCTCAATTGTATTAAATCAGCATATAGTGCAAAACAGTCTAAGTCCAAATAGGCTACTCAGCTACCAAGTTATATATACTGACAATAACGTATGTTACAATCAGGAAACTAAAGGAGTTCACAATGTGCTTTAATTTTTAATTTAACACTATATCACTACTGAGGGACTCGTATCAAAAACAATCATTATAGCCAATATCCCATAGTTACCCACAATATAATATCTAAGAGGATAAACTAGTAACTTGCTATTAAAAGAATAATCAGATTATTGGCATAGATATTAACACATTAATCTGTGAGTTTACTTTCTGAAGTATAATTTTAAAAATCAACAACATACTAGCATATTAGATATATAATTTAAAGTTTAAATAACATTAACAACAAACAATCATGATATAACTTAAATATTTTAACAAAAAATTATCATCCACATACAAGTTTCAATTTGTACAAATTACCACTAGTCAAAACAGAAGTTGGTTCAATCATTGAAAGTAAAGGTGTACTAATCATGTTGGAAGCAAGGCTACATTGATTCAATTCAAAATCTTCATAACATTCATTATAAAATTTAGTACAAATCAATACATTCACTTATTACATATAGATCTACAAAAATTGGCTGGTAAAATTTGCATTATCCCTAATGAGATTATTATAGCAGACAATAGATAGGCAAATTCCAATTGTGTAAAATACACCCATAGTCTTCATACTATAAAAGCCAAATCCAAACGAGAATTCATCCCTAAGGGTATGCTGTTTCTAGTTTCGTATCCAAGGCTTCCCTCTTTTCCAAAAGCTTAACAGGATCTCCTCCTCGGATCCCACACCTGACTTTTTCTATTGCTTGAACTATACACAGTGCAGCATTACCACCACTCATTCTGAAAATGTTTACCACATGAAAAATGTCCCATAGGTAAACATTTTTTCAGAATGTAGTGGTGGTAATGCTGCACTTTTATAGTTCAACAGCAATAGAAAAATCAGGTGTGGGATCCGAGGAGGAGATCCGTTTAGCTTTTGGAAAAGAGGAACCTTTTGGATACTGAAACTAGAAACACGCATTCAAGTATTTTTAGTGATCCACTCCATCGACCAATCAGATTCAAGTGTTTCTTTGGTGATCCACTCCATGACCAATCAGATTCAAGTATTCTTTGGTGATCCACTACTTGTTATTTTTTATGTAATCATCAATCAAGATTTTAGTCATTTTAAGGGTTTACATACAGCCAATCAGATTTCAGTATTTTTAGTGATCCACTCCATCGACCAATCAGATTCAATATTTTTTTAGTGATGCACTACTCTTTTTTATTTATGGTCCTCTATATCAATCAATAAGATTTTAGTGTTTTAAAGGGTTTCTAATATCAGCCAATCAGATTCAAGAATTTTTTAGTGATCCACTCCATCGACCAATCAGATTCAAGTATTTTTAGTGATCCACTACTAGTTATTTATGGTCCTCTATATCAATCAATAAGATTTTTGTGATTTTAAGGGTTTCCAATATCAGCCAATCAATTCAAGTATTTTTAGTGATCCACTCCATCGACCATCATATTCAAGTATTTTTTTAGTGACCACTACTTGTTATTTATGGACTCTATATCAATCAATAAGATTTTAGTGATTTTAAAGGGTTTCCAATATCAGCCAATCAGATTCAAGATTTTTTAGGGATCCACTCCTCGACCAATCAGATTCAAGTATTTTTTAGTGAATCCACTACTTTGTTTTTATGGTACTCTCTATATCAATCAATAAGATTTAGTGATTTTAAAGGGTTTCAAATATCAGCCAATCAGATTCAAGAATTTTTTTAGTGATCCACTCCATCGACTAATCAGATTCAAGTATTTTTTTATGATCCACTACTTGTTATTATGGTAATATACATACAATCAATAAGATTTTAGTCTTTAAGGGGTTTACAATATCAGCCAATCAGATTTCAGTATTTTTTAGTGATCCACTCCATCGACCAATCAGATTCAAGTATTTTTTAGTGATCCACTACTTGTTATTTTATGGTCCTCTATAATCAATCATAAGATTTTAGTGATTTTAAAGGGTTTCCAATATCAGCCAATCAGATTCAAGAATTTTTTTAGTGATCCACTCCATCGACCAATCAGATTCAAGTATTTTTTTAGTGATCCACTACTCTTATTTATGGTCCTCTATATCAATCAATAAGATTTTAGTGATTTTAAAGGGTTTCCAATATCAGCCAATCAGATTCAAGTATTTTTTAGTGATCCACTCCATCGACCAATCAGATTCAAGTATTTTTTTAGTGGATCCACTACTTCTTATTTAATGGTCCTCTATATCAATCAATAAGATTTTAGTGATTTTAAAGGGTTTCCAATATCAGCCAATCAGATTCAAGATTTTTAGTGATCCACTCCATCGACCAATCAGATTCAATATTTTTTTAGTGATCCACTACTTGTTATTTATGGTCTCTATATCAATCAATAAGATTTTAGTGATTTTAAAGGGTTCCAATATCAGCCAATCAGATTCAAGAATTTTTTAGTGTATCCACTCCATCGACCAATCAGATTCAAGTATTTTTTAGTGATCCACTACTTGTTATTTATGGTACGTATATCAACATAATAAGATTTAGTGATTTTTAAAGGGTTTCCAATATCAGCCAATCAGATCAAGAATTTTTTAGTGATCCACTCCATCGACTAATCAGATTCAGTATTTTTAAGTGATCCACTACTTGTTATTTATTACCCTCTATATCAATCATTAAGATTTTAGTGATTTTAAGGGTTTCTAATACAGCCAATCAGATTCAAGAATTTTTTAGTGATCCACTCCATCGACCAATCAGATTCAAGTATTTTTAGTGATCACTACTTGTTATTTTATGTCCTCTATATCAATCAATAAGTTTTAGGATTTTAAAGGGTTTCCAATATCAGCCATCAGATTCAAGTTTTTTTAGTGATCCACTCCATCGACCAATCAGATTCAAGTATTTTTTAGTGATCCACTACTTTTATTTATGGTCCTCTATATCAATCAATAAGTTTAGTGATTTTAAAGGGTTTCCAATATCAGCCAAAACAGATTCAAGTATTTTTAGTGATCCCTCCATCGACCAATCAGATTCAGTATTTTTTTAGTGCCACTACTTGTTATTTTATGTCCTCTATATCAATCAATAATGATTTTAAAGGATTTACAATATCAGCCAATCAGATTCAGTATTTTTTAGTGATCCACTCCATCGACCAATCAGATTCAAGTATTTTTTTAGTGATCCACTACTTGTTATTTAATGGTATTCTATATCAATCAATAAGATTTTAGTTATTTTAAAGGGTTTCCAATATCAGCCAATCAGATTCAAGTAATTTTTAGTGATCCACTCCATCGACCATCATCAAGTGTTTCTTTGGTGATCACTCCATTGACCATCAGTTCAAGTATTTTTTAGTGATCCACTACTTGTTATTTTATACGTACTCTATATCAACAATAAGATTTAGTGATTTTAAAGGGTTCCAATATCAGCCAATCAGATTCAAGAATTTTTTTAGTGATCCACTCCATCGACCAATCAGATTCAAGTATTTTTTTAGTGATCCACTACTTGTTATTTATGGTATTCATATCAATCAATAAGATTTTAGTGATTTAAAGGTTTCCAATATCAGCCAATCAGATTCAAGTATTTTTTAGTGATCCCTCCATCGACCAATCAGATTTCAAGTATTTTTTTAGTGATCCACTACTTGTTATTTTGGTACCTCTATATCAATCAATAATTTTTAGTGATTTTAAAGGGTTTCCAATATCAGCCAATCAGATTCAAGTATTTTTTAGTGATCCACTCCATTGACCAATCAGATTCAAGTATTTCTTTGGTGATCCACTACTTGTTATTCTATGGTAATATACATCAATCAATAAGATTTTAGTAGATTTTAAGGGTTCAATATCAGCCAATCATTTCAGTATTTTTTAGTGATCCACTCCATCGACCAATCAGATTCAAGTATTTTTTAGTGATCCACTCCATCGACCAATCAGATTCAAGTATTTTTTTAGTGATCCACTACTTCTTATTTAATGGTCCTCTATATCAATCAATAAGATTTTAGTGATTTTAAAGGGTTTCCAATATCAGCCAATCAGATTCAAGTATTTTTTAGTGATCCACTCCTCGACCAATCAGATTCAAGTATTTTTTAGTGATCCACTCTTGTATTTAATGGTATTCTATATCAATCAATAGATTTAGTGATTTTAAGGGTTCCTCAATATCAGCCAATCAGATTCAAGAATTTTTAGTGATCCACTCCATCGACCAATCATATTCAAGTGTTTTTTTGTGATCCACTCCATTGACCAATCAGATTCAAGTATTTTTTAGTGATCCACTACTTGTTTTTAATGGTAATATACATCAATCAATAAGATTTAGTATTTTAAGGGGTTTCAATATCAGCCAATCAGATTCAGTATTTTTTAGTGATCCACTCCATCGACCAATCAGATTCAAGTATTTTTTAGTGATCCACTACTTGTTATTTATGGTTTCTATATCAATCAATAAGATTTAGAGTTATTTTAAGGGTTTCCAATATCAGCCAATCAGATTCAAGAATTTTTTAGTGATCCACTCCATCGACCAATCAATTCAAGTATTTTTTTAGTGATCCACTACTTTTATTTATGGTCCTCTATATCAATCAAAAGATTTTAGTGATTTTTAAAGGGTTTCCAATATCAGCCAATCAGATTCAAGTAATTTTTTAGTGATCCTCCATCGACCAATCAGATTCAAGTATTTTTTTAGTGATCCACTACTTGTTTATTTGGTACTCTATATCAATCAATAAGATTTTAGTGATTTTAAGGGTTTCCAATATCAGCCAATCAGATTCAAGAATTTTTTAGTGATCCACCCCATCGACCATCAGATTCAAGTATTTTTTAGTGATCCACTACTTGTTATTTATGGTACTCTATATCAATCATAAGATTTTAGTGATTTTAAAGGGTTTCAAATATCAGCCAATCAGATTCAAGAATTTTTTAGTGATCCACTCCATCGACAATCAGATTCAAGTATTTTTTTAGTGATCCACTACTTGTTTTTCTATGGTAAATATCAATCATAGATTTTAGTCATTTTAAGGTTTACATATCAGCCAATCAGATTTCAATATTTTTAGTGATCCACTCATCGACCAATCAGATTCAAGTATTTTTAGTGATCCACTACTTGTTTATTTTATGGTCCTCTATATCAATCAATAGATTTTAGTGATTTTAAAGGGTTTCCAATATCAGCCAATCAGATTCAAGTATTTTTTAGTGATCCACTCCATCGACCAATCAGATTCAAGTATTTTTTTAGTGATCCACTACTTTTATTTAATGGTCCTCTATATCAATCAATAAGATTTTAGTGATTTTAAAGGGTTTCCAATATCAGCCAATCAGATTCAAGATTTTTTAGTGATCCACTCCATCGACCAATCAGATTCAAGTTATTTTTTAGTGATCCACTACTTTTTATTTAATGGTATTCTATATCAATCAATAAGATTTTAGTTATTTTAAAGGGTTCCAATATCAGCCAATCAGATTCAAGATTTTTTAGTGATCCACTCCATCGACCAATCAGATTCAAGTTATTTTTTAGTGATCCACTACTTGTTATTATGGTATTCTAATCAATCATAAGATTTTAGTGATTTTAAAGGGTTTCAATATCACCAATCAGATCAGATTCAAAGTATTTTTTAGTGATCCACTCCATCGACCAATCAGATTCAAGTATTTTTTTAGTGATCCACTACTTGTTATTTTATTACTGATATCAATCAATAAGATTTTAGTGATTTTAAAGGGTTTCCAATATCAGCCAATCAGATTCAAGTATTTTTAGTGATCCACTCCATCGACCAATCAGATTCAAGTATTTTTTAGTGATCCACTACTTTTTTATTTAATGTATTCTATATCAATCAATAGATTTTAGTTATTTAAAGGGTTTCCAAATCAGCCAATCATTCAAGAATTTTTTAGTGATCCACTCCATCGACCAATCAGATTCAAGTATTTTTTTAGTGATCCACTACTTGTTATTTTATGGTATCTATATCAATCAATAAGATTTAGTGATTTTAATTAAAGGGTTTCCAATATCAGCCAATCAGATTCAAGTTTTTTTAGTGATCCACTCCATCGACCAATCATATTCAAGTATTTTTTTATGAAAAGAGACTTCTCGACAGTCCGATTTGTTAAAGATCATCTCCTTTATTGTTACAACATTTAAAATGCTTTATCGCAAACATGTACAGGTGCAACATCCTGGTCTGACGCGTTTCGGATCAGCGATCCTTACTCATAGACCCACAATTACAATGTAACGAACCAAGTTTAAAAAGGCTCTCTGAGCCAAAACAGCACAAACAATTAACCCATTAGACAACCGTTAACCCTCAATTGTATTAAATCAGCATATATGATGCAAAACAGTCTAAGTCCAAATAGGCTACTCAGCTACCAAGTTATAATATACTGACAATAAACGTATTGTTACAATCAGGAAATCTAAAGGATGTCACAATGTTGCTTTAATTTTTAAACACTATATCACTACTGAGGGACTCGTATCAAAAACAATCATTATAGCCAATATCCCATAGTTACCCACAATATAATATCTAAGAGGAATAAACTAGTAACTTGCTATTAAAAGAATAATACAGGATTATTGGCATAGATATTAACAAATTAATCTGTTATGGTTTATCTTTCTGAAGTATAATTTTAAAAATTCAAGCAACATACTAGCATATTAGTAATATAATTTAAAGTTTAAATAACATATTACAACTAAACAATCATGAATATTAACTTAAATATTTTAACAAAAAAATATCATCCACAATTACAAGTTATCAATTATGTACAAAATTACCACTAGTCAAAACAGAAGTTGGTTCAATCATTGAAAGATAAAGGTGTACTAATCATGTTGGAAGCAAGCTACATTAGATTCAATTCAAAATCTTCATAACATTCATTATAAAATTTAGTACAAGATCAATACATTCACTTATTACATATAGATCTAACAAAAAATTGGCTGGTAAAATTTGCATTATCCCTAATAGAGATTATTATAGCAGACAATAGATAGGCAAAATTCCAATTGTGTAAAAATACAACCAATGATCTTCATACTATAAAAGCCAATCCAAACGAGAATTCATCCCTAAGGGTATGCGTGTTTCTAGTTTCAGTATCCAAAAGGCTTCCCTCTTTTCCAAAAGCTTAACCGGATCTCCTCCTCGGATCCCACA
Source organism: Hymenochirus boettgeri (assembly GCA_019447015.1). Taxonomy (NCBI): domain Eukaryota; kingdom Metazoa; phylum Chordata; class Amphibia; order Anura; family Pipidae; genus Hymenochirus; species Hymenochirus boettgeri. The sequence goes on from CM033476.1 coordinate 54,160,047, forward strand.
CCTGACTTTTTCTATTGCTTGAACTATACACAGTGCAGCATTACCACCACTGCATTCTGAAAAATGTTTACCTACTGGGGACCTACAATCCTGTTTGGAAATAGCGTTATAATGCTCACGAACATCTCTCCTTAAGACAACGTGTCGTCCTCCCCACATATTGTTTGTTGCATTTAGTGCAGGTTAGCAAATCACCACATTTTTTGTATCACAATTTGCATAGCTCTTTATTTCATACTGAATTCCTGTTACCTGCGATACAAAGTATCTCCAATTTTTACTGCATGACAAGTCCTGCAAATGTTCTTTCCACATCTATAGCAACCTTTTTGTTTCAACCACATAGTATCTTTTACTTCTGTCTATCATTCCAGCTAAGGCGGGAGACACTCTGTCTCCTATGGTTCTAGCCCGTCTCGGGACAATTCTAACCCCGTCCTTAAGTATCTGCCTCAATATTGGTTCCCCTCTCAATACCGCGTAAATGTTATGAAGTACCTTTTTAATCTGATTGAACTCCAGAACTAAAATCCGTACAAAATAAAGATCCCTGTTTGGGGATTCTCTTGAACCTCCTTCTCCTGTAGGATATCCCTCTTGGTTTAAACCGTGCCCTCCTGTATGCTTGTTCTATGTCCCTCTGTTCGTAATTCCTACTAAGAAGCCTTTCTTTAAGATCATTAGATGCTGACTCAAAGTTTTCAATATTAGAGCAATTGCGGCGCAACCTCGCAAATTGCCCATACGGAATTCCTTTATAGTTTGTTTCGGGTGGCAGCTCAGCAAGCAGCAAAGTATTTTTGCCACTTCCTTCCTATAACATCAGTGATTACCCCCCCTCTTTCTGGATCTCCTCTTAACTTCAAGTCCAGGTAATAAATACACTTTGTCAAAAGTTGCTGTAAAAGACAAATTTAAGTTATTTTTATTTAAAGAGGCCACAAAACTAGTTATAGAGTCTTTATCACCCTTCCATATAAACAACAAATCGTCAATGTAGCGGCCATACCAATGTATATGGCCTCTATACAAATTAGTACCTCCAAAGATGTGGGACTCCATTCGCCAATCTGTTCATGGGATGGTGGGAGGAGTCCCACATCTTTGGAGGTACTAATTTGTATAGAGGCCATATACATTGGTATGGCCGCTACATTGACGATTTGTTGTTTATATGGAAGGGTGATAAAGACTCTATAACAAGCAATAGAAAAAGTCAGTGTGGGGATCCGAGGAGGAGATCTGTTAAGCTTTTGGAAAAGAGGGAAGCCTTTTGGATACTGAAACTAGAAACACGCATACCCTTAGGGATGAATTCTCGTTTGGATTTGGCTTTTATAGTATGAAGATCTATTGGTTGTATTTTTACACAATGGAATTTTGCCTATCTATGTCGCTAAATAATTCTCTATTAGGGATAATGCAAATTTTACCAGCCAATTTTTGTGAGACTTATATGTAATAAGTGAATGTATTGATCGTACTAAATTTATAATGAATGTATGAAGATTTGAATTGAATCTAATGTAGCCTTGCTTCCAACATGATTAGTACACCTTTATCTTTCAATGATTGAACCAACTTCTGTTTGACTAGGGGTAATTGTACATAATTGATAACTTTGTAATTGTGGATGATAATTTTTTTGTTAAAATATTTAAGTTAATATTCATGATTGTTTAGTTGTAATATGTTATTTAAACTTTAAATTATATATTAATATGCTAGTATGTGCTTGAATTTTAAAATTATACTTCAGAAAGATAAACCATAAAAGATTAATTTGTTAATATCTATGCCAATAATCCTGTATTATTCTTTTAATAGCAAGTTACTAGTTTATTCCTCTTAGATATTATATGTGGGTAACTATGGGATATTGGCTATAATGATTTGTTTTGATACGAGTCCCTCAGTAGTGATATAGTGTTAAAAAATTAAGCAACATGTGACATCCTTTAGATTTCCTGATTGTAACAATACGTTTTGTCAGTATATTATAACTTGGTAGCTGAGTAGCCTATTTGGACTTAGACTGTTTTGCATCATATATGCTGATTTAATACAATTGAGGGTTAACAGTTGTCTAATGGGTTAATTGTTTGATTGCTGTTGATTGGCTCAGAGAGCCTTTTTAACTTGGTTCGTTACATTGTAATTGTGGGTCTATGAGTAAGGATCGTGATCCGAAACGCGTCAGACCAGGATGTTGACACTGTACATGTTTGCGATAAAGCGATTTTAAATGTTTGTAACAATAAAGGAGATGATCTTTTAACAAATCGGACTGTCGAGAAGTCTCTTTCAAGCCTGACGAAGTGGTGCTGATTAGGCCGTCCGTTAGTGCTATTGGCTCATTTGGAATATGCAGTGCAATTTTGGAATCCTGTGTACAAAAAGGACATCTTTGAAATGGAAAGAGTTCAGAGAAGGGCAACCAAATTAATAAGGGGATCGGGGGAGCTTGAATATGAAGAGACTGGATAAGTTACAATTATGTACGCGTGGAGAAAGGCGCTTGCGTGGGGAATGTTAATGTGTATAAATACATTAATGGGCCACACAATAAACTATCTGGGGCATTGTTCACTAATAGAATATGTCAGAGGACACGTGGACATCCTTAAGACTTGAAGAAAAAAGGTTAGGCTTCAAGTCGAAGGTTTTTCACTTTACTGGTTTGATACATAAAGTAGAGTTGATCCAGGGAAATTTCCAATTGCCACATGGAGTCAGGAAGGAATTTTTTCCCTTATAAATTTGGTGGGGTTTTTTTTGCCTTCTCTGGATCAAGTTAGGCAGGAGGAATGAGGACATTGCTAGATGGGTTGGACGGATGGACATATGTTTTTATTCAACCTCAAATACTATACTTTACCATACTATAATAAAATATCTGTTGTATTCAGTTAGATCAACTGGACTTAAAATTTAGTTCTTGAATACGTTTCGCTAGCATCCGACTGGCTTTCTCAATTCAGAATGACTTGTACAAGAATCTGTTGGCAGTTAGTAACTGGAAAGTCCAATTAGCATATCACAGCAGGTGTTAATGACATTATAAATGCAAGGCATGATTGCATTGTGACTAAGAGGTGTTATAGGAACGCCCAGGGTGTTTTGTGTATTAGGGGGACCTAAGGAAACCCTCTGGGCTGACCACTATAAAATAACTATGTTATAGCAAACTGCCTGCCAGTCTGTATTTCAGATTGCAGACCACTAAATTGATCAAAGATGTATTAAGACTGGTGACCAATTAAGAATTGGTGCTCTAGGCAGTGTAATGATTAGGGGCCCCATTTGGCTTGCTCTAAGCACAGTGTACTAATTAATAAAGAGGAAGCATCTTTAGCACACTAGAAGAAGTTTTTAAGTTATGTGGGTTGTTGCGGTAGGCCTCTGATGTGAAGGATTGGAAAATGGTTAAGTGCTGTGTGATATGTTCAGCGCTATGTAATTAGATACATATGTTAAAGTAACAAAGAAGCGCACTCATCCATAAACAAAGGTTCTGAACATTTATTATATGCTAACAAAAAGCATCGACGTTTCGGGACATCACGTCCCTCTTTCAAGTTTGAATGCGGTCCCTTTCAAGTTTGAAAATATATATATATTTTAAACAATACCCAATAAAGTAAAGCTGTCGTTGGAACTTGGCAGGTATACAAGGTCTGTTTGCATTGGGTACCTGGCTCCTGGGATTAGATCAGCCTTGCACAAAAAAAAGGAGGTCTATAAGCAAGATCAGCAAAGCCTTAAATGTAGTTGACTAACCTATTGTGCTATATCTACTATATGTAGAATGAACCAGAATTAAAATAAAAAGAACCATTTATTTCTTTACCATCTGCTAGAATACTTTTGTTTTGCTGTCCATGGATATTGCAGAGAATACAATAGTTAATTAAGTCCAAGAGTGGAGGACTCGAACATCTAATGCAAGCTGGACATGTGCAGTGGCATAACTAAGAATCACTGGGACCCCCTCCCCGCATCATCTATGATGGTTTTCTGTGGGGAAGCTGCATCCTTGTCATAGGGAAAGTAAGAAGGATGGCCCCCCTGCAGTGCAGGTCTGCTCCCCTGGTAGTTACACCCCAGACATGTGACCTGCTACAGAAATGGAATTGAGGTAAGGCTGGACTTGCAATTGATTTGTTTAAAAAAAAATGGGGGCCAAAGAGAACTAACTTTGTATGGTCTCGTCTGCCATTTATGGCTGCAGTCTACCTACTTCTGTTTGCTTATGAAATAAAAGCTATTATTTCATCAAAATCATTATGTGCGGCAAATTATATGTTTGGTATAGCAGACATGTGTAATAGGGCTAACAGTCATTATGGGCAACTGTCATGCAAATACTGGGCCACAATGGATCATTTACAGCAGTCAAACTGTAATTGCTTATATCTGAAATGTGTTCAGTTAGTGTCCTTTGTGGCTGTTGGGAAAAGTGGACAGCTGCATCTTAAAGGGCATGTCCGCCCTAAAATTGATTTTTTAATATAGTATCCCCTGCCAGCCCAGCCCCAACCGCATATTTTTAAGTTTAGAAAGCTCCCCAAACTCTACTTACCTCCCTCTTTCCTCCGCCGCGCTCCCGGTCCTCTGCTTGCGGGAAAATGCAAGCAGAGGGCGGGACCAGCAGTCGCGTCTGTGATTGGCTGAGCGGCAGCTTCACAATGTTAAATGAGATCTGATTAGTTGAGGCAAAAATGGCACCATTTTTAACTATAGGAACTTTTATTGAATCTCCTTGATAGTTTTGAAATGTTATGGTCCTGGTTTTACTTTGAACTGGGAGGGAAATTATTTATGGATGTGGAATTCATTTGAAAACTTCCTTCCTAAGTTATGGTTGGAGTTTAAAGGAGTCACCACTGATCCATGGCCTATGTCTGCAAGACCTTTAGTTTCCTTTGTTTACAAGACTGTAGAATAAACCAAACAGTGGAGGATAATTTTGATTACCAGCTAGACACTGGTTGTTTTATGGGTTTAAACTGCAGGACAGCATTTACAGATTACAGGCAATAACACTGATAAATCTAATCTCCTGAAAATCACCTCAGTGGATGTACTATGTAATCTGATGATCAGCCTACTGGTCCTAAAACTCCAGGCATTTGGTTGAATATGAATAAAACTAGACAACTCCCCACCACAATGTCTGCATTGCAGCATTAGATTTTGTAGAATTTTCAGGTATAAAAGTATTAGCAAGTATTCCACCAATCTGAAATGAAAACATGACTCTGTGGCCAAGTCATAGATAAGGAGTGGTGGGTTGTTATTGTCCCTTTCACATATCCTGTCGACCCATCTGTAGGAGCTCCTCGAGGTATGTATAATTGTGATTGGATATTTGGCCTGCCTACACCAGTGTAGGTCTCTGCTCCGTATCCAATTGATCCACTCAACTCGATACAGACCAAATGCTTTATATAAGTATTACTGCCCATGACATAAAACCACGTAGTGTGTGACACCTAGAAAGGTCTGACGCGAATTACGGAACACATCTGCTTCATCAGAGACCAACTACTAGGCTTGAATTCCTGTTAGCATTGGATTGGTTGCATCAAAATATCACTATTTGTCTTCCGCTAGACTAATCAGTTAATAGATCTGTAATCTGACATTCAGTAAATATAGGGTCAACATCAACCATATGTACTAGGCCTTATATGGCAATTCAGATTACTGGTACTCAAAGTCATGGTAGCTATGTAATTAATTGTCCTAGTGGGTCTGAACTTGCCCTTACAGTGGTAACATAACATTCTAAAATCAGCAGCAGCATTAGCTTGGTTTGGGCTTTTACTGCCTTAAATAATGAAGAAAAAATAATCCTACAATACCTAGTATAACAATAAAATAGAAAAATACTAAACTTTTAAATTAATTAGCTAGACAAAGGACTTGGTTTTAATTTCAACAATTGCCCATTAATGTATCACCTATGTAACCATAGCTCCTCACTGTTAGGCCAGAATTGGAAAAGATCCTAAAATGCTGCTCCCTACTTAAAAGGAGATTAACAATAACAGTTTATTTCGGTGAATGAATAATCATTAGCCATGATGGGTCCCAGTTAAACACCAAGGCCACCAAGCTAACGTCAAAAAAATGCAAATGCTAGTAAAGGTTGTTGGAGTTGCTAGAAATTGTTGTCACCATAGGGTATATGTGGGGAGGATTATCTGAAGAGAAGATTGAGCTTCCTATCAAACACGCAGCTGGCAGGCCCTGATAATGAAGTGATCTTCCAGCACGTAATATCTGACCTCAGTGTTGCAATATAGGCAGAACTTGACTAACATTTAAATATTGCAGTGTTACCATGGATTTAGTCTCCCACTTATTCCCATTAACAGCAAGATTTTATTCAAAGCCATTAGTTCCAACTAAACTCTGATGCAGACTGTTTATTTGCTTTTATGGACTATGTGCAAGGACATTCTGAAAGTAAAGGCACATGAGAGATCAGAGTAAAATTAATGCTAACAAGGGGTGTGTGAGAATGATAAAGCTGGGTACACACATAAGCGTATAAGGGTATCCAGTCGGTAATAGGGATTCGCCCTTTATCAAAGTATGGTTACAGCCAAAACGGTCATATCAGACAATCGAAAAATTTCTTTTTCTGCAGGCCTGTGTGCGCAGGCCTGCAGAGTGTGTTGCGTGCGCACGAGCGTACGCTTAGAGGAAAACTGATGGCCACCTGTAGACATGCCTGATCTAGCTCCCGAGCTACTGCACCATCTGAGGTTAATACAGAGCAAAACTCTTTTTCTTTGGTACCTGTCAAGAATAGAGATGGCCGGTTCGCGGACCCGAACCCGGATCCGCCGCGATTCTCCCGTCCGCGAACGGCGGATTATTCCGGACTTTGGACTTCCGAACAACGGATTTTTTTTTTTACGAAAATTTTCGAAAATACGAGTTTCTCCGTAATACGAGGATCTACGATACTTTCGGGATACGGAAAAACCGAAGATCCTCGTAATTACGGGGATTAACGTAATTACGAGGATTCACGTATTACGAATATTCTCGTAATTACGGAATACTCGTAAAAACGAGTAATTCGTGTACATTTTCCAAGACGGAGCAAGCCACATGATCCAAATTAGCCAATGAGCTAGCTATCATAGTTACGGAAAGCCCGTTTTTTTACGGAAATCCTCGTGTTTACGGGATCCTCGTATTTTCGAAAAAATACCGTTTTTTTTAAAGTCACGCTAGCGGACTGTACTTTTTAGGATTGTTGGCATTTACGTGCTTCAAGGCCATTACCCAGGTACCTGAGTGGTTAAGTGTACGTTACCAAGGCTATTTAGACCACTTTTAATGAGATTTTGCCGAAATTTCATTTTAATACGTTTTAAACGGGTCCGCTCGCGGATTTTCGAATTTTCGGATTTTTTCGAAATCCGCGGATCTTCGCGCGGACCGGATTTTTCGAAGTTCGGACATCTCTAGTCAAGAATACAGCCTTGACACCTAAATGACAGAAAAACAAAAATTTGCCCGAAAGAACATGCTGCCTAAGGGCCTGACGCACCTTCCCCCCATATCCCTCACAAGACGAGCGACAAAGTCTGAATACCGGCAAGCAAAGAGCGGCCCACTGACAGACCCCCATAAGCCACTTATTAAGGCAATACAAGACTCTAAAAGGGCCCTGATGTCAGTGTTCGATGAAGTTAAAACGGACATTTAAACAGACGTATCACTCCTTCGTCAAGACCTCTCTAAGATAAGACATAGAATGGGAGAGACAGAATCTTCATTCGACACTGGAGACACTATCTGCAAACACTTCTGCAACAAGAACTAATGGCCACAAGAAGCAAGCTAGGCAACCTGGAGAACAGGCCACGCAGGCAAAACATACGCTTTATCAGCTTCCAGAGGGTCAGAGGGACAACAACCTTCACAATTTCTATTGGATGGATCAACGCACACTTCAATGCAGCTGACTTCTCACCATTGAAAGAACTCATCAGGTGCCAGCAATGGCTTCGATCCCAGGTGGACCACCGAGACCCTTGATCGCCTGATTTCTCAAGCAATAGACAGACAGCCTCCAGCACATGGCCTGAGAAAGGATAATCTACAATTTAAAAAAAAGCATCACCCGGCTCTTTCCGGAGTTACAAAAGAAGCGTGCCAACTTTTAGAAGTTAAAAAAAGGCTATCAACGCGCATAACTTAATCATGTACCAGCAAAACTTAGGGTAAAATCAGAAGGTAAAGTAAGGTTCTCGAAAACTCATCTGATGTTTGCATCTGTCTGGACACCAGATAACAAAAAAAACCCAATGCCAACTAAGGGAAAGGTACACAATATGCCTATTGTAACTGACCCGCTTGCCTGTGGCCCCCATCCTTTTGCTTAACAACAGGCCATCACTGATTGCCAATTCCCCCCATGCCTGATAGACCCCCTAAAGTCGATTTTTCCACCTATCTTTCCTCCCCCAGAGTCGAGACTGGCTTATGGCAGCAACCTTCTTCGCCCCAGACATTCCCCTGGCCCGTGTTTGCTCGACCACGGGATAACATGTGGATCCCGAACTTATAAACCTACCATTCAGTCGGGCATAGGCTACACTAATCTGTTAAGATACAGACCCACAGAACACTGGAACAAAATTGGACTACCCAGGGCAATGAACAATCCCCCCCAGGCCCATACACCGTAATCCATAAGTTTTTGAAAACAGTTTAGTGAATAGACACACCACCACTGGATCTGTGATGGTAGTATGGTCTTATTCAATAAACTGTTTTCAAAAATACCGTGTATACTAGACTATAGGTTTCAGGTTAAAAATAGCCTGAAAGACGAACCTCGGTTTATACTTGGATCAATCACTCACTTACTCCAATCCAGTGGGCCGCTCGATACACATCCCACCAATCTGCTGGCTGACATTACTACTCTGCGCCTGTCTCACTTCCTGGCGCCGAGTAGTGACGTCAGGTGGCAGATCAGTGGCTACGGAGCGAGAGGCAGACACATTGCTGACTAATGAAATCCCCTCTTTCTTAATTGAGTGATTGAACAGGCAAGTTAACAGGCAAGTCCTCTCCTCGACTGTACTGGGGGGGGGGATCCAAAACATCTGGAGTGCCAAGGAATTTGGGTTACTGTATGGAACTACTGTCCAGGGGGCCTTGAGAGCAAGGTCTCAGTTTTTGCTGATGACACTACTAACTATCCAGAGCTTTGGAAACTTCCAATGATGTGCAAGTGCTGCAAGCAGACCTAGATAGATTATCAAAATGGGCAGCAGAATGGCAGATGAGATTCAATGTTGATAAATGTAAGGTGATGCATTTGGGATTTAATAATCCTGTGCCACCTACACCATAAATAACTCTGTGTTAAGTGCATCTTTAATGGAAAAGGATTTGGGGGTTTGGTAGATAACAGACTTAGTTAGCAATGGCTAGAGCTAGCAAGATATTGCTTGTATAAAAAGGGGAATAGATTCAAGAGGAGAAAGATATTATTCTCCTCTTTACAAGGCACTGGTAAGGCCTCATTTGGAATATGCGGTGCAGTTTTGGAATCCCATATACAAAAGGGACATCTTTGAAATTGGGCAGTTCAGAGAAGGGCAACTAATTAATAAGGGGAATGGAGGGGCTTGAATATGCAGGCAGATTAGACAAGTTAGGGCTGTTTACATTGGAGAAGCGACGTTTGCGTGGGGACATGATAACCTTATACAAATATATTAATGGCCATACAATGAACTCTCCTGGTGCATTGTTTACTAATAGGTCATACCAGAGGACTCGTAGACATCCTTAAGGTTGGAAGAAAAGAAGAAGTTTCATCTTCAGATTAGGAAGGGTTTCTTACAGTGAGAACGGTGAAACTGTGGAACTGTCTTCCAGCAGATGTGGTAATGGCAAGTCATGATAGCTTAACCCTTTCACTGCAGGAGATTTTCATTTTTTTTTTGCGTTAACGCCAGAAGAATTTCAGGATTTTGCCCTCAATCGTTTAGACTAATTTTACAGTAGGAAACTTGCAGTAAATCAGGAATATTGTAAATTGTTTTTTTCGCACAAAAGTTACTTTACATGGTAACAGAATTTTGTAACTTTTCTGGAAATTTACTGGAATTATGGGTATAAATATGTAAAAAAAATGAAAAATTTGCAAATTTTCTTTATGGATTTTTCCATTTTTACTTATAGTTATATTAAGGTTACACCAAAAATCTCACTGTTTCTAAAAGCTCAGATACTCCCAGTACAACGATACCAGATCTATGTAGGTACCCAACTTTTCCTGTAAAGGAGACCCCCCCAAACTAAAACTGCACCTTCAAGAATATTACACCAAATTAAAATGTTAACCACTACTGACAGTTAACATAGAATATCTTCCAATTAACTAAAATATCCCCACAAGTGAGATATTTTTAGAAAACTACACACCCGCAGGATTTTATGAGTGAGGTTTAGTTCGATCAAAATGCAGATACCGGACGCAGCTCTTTCGTCCAATGTAAGATAGTTTTCTCACATTTTCCTTTTTTTCCTCAACTGTAAAATCAGAGACAAAATCAAATGCGAATTTCAGCTAAAAAAACTGTGGAGGAAAGTTCAAAGCATCTCAAATATGAAAAGCCTAACCCCTCCCGAATAAAACGGTATGCCACTTCATGGGGGTACCCAGAGACATGGCTACCAACTAACCCAGAGCGTGACCATGCCAAATGTCAGTAGCAGCAAAAAAAAATTAGCAGTTTTGTATTTGAACAGTCTGCAGTTTTTCCACCAAAACACCCCCCAACTCAGAAATACCCCCCACAAACTATATATTCCTGAAATCTACCACCTTCGACTATGTAACGCTGTAGTTCGTTCATTTCATGCAATCAATGGTATATGGGCGCATTCTTCGTAGAAGTTTCACTTTTACCAATTTTAAAACAAAATTGAACATCAACAACATTAAAGGTCAAAATATGCCAAACACCCATGGATGTAAAAAAAGTCTAAATATCAATATCCCAAATGTCCTGAAAAAACGATTCTGTAGTTCGTTCATCATGCCATCATGTATGGGCCGCAGTTCTTCGTGAGAAGTTTGCACTTGTACAGATTCAAAAAAATGAACATCAAACAAATCAAAAAAAGGTTAGAAAATCATGCCAAAACCCCTGAAAAAACCCATGAATGTAAAAAAAAAGTTACCTAAATTCAATTATCCCAAATGTCCTGAATGCCAAACGGTATATGCCATTGTGTGGTTACACACGCGGAACGTGGAAGCGAAAAAGCCACAAAGTGAGACAATGCACAATGGTAGAACACGGCAAAAAATATAGCCAACTCGAATTTGGACAGCTCAGTTTTTTTCAACCAAAAACACCCCCGTAACTTAGAAATAACCCCCACAAACTATATATTCCTGAAATCACACACCTTCAGCTATGTAACACGGTAGTTCGTTCATTCATACCATCAAGGCCGTGGGCGCAATTTCTTCGTAGAATTTCGCATTTGTCGAAAAATGAACAAAAAACAACTTTCAAAAGGTTAGCCTGACTGAAGTGGTGCTGATTAGGCCGTCCGTTAGTGCTATTGGATTATATGTTGACTGGGGTTTGGAACAACCCATGACGGCAGCACGCTGAAGGCGATTGACACGGGTGAGGTCTCTACCCTGCGTGGAAGGAGTCTGGAGGAAGGTAAATTGATCAGCGGCTCGTCTGTTACTATGTGATATTCCAAATGAGGCCTTACCAATGCTTTGTAAAGAGGGAGAATAACATTTTCCTCCCTTGAATCCATACCTCTCATTATAGAAGACAATACCATGCTGGCTCTGGATGTTGCTGCCTGGCACTGCTTGCTACCTTTAAGTTTGTTATTCACTAAAACTCCAAGATCCCTTTCCAACAGGGATTCACTTAACACAGAGCCATTTATAGTATAAGTAGCACAAGTATTTTTAAGTCCAAAATGCATCACCTTACATTTATCAATGTGACAATCTATCTAGATCCCCCTGCAACGATTGCACATCCTCTGAAGTTTTTAATGGTTGACAAAGTTTTGTGTCGTCCGCAAACACAGAAACCTTGCTGACAATACCCACTTCCAAATCATTAATAAATAGATAAAATAGAAGCGGCCCCAACACAGAACCCTGTAGCACCCCACTTAGCACTTTAGTCCCATTAACAACTACTCTGCATCCTATTCATTAACCAATTTTCTATCCATGTACAAATGTGCCTCAACAGACCTAAGCTTATACATTAGTCGCCTATGGGGGACTGTATCAAAAGCCTTTGCAAAATCCAAGTACAGTAAACTACATCTATTGCTATGCCAGAGTCTAAATTTCTACTTACTTCCTCATAAAAGCCAAGCAAGTTAGTTTGACAAGATCTATTCCTCCTAAATCCATGCTGGTTACTACTTATAATGTCAGTCCTTGAAACAAACTACAGAACATGTTCCCTTATAAAACTTTCCAGTATCTTTCCTACCACTGAAGTTAAACTTACAGGCCTGTAATTACCTCAACTACTACCCTTTTTGAATACTGGAATAACATCAGCCTTTTTCCAATCCAGAGGCACACCACCGGACATGAGGGAATCTGCAAAAATAAGAAACAATGGCCTAGATAAAACTGAACTTAGCTCCTTAAGTACCCGAGGATGTATTTTATCCGGTCCAGGAGATTTATTAATATTAACCTTATTTAGTTCTTTCTGTACCATATCCTCGGTTAAAGGGTATCTCCACCAGGATTTTAACTTTCTTTTTTCTAGTTTAACTGAAGAACAGGAGATGAATACGCTATGTCTTACCTCCTGTTCTTCAAGACAAGAAGTGGGTATTGTCAGCAAGGTTTCTGTGTTTGCTGACAACACAAAACTTTGTCGACCATTAAAAACTTCAGAGGATGTGCAATCGTTGCAGGGGGATCTAGATAGATTGTCACATTGGGCTGCTAAGTGGCAGATGAGATTCAGTGTTGATAAATGTACGGTGATGCATTTTGGACTTAAAAATCCTTGTGCTGCTTATACTATAAATGGCTCTGTGTTAACTGAATCCCTGTTGGAAATGGATCTTGGAGTTTTGGTGGATAACAAACTTAAAGGAAGCAAGCAGTGCCAGGCGGCAACAGCCAGAGCCAGCATGGTATTGTTTTGTATAAAGAGAGGTATGGATTCAAGGGAGGAAAATGTTATTCTCCCTCTTTACATTGGCATTGGTAAGGCCCCATTTGGAATATACAGTGCAATTTTGGAATCCTATGTACAAAAAGGACATCTTTGAAATGGAAAGGGTTCAGAAAAGGGCAACTAAAAATGGGGATTGGGGGAGCTTAAATATGAAGAGAGACTGGAAAAGTTACAATTATGTACGCTGGAGAAAAAGGTGCTTGCGTGGGGATATTATTACTGTGTATAAATACATTAATAGGCCATGCAACAAATTATCTGGGGCATTGTTCACCAATAGAGCATGTCAGAGGACACGTGGCCAGTGGTGTAACTACCACCCCCAGACGGTAGTAGGGCCCGCCACAAGCTCCATAGCTGATTGCGCGTATGATTCATTCATACACGCAATCAACTGATTAAAACCTGCACGTCGCAGCACAGATCTTGCAGTCTGCGGAGGGAGGAGGGAGTCGGGCCCAGGCCCCTTCAGGTACTCCCCTGCACGTGACCATCCCTTAAGACTTGAAGAAAAAAGGTTTAGGCTTCAAGTTTGGAAATGGTTTTTCACTGTGAGAACGGTAAAGCTAACAGTGGATGTTGTTATGGCAGGTTCATTGGTCAGTTTAAAAAAAAAGCTGGATGAGTTTCTGCAAACAAGGAATGTTGGAAGTTACTGGTATTGATTCATAAAGTAGAGTTGATCCAGGGAAATTTCCAATTGCCACTTGGAGTCAGGAAGGAATTTTTTTGCCCTTCATAAATTTGTTGTTTTTTTTTTGCCTTCCTCTGGATCAACAGTTAGGCAGGAAATGAGGATATTGCTAGATATGTCTTTATTCAACCTCAAATACTATACTATACAATACTATACTACACTAGATCCAACAGAGCTCCTTTTCTAGTAGGAACTTAAACCACCTGTGAGAGAAAATTATCCTGCAGCAAATTCAGAAACGCATCGCCTTTTTCTGTGATGGCAGTTCCACCACACCAATCAATGTCAGGGTAATTAAAGTCCCCCATAATGAGCACACTCCCCAAACTTGCAGCCCTTGCCAACTGCATATGAAGTTGACTCACCTTCTCTCTGCTAGCATTTGGCGGCTTATAGAAGACACCAACAATGGCATTACCCCCTTTCCTGTTCCCTAATTCCACCTATATTGCCTCCACTTTAACATCCATATCGCCAGTTATCTCTTCTTTTAAATTTGGCTTAAATTCTTTTATAACATAAACACATACTCCTCCCCCTTTCCTTTTTTCTCTATCCTGCCTAAACAAGCGTATCCTTCTAAATTTACAGCCCAGTCATGAGAACTGTTCAACCACGTTTCTGCTATACCTTTTACATCATACTTTTCATTCAACGCCATAATTTCCAATTCACCCATTTTGTCAACCAGGCTTCTTGCATTTGCAGACATACATTTTAGATTATGATCCTGCAATTTATTCATACACTTTAATACACATGCCTCCCTATCCCCTATGCTAGCCCCACTTAAACATGTTTAAAACTTCCAGCATAAACATGCTGGAAGTTTTAAACATAAACCATACAATACTATGCATTATTTATTGAACATGGTTAAGGCTGAATTTTATTTCCTGTTCCTTGCTCATTTACACAGTCCCTCTTCCATCACCCTCATCCTGTTCCTTGATGAATGATGAATTGCAGGATGCAGACTCTCCAGTCCAGTCAGACAGATGTCTGCAGTTGCTTTTTTGCTGACCTGTAAGTTCCTATGTACAGCAGATGTGACCACTCTATTGTTCTTCTTTCCATTTATAGAATCAATTGCTCCTTCCTTTTCTTTTTGAAGGAAAGCCCTTGAAGTAGAGACATGCAGCAGAGGTCAAGGAGTTAAGGTTTTGCATTTAATATCCATGTTCACTGTGTGTTTTCCAGGTGCATACAGTTCCTTATACAGTATCAATTGTGTCATAGCTTTATATAGTGCAGGTCATATTTTCATAACTTATATTCTGATGTTCCCGTGACATTAGGACAACCACCTTGCCTGATCATTTGGACTTTTTTGTTGAAATCCAATCAAAAACATTGTATGGCTTATATGGTCCTACGATTGCTGCTCTCTGAACAATTTTATTTTGGCAAGTCACTGATTGTTGTACTGTACATTGTATGGCTAGTTTAAATGCTGGGTTTATCAGCCAGTTCAGACTCATAAATAAGCCTCTATAGCTGTTCATGTTTATTCTTTTTAAATATATGCAGCTCAGTTTATTTTTGTACTTTCTTGTTTATTTTTCTGTGCACATATACATCACTTTTATGTCAAGCTTCCTGTGCCTCGTGTTATATCAGAAGCTTCTGATCTTGTTTACAACATTGATTATGTGTAAGTAGGAAAACAAGGATGATTTCCTCCTTCGGACTGTAATCCTAAGAGAAAGAATAAAGAGGGAGAAATAAATAGACTTCCCCACTATGTGGGAAACAAACACCTGCATCAAATAACTTGGCTGCATGGGGAGCCAAACTGTCAGTTGTGGGCCTAGTGTTAGTGGTCTGTCAAAAGTACTGCTTATGCAACGGATAACGGATAATTGCTCACTTTACTGTGCCATCTGTGTCACTATCTCCCTCTTCTTTTAGAAATTTTGACCCAACCGATATTTATGTTATCATGGTTTAAATCTCATCTGGACTTTTTCATTTGTGGCCAAACAAAGTCTGTCACAGCTTTGCCCAAATTGGACGTCACTAAATTCTGACCTTCTATGAACAACACGATCACTGATAATTTTAACCAAAGCCGCTGATATTTCAGAACACTGACCAGTCTATAGTGGCAACTGATGGATCAGGTCAAATCGACCCATGTGTACATAGCGTTAGGCACTGTCTATGGCAGAAAGCTTATGGGGAGAGGGGTTGGGCCATATTTGCCCTTTAAACTGGCCATACACATCGAAATTTTATTGCAAATTCACAACCGATTCTAATAATTTGCAAATACACTGTAATCAACCAACATTTGCACTGTTTAGGGGGTCGATAATTTGTGTTCTACTACTAACACCAAGATCTTGATTGTTTCTCTCTCTATAGAACCTATAGAACTTAAAATTTAAATTAGGAGCCTGAATCAGAGTAAGGTTAATTGTCTTTCGCAGGGCTACAAGGTGCTGACAGTCATTGCCACAGGGCCACTTGACATTTATTTTGTTCTATGTTTGTAGTGGATTAAACTGATTAGTAATGATTGCCTATTGCTGATAGCTGGAGTTTGTCATCTCCAATTTACTTCATCTGATCCCTTTTATTTATTTAGATTTTTTAAAACTGCAAAACTGTGGGTTACAGCAAATTAACATAAACAGTTAATACCCGCTGGTTGTGTGGTCCCATGTTGGAGGTTTAATAACAGTTATTAACAGAGATGCGGCAGGTTGATCAGCTAAGGGGCATAACTATTATATTTCTAACTGGGTCAAAGTAAGATTGTTGCACTGTAAGGGGTATAAGTCTCTGCAGAGTTTTCTGATTAACATATAATCTTGCACCTGTCACATGACTGTCACATGAAATCATAAATCAGGGCCGGTTTATTGGTTGCAAAGCCCAAGGACTGTTATTTATTGGATTAGACTAATGAATCATGAGTCCAATCCATAACCAATAAAAGGCAGTTGGCAGCTGGAGTCCTGCAATTGGAATCATTATTCTTTTTCCCATTTAAAAGGAGGGTTTGTGACCAAACACCTCTATTTATATAATTTCATAATCACATTATTTGGACTCCAGTGTCAGCATTTGTGCTGCAACATATTTAGAGGATCAAACATTTTTGGTTGAAAATACCAAGATCTGCAACCACCAATTTCCAGTTATAATGTCTCTCTTACCCATTTACTTGTAGATGGTTTTTTCAGTTCTCTACAAACATTCTTCCGCGTCACATGATTTGTGATTGCTGCAAAAAAATTCCCAGAAGGCTCAATTTGCCACAGGGGAATTTTTGTGTCCCAAGTGTAAAAAACACCAGAATGTTTCACCCTTTACTGAACCCTCGGTATCGGTCTGTGCCATTTAAAAGAAACGGGGCCTGTTTCCCTCCCTGACCTGAAGGGTTAAACCAAGAACAAGTTTATGATTTTCAGATTTCATTAAATAAGTTTTCAATAGTCTGGCTGCAACAATGTCAGGATGCAAAATAATAACATATGTTTTAAACATAAATATGAAGGTTGGGAAAGGATTGTGATCATTGTAAAAACATTTAACTGAACAATAAAGGGTTCTTTATCTCTAGTAGGATGGGGGGGCTCCTTTAGGAAGGAGGGTGCTTCTGGGACCAGCATGCTTTTTTTGCCCAAGGGCGTTTTGATCTGTGCCCCACAATAAATGTGCCCCACAATAAAAACATTTTATTAACTCCATCACATAAAGGGTTTGTGGATTTTTTATTACAGCCTTACAGGTAATAAAAGTTCTTATCATTAAAAATGCTGCTAAATTTGCCCCAACCAGTCAGATGTTAGCTTTCACGTTACATAAGTTCTGATTGGTTGGGGCAAAATTAGCACCATTTTAAACGATAAGAACTTTTATTGAATCTCCCTGAAAGATTTTTAGGTTTGTAGAAGTCAGGCTACGTTTACACAGCATGTGTTTCTGTCCGTTTGTATCCATTTTTTGCATACATTTGTATCCATTTTTTAACAATATGTATTCCATAGATTTATATAGAAAATGCATGAAAAAAAATGGACAGAAATGCTGCATGCAGTGCGTTTTTTAAATGGACTGGAACTGAACGGATTATAACGCAGCAGGTGTGAACGATATTTTGAAATCCTATGAGGTTTTACTGTCTGTCCATTTTTTTAAACCCATCTGTGTTTGAAAAACTGATACAAAATGATGTAGAGGGAACGAGCCCTTAGAGAATAAAAGGATGAAATTCTACTCAACACAAGACTAGTAGTATAAAGAGAGGTCATAATTGTGGTTGCTCAATGTAGCTGAATTTTTATGGCTCCCTTGATTGGGTTTTTATTATGAGCTTTAGGTACACAAGTGCCTGATATTCCTGATCAACAAACTAGTAATAATTTGTTTGATGGATGGTAATAAAAAAGCTACTGTACCACTGCTATTGTTGCCTGAATGATCTTGTGGTCCATTGAGGATCACAGGATAACTTTACCAATCAGATAACACGAGCAATCGGTTGCACCAACATTACAGTCAGTTTTTCTACCTGTTTCACTAAAATATCATCTGCAGTCTGCAAAAATATCAGCGTTATTATGTTATTCCAATATTCAAAAAGGGTAGTCGTTCACAGCCGGGTAATTACAGGCCTGTATGTTTAACTTCAGTGGTGGGGAAGATCCTGGAAAGTTTAATAAAGGAACATGTTCTAGAGTATGTTTCAAGGACTGACATTATAAGTAGTAACCAGCATGGATTTAGGAGGAATAGATCTTGTCAAACTAACTTGCTTGGCTTTTATGAGGAAGTAAGTAGAAATTTAGACTCTGGCATAGCAGTAGATGTAGTTTACTTGGATTTTGCAAAGGCTTTTGATACAGTCCCCCCCCTTTTTTTTGGCAGATTGTGCAACATTGTGCAGATTTCAAACACACATGACAGGTGCACTTTTCTTGTGCGTTGCTGTCCATCATAGCGTGGCCTTAGCCTTTCAGCCAGGTCCAACCTGCAGCAGCTTCCTTTGAAACCACTGTCAGTGGTTGTTGGCAGCATGTGATTTGTGTTTCAGCAGCTGGGAGACCACAAGATGAACTAGATATTGATTCTATAATAAAGAGATAAAAACAAATTAACAATAGGATTACACTCTAGGATTGAACAGTTACTTGGAATCAGATCTATAAATCCTCCTTGAAACCCCCCCCCCCCCCCACCGCCCCCCATGAACTGGATGTTTTGCCAGCAATCTCTCTTCAGCTCATAGTAAACTGATTCATTAGTTCCACTTAATCTGTGGGATTAATGAGGCCCTCAGGAAGGGGGGGCGTTCCTTCTACTCCAGCCTGTAACAAAATTAATTCACAGAGGGGCTACAGATTATTTAGTGAAATAATGTTGCAGAGATGTGCTGGATTGTGTTTAACACTTAACACAAGGATTTAGCACCTGATCTTCATAAATACAGAATTGAAATCATTGTCACCATGTACAGTGAATGTCATTGACTTGTTTTATTAGATTATTTTAAAGGAATATGAAATTGGTCATTATCAATTAATTATCTTCGCTTTTCAGGTCATTGGCTAGAGGAATTGATATGGAATTGATTTTCAATGAGTGCAAGTCCTCATTTTAAATTAATAAGAAATCTTTTGATGGGAGTAAAAAGAGAAAGTCTTGGGGGAAGATAAGAGTATAGTTCTCCTTTAATACTATTCTATTTTAAACATAGAAAATAGAAAATAGTCATCTGTCACATGACTCACTGAAACGTTTGAACCATAGAAATAGTGCACCCCCACTTTAAAGGGGGAATTAAAAGTAAAATGTTAATAAGCCCAAATGGATTCTATCATTCCTAGCAGATAGTTGTAATGGTCTCCTGAAATTGTGCACATCCCCATAACAGGAAGAGGGTTCCCATTAAACAAAGATTTACCTGTGAGAGTAAATTCGTCACATATTTTATAGTATGTCCCTGCAGGCTGTACTATATTGGGAAAACCAAGACCATTTTTAAAGAACGGATGGCCAACCATCGGTCCTCCATCCGTATGGCCCTGAATAGCACCAATCCTATACTGGGCAATTCTAAATTTGGGGATCTGGCAGTGGCCCGACACTTTAAACATATGGCCCATCCACTGGCCTCACTGAAGTGTATGATTTTTGATGGCCTTAGTACCAAGCAGCTTAGGGCCAACTTGGATCATGACAGGCTACTGCTACAGAAGGAGGCACAGTGGATACACAGACTAGGTACCCTTACACCAGGAGGTCTCAATGAGCAGTTATCATTGTATTGCTATCTTTGACTTCCCCCGTTCACCTCTATGGTGGGGGGCTTCTCGGCTCCCATTACTAATTTGATATATAGATCCCATGCGGCAGAGTGGTAGTCACGGTAAAGTGTCCATCACATCTGGAACAGACCAGCTAACATGACTTTTTGCTCGATTCTTCGAGCCCCGAGTATTGGACGTACTTAATTTTGTCCTTTCACTTGTCAGTGGGCTATTCCCATATCCTGGTGCTAGAATAGATTTTTCACAGTTACTGTGAACTGGGTACACGTAATATATGAGCCGGGATGATGTATATACTTATACTTTAGAGCTCAGTTTTGGACTTAGATCAGCTGGGATGGACTCTGATTGACACATTGTTATACGCTCATAGTTGCTACGTGTGTCATGCTGTTTTGTTACATTGCCAATAACATTTTTATATGCTACATGTAGATACAGTTTATGCGTGTGAATGTTTTAATTTCTTATCTGATGTATTCAATTAGATCAACTGGACTTGAAATGTAGTTCTTGAAGACGTTTCGCTAGTCATCCGACTGGCTTTCTCAATTCAGAATGACTTGTACAAGAATCTGTGGCAATTATGTACCCTGGAAAATCCCAATTAGCATATCACAGCCAGGTGTTAAGGGTGTGATTAGATAGTGGCTAAGAGGTGTTATAGGAACGCCCAGAGTAAGGTGTTAAAACAGCATTGTACATGGCAGACAGTTGGTGTCGAACCCCCCCCCCCCCTCTATTTAGGCTTGGTTCTTTATTTTCACATAAATGGCCTCCTTAACACTCTCTTGAACCAGTCACTTTCCTTCGCCAGTATTTAAACATTACAATCTTCAAAGGTATGTCCTTTATCCTTAAGATGCAGATACACGGCTGAGTCCTGACCCGAGGAATTGGCTCTTCTGTGCTGGGCTACGTTGATGCAGTTGCTGTTTGGTCTCCCCCACATACAAATCAGAGCATTCTTCACTGCACTGCACTGCATATATGATGTCGCTTTTCTTGTGTTTAGATATTGGGTCTTTCGGATGTACCAATTGCTGCCTCAGTGTGTTGTTCGGTTTAAAGCAGACAGGGCTCTGTGTTGCAGGGTTCTGATGACACCCTGCAACACAGAGCCGAGAACATCCCCACTAGCACAGAGGCGAAGGCTAAAGAAATGAAACATCTCAGAGGAGCCCTTAAAACTTGTGGATATCCAACTGGGCCTTTGTCAAAAGAAGTAGAAGGAAAGAAAGAACACGAATACCAACAGTGAAGGGGAAAAGCAAGACAGGAGGAAGAACATGGTCATCCCATATGTAGCAGGGTTCTCTGAGAAATTAAGAAGAATTTTCAAAAAACATCGTATCCCTGTCTGCTTTAAACCGAAAACAACACACTGAGGCAGCAAATTGGTACATCCAAAGACCCATATCTAAACCCAAGAAAAGCGACATCATATATGCAGTGCAGTGCAGTGAAGAATGCTCTGATTTGTATGTGGGGGACCCAAACAGCAACTGCATCAACGTATGGCCCAGCACAGAAGAGCCAATTCCTCGGGTCAGGACTCACCGTGTATCTGCATCTTAAGGATAAAGACATACCTTTGAAGATTGTAATGTTAACATACTGGCGAAGGAACGTGACTGGTTCAGAGGGTGTTAAGGAGGCCATTTATGTGAAAATAGAAAACCAAGCCTAAATAGAGGTGGGGGGTTCGACACCACTGTCTGCCATGTACATGCTGTTTTAACACCTTACTCTGGGCTTTCCTATAACACCTCTTAGCCACTATCTATCACACCCTTAACACCTGGCTGTGATATGCTAATTGGGATTTTCCAGGGTACATAATTGCCACAGATTCTTGTACAAGTCATTCTGAATTGAGAAAGCCAGTCATGACTAGCGAAACGTCTTCAAGAACTACATTTCGTCCAGTTGATCTAATTGAATACATCAGATATACCATGACCTGGATGAATGAGAACCTTCACAAGCACGTTTTAATTTCTTCTTCTGACAGATATGTTTTAATATTGTAACAGTGGTTAATGGTTTTTCACCTTGCGGTTTAGACGGTTTGTGGGCGTGTCTTTGCCCTTGGACTCTGCACCACATCACACACTGGGTTTTAATTGTTTTTACCTGTTTTTAATTATCTTACTGCTGTTGGTTGTGGAGTTGGGTTGGAGGTTATGTATTGTTGTTTGTTGCATTGTGCGTCATATCCTGGCTTGTTGGTTAGCCGAAACGCGTAGATATAGCGCTTATATTTTGTATTAATAAAAGCTAAGTTTTACCTAGTCCCGAGAGTGCCTTCGATTTCTACATCTATATATATATATATATATATATATATATATATATATATATATATATATATATATTTACACACACACATTTCTCCCTCATTGGCTAAGGCTGTCACATGTTGTACAAACAGCACATTATTGGATGTTATACTGACATTACCACTTCCTTTCAGTATCCACATGGAGACCCCTTGGCAGTCACAGGGGTTTGGTTTCACCTCCCATTTTGACTATCCCAGATTAAAATATGAATCTCAGCTCTGTTAGTAAGTTTATATATTTTCTATAAACTATATGTAATATATATTACATAGCTAGGTATAAAATAGATAGATAGATAGGAACTGTGTGAGAGAGTGTGCCCATAATCTGAACTTTGGTGTATGTGTCTGTATATATTCTGTGGGCATCCTTCTCTTCTTTTGGTCCTTTTTATCAGTAACCCTGTAAACAGTAAACGTCAGCCAGCATATCATTCAGGGAGCGAGCATGCGGTGGCCAGACCTAAGTAAGTTACTGACTCGATCTCGGACCGTTCTCAAGACTTCAAGACTCAATTCTTGAGAACGGTCCGTGACCGAAACGCGTAGACTGCCTCAATAAAGTTGGTTTTCTCACAAACCCTAGGAGTGCTCCTTCACCGTACCTCGACTATAGAGAGCGATAGAGAGAGATAGGAGAGAGAGAGAGAGATGGATGAGAGAGAGAGAGAGAGAGAGGTAAGAGAGAAGGGGAAGGAGAAAGGCATGGGGGAATTACATTGGGTTTTTCAGAGGTACTATGTTGGTGGGTGTGGGTAAAAGTAATATACATAGGGACAGTGTTTATGTGTTGTTTAAGCACTAAATAAATAGTTGTAGTTTTAAAATATGAGCCCTGGAAAGACTTTGTTACTAGAAATTTAAAGCAGAGCCTCCTGGAATATGACCACGTCCCCAGATATTGCTGTCACGGCCACACCCCCAAACACCACAGTACACTCATACCCCAACCTTCAAGGCCACGCCCCCAAAGATAACTGCCATGCATTGCTAACATGACCCCAAATGTTATGACCATGCTACCAGATATTGTGGTCACCCGCCAAACCCCCCAAAACATTTTCCCGCCCCATACATCATGCCCACACCCACAAACATCCCAGATCTGTTCCCTAATAATACCCACATACACAAACATCCTGTCCATGCCCCCAAACATCACAGGCACACCCATGCCCCTAAATGGCACGCCCATGCTTTGAAACAGCGTGGCCATGCCCCCAAATATCACGACCACCAAATGTCATGTCTAAGCTTCCTGGACACCACAATGATCCAGGCTGTCCACACCCTAGAATGCCGTGCCCCCACCCATCACAACATTGTAGACATGCCCCATCCACCTATTCAAACCGGAACGGTTGGGGAGTATGGACTACACAGGAATTACCTGCATTACCTGGACTTAAGAAACAGACACACACGACACACACTGCCCACATGTCACATACTTCACAGATAGTTACAACTAAAAGAACAAAGACATCATGGCACTTTCAATTCAGACGAGAAAGTAACTTTATTAATTAGGATCTAATAGTCAATATTAAGTGGTCCTTGAGCAAGAATAAAGTGTTAAAGTGCAAACAAGGTGACATACTGCTAACAAATGTGCAAAAAATTGATTACGCTTAATAAAAACACACAACACTCAGCACAACAGAATGAAGCCAGACTTTAACAACACAGACAAAGAGCCGCACGTCACATGCTTCAGAGACACTGGCGCCCATCAGTCACTCAAGTGTTGCGATATTCAGTTGCAATCAACACGTTTTCCTAATGGCAAATTCCATGTAGCATGTTCATGAGTAGGTTCACCACAACATTTGTATATTTACGCTCCAAGTGGAAAAACTGATAACGTTGTATATAAGGGGTTGCAATAAACATATGTGCTATATGTCCCTCAAGCAATGTCACCTCCTCAACTCATAACTATTGAATACATGACGTACACTACCAACTGTGCACTTCTTTTTCTGCCTGTCTCTCCCATCTAAGCCAAACACACACACCTGCACGTAAAAAATACTTTACCCACAAGTGTACACGGGCAACGCAGGGTACAACTGCTAGTATATATATATATATATATCACTTATATATATATATATATATATATATATCACTTATATTATATATATATATATATATATATATATCACTTATATTATATAAATACATTTATATTTTTACAGTGATTGCATTGAGTTTTTAGGAGCAACTGACTAGGTGGGGGTATATAGCATTATTACACATAGGAAAGGTCCATATGTATGTGTGTAATTAGCACTATTTAATTAAAATCACCATAAGAAATAACACCATACAAAGTATAGTACTACTACCTACTACTGAATTACAAAACAATTTATATACAATTAATAAACTAAACTTACTTTACTGGACACCCCTAAGTTTGAATGGAAAACTCAAAATGATAGGTTAAGCCACACCTCCAGGATTTCTACAGGGTCTCCATGTAGACACTAAAAGGAAGTGGAATTTTACTAACATCCAATGAGAGGTTCTGATCTTCCACTGTTAGCAAATCAAAAAATTCTCTTAGGCACTGTCCATGAAAAGGCAGGAAGTGTAAGGAAGTTCCTGTATTACACCCAGTTATGTGCTGTTTGTAAAACATGTGACAGTCTTAGCCAATTAGAACATTCTTCAGACTTCCCCTCTCCATATAAAGTAATGAGACAATCCAGTTTCTGTTTGCTAGACAGGAAGTGTCTGTTTTTGATTAAATGACTTTGCATGTCTCTGAAACTACCCAGCATTCTTAGAGAAATGGGCAGTTTTTACCCCAATATTAATATATGAAACATGAGGCTGTCAGGTCCCTTCAGTTATAAGAAGGCTCTACTTCATTTTATACCCTATGGGGAGCTTTTAGCTCCTTTATCCAAACCTCTCCATAACTTGTCAAGCTAATCAGAATCCTGTGTTTCCTAACCCCATAGTGAGTGTAAATCTGAAACTTGCTGTGGTAATTACCAATAAGTATGAACCTAGCATGTTATTCTGGATCCTGTATAGGGTCTCAGGATGTCCAATGAAGCTGTTCAGATTGAATTGCACATTGTGGCAGGATTGCCTGGATCTGTGTTCAGATCTGCAGGTTAATACCATTTTGTCTGGATACATTTAATACATGTGTCCCAACTGAGCATCTGCTTTGTGTGAGAGCCCTGCCAGGACAGATGACTGTTGGTCACAGTAACAGTGGCTGCAGCCAGCAGCGCTTGTGACAGACTGATCATGTGGTCCCATAGGGAATTGCATGATTGGCCGTGATTTACTAACTGACCCATTTGTCGGATACGGACGACCGAACTCGGTCGCGGCTGGCCGCCCCACACCATCACATATTTCCAACTGACTAATCCGTGGCACTATTGGTTCATTACTGGTGTTTATCCAGCCTTAAGGTTCGTACACACATGCGATCGCGGGTGCCGTGACGCACGATGTGTATGAACGGCCAATAATCGTGCCATGTATGGGCACTTTATCTGCTAAAATGGCCGTTCTGTCGATACACGGCACGAATATAATCCAAAACGGCCGTTCGCACACGTCATGCGTCGGCACCGGCAAACGCATGTGTGCACAAACCTTTTAGACTTTATAGATTATAACTGCCAGGTAGGTGGTATTTGGAAGTGAATTCAAATATGGTAAAGTTTATGACTCTAACAGGGAGATTCACCCAGAGGCACAAGCTCTCTGGGCAAATCTCCCCTACGGGATTTACCAGAGGCTGTGCAATTTTGGGTGAATCTCACCCGCACATAAGTATTTATCGCCAGCTATTAGTTGGTGTTTAATACTTACGTGTAAAGAGGCACGCAACCTCTGGTAAATTACTTTGAAATGGCCGCACGAGTGCCTCTTCCGGTACTCGCGCTGCCGCCGCAAAGTGGGCATTAACATTGCGCCAACCAATCGACCCATATAATGCTTCCCTAATCCAATAGTCTTAATAGCTATGGATGTAAGGGAAGGGCAGATGAATCACTTGCATGTTCAAACCCTTGGGTAGGAAGCGCTAAAGCATGACTGTGGGCTTTTAATGTCTGTAAGTCAGGAAAATGTCTTTATTCCAGGATGTATGAAAACTAAGTTTTCCAGAATTCTGTGCAGTTAGGGATTGCTGGGAGTTGTAGTTTTAAACATGTGAAAAGTTAATTAAAGGGCAAGTCCAGCCCCAAATTGAAAACTTACATACAGGTAAATCACCCCCCAAAACCCTAAACGGTAATAGTTTGAAATGTGAAATATATAAGTCTAACCTGATATCCTGCACAATGTCCTGTTTCCCCTATTTTTTCTTCCTGATTCTTCCAGTTAGCAACTGTCAATTATGGATTTGACAGTTGACATCACAGCCAATGACTGAATGTTAATCTCCTATCTGTCTCTTTTGAGCATGCCCAGGCTCAGTACAGGCTCAGTACAGGTTTCTAAATTGCTTAGTTTCCATGAGGCATCGATAAACATAGCAGGCATACAGTAATGAATTCAGAGGACAAACTATGATATATCAACATATTTTATAGAGGCCATTCTTTGTAAATTAGGTTATTTTGAGGGTGGAGTTGTCCTTTAAGAAGACACTAACTGCAAAACAGAGAATGCTGGGATTTGAAGTTTTCAAACCTGTGAAAGGTCACAAGCTTAGGCTGTATTAGATCTAGACAGATGCCTTAGCTACAGGATATTAAGGAAAAACTTACTGCAAACAGAGAATGCTGGGAATTGTGGTTTTCAAACACGTAAAAGGTCACAAGTGAAACATGCCTGCTCTATACCATTAGGCTGTATTATATCTAGACACATGCCTTTGCCACAGGCAATAAGTAAGATAGTTTGCATGTCCCCACCCATTTCTTTAAGTGAGAAATATGTGTTTATATGTTACATTAGTAAGGCAATGCTATTATAATAACATGATTCTATGAGGTACCTTCTGTTATAAGAAGGCTCTATTTCATTTTATACTCTGTGTGAAGCTTTTAGCTACTCTATCCACACCTCTCCCTAACATGTATATTCAATCAGTATCCTGTGCTCCCAAGTCCTAACCCCATAGGTTAGTTAAACTTGTTGTGGTAAATACTAATAAATATGAAACTTGCATGTTAATCAGGATACTGTATGGGATTTAAGGTGGCTATACATCTGATTTTACTTATCCAACCAAGCGCTCATGCAATATTAGTTTGATTTTGCCAGAACCACCTTTCCCATTCTTCTATGCCACAGACAGGTGGTTCTTGCTGGATCGGTCTAATGTCGTGGGAGCACTCGTCGGGAAAGTAAAATTGGATATATGTGCGGGCTGCTTTTGATTGCCCCAAGGTACTGTTTAGATTGCCTGGGTCAGTTCTCAGACCTGCAGGTTTATTCCACATAGACCCTCTATATTCTAGCTGGCAGGTAGTATAGGTAAGGGAGGATATAAGTATGTCATCATATATGGGGGATAGATGCACCACTTTTGGAAACACCACGTGGATCACCCAAAATAGGGTGGTGCTAAGGGAGGTAATACCTTCACATAGAAAAAACAAAAAACGGGAAAACAGATTCCCCAACCAAATAACAAGACCTCCCATAAACAGCACTGCCACATATGGTAGAAAAAGTAAAAAATCTGTTTATTAACCACTTTAAAAGGTTCCCCTCTTTATAATTAAACAACCCCAAAACCGGGCGTCCCCGGATGGAGCAGTCACTTCTTGGGAGGAACAGGTGACCCTAGCCCACAGTCATATAGGCTACAAAGGTCACACAGAGCTCTAAGGGTAAAAGTTCAAGCACGAAAACAGGACAAACAATTTCAATATGGGGCTTTCCGTGAGAAGCCAGGTACCACAAGTTGATGATACTTATCGTTCCCGTGGACGGACCAACACTCTTCACCCATATACCGCACTCCAATGAAAGACGATTCAGAACCACCCCGAATCATCCACTCGAAATCCCTGGAACACCACACGTCCCTCAAGTCATCCCTTGTATCTGGATCGACACTTGGCTGAACCTAAGCTCTAAACGCTTCCTCTCCAAAAAGACAAAACCGACACGTGTTTCGCTAAGCGACATTCGCCATAGCTTCCTCAGGGTCACGAGGTCTCTAAAGGGGCGGTTCTTTAAATAACGTATAAGTCTAGACGCGTCCTTCTATCACATCAAAGGGGAAGAGATACCTGAAATCCAAATCCAACTCATCTATAGACACGAATATTCCTCCTCATTAAGATGATAACATATTAGGATATAATGCTCAGGTTATCATTTCCCAATAACCACATATTAAACCTACGGTCAGAATAGTCATTCACCAGGTTACATGATTTATACCCATTTTTACAATTATAACAGGCAACATTACCCGGATAGTACTCACAATGGTTACACCATAATTCAGAATCATGGCTTCTTACAGTTCTAATGTCACTATTTTAATAAGTGCAATTGTATCAGTTTCCCTCATTCTAGGAAACAGGGAAACTGAAGCTTTTCATTCAAACCAAAAGGTGCATAAGTTTTTAACCTATATATCCAGTTCAATTCTCTTTGAAGAATCAGACGGGGTAGATTACCCCCCCCTGATTCCCATCAAGACTATTTCCAAGCCTAAACAGTGCCAGGAAGAGTTTTCTCCCCCATGTTTCTCAACTATGTGCTTAGCCAAGGCTGACCTTTCCACCTGGCCCTTTAAAACTGCTCTCCTATGTTCACTGATTCGAGCTGATAACGATCTCAGTTTTTCCAATATATCGAGCCCCACAGTTACACTATAACATATAGATCACCGATCTGGTGTGACATGTTATAAATTGATTGATAGTATGAGTGTTATTCTCAATACCTTTAAATGTTTTGGTTTCCACCAAAAACGGACACATCACACATCTCCCACATTTTTTATTGCCCTGCCACTTTTTTGAATTTAACCAATTGCAACCCTTTTTCATGGGTTCCACAAAATGGCTGGGAGATAATCTATCCCTTAAACTGGGGGCCCTGCTCGCTGTCAGAGATGGTGTCTTTCCAACCACCTGTTCTAACTCCTTATCCAAGGATAAGAGCGGCCAGTGGCATTTTAAAATGGTTTTCATCGATTCCCATTCTTGATTATACCTTGTGATAAAGCGGATTTTCAGATCATCTTTAGCACATATACTGATATAAAAATTACATCAGAAATTGACCCAACGGAGGTCAGTTTTTTGGACCTCAAAATTAAAAAAGTTGGGAACATGCTACAGACTGAAACATACAGAAAAGAGACGGCTGTAAATGCCCTTTTAGATGCCCAAAGTCATTATGCACCTAATGTTGTATGAGGTATCCCGATGGGTCAATTTCAAAGAATAAAACGTAACTGTTCAAATAAAAAAAGATTTCTTCAGCAGGCTGGGAAGCTAACAGGTCAGTTTCGCAGTAGGGGATATACTGAACTGGTGATTCAGAAAGGTTTTCAGAAAGCATGTAGGGTCAGTAGGAGATCTCTATAACAGAGCAAGAAAAAAAGGAGACCCGTGTGCAAAAGATGATCTGAAAATCCGCTTTATCACAAGGTATAATCAAGAATGGGAATCGATGAAAACCATTTTAAAATGCCACTGGCCGCTCTTATCCTTGGATAAGGAGTTAGAACAGGTGGTTGGAAAGACACCATCTCTGACAGCGAGCAGGGCCCCCAGTTTAAGGGATAGATTATCTCCCAGCCATTTTGTTGAACCCATGAAAAAGGGTTGCAATTGGTTAAATTCAAAAAAGTGGCAGGGCAATAAAAAATGTGGGAGATGTGTGATGTGTCCGTTTTTGGTGGAAACCAAAACATTTAAAGGTATTGAGAATAACACTCATACTATCAATCAATTTATAACATGTCACACCAGATCGGTGATCTATATGTTATAGTGTAACTGTGGGGCTCGATATATTGGAAAAACTTTGAGATCGTTATCAGCTCGAATCAGTGAACATAGGAGAGTGGTTTTAAAGGGCCAGGTGGAAAAGTCAGCCTTGGCTAAGCACATAGTTGAGAAACATGGGGGAGAAAACCCTTCCTGGCACTGTTTAGGCTTGGAAATAGTCTTGATGGTAATCAGGGGAGGTAATCTACCTCCCCTGATTCTTCAAAAAGAATTGAACTGGATATATAGGTTAAAAACATATGCACATTTTGGTTTGAATGAAGAGCTTCAGTTTTCCTGTTTCCTAGAATGAGGGAAACTGATACAATTGCACTTATTAAAATAGTGACATTAGAACTGTAAGAAGCCATGATTCTGAATTATGGTGTAACCATTGTGAGCACTATCCGGGTAATGTTGCCTGTTATAATTGTAAAAATGGGTATAAACCATGTAACCTGGTGAATGACTATTCTGACCGTAGGTTTAATATGTGGTTATTGGGAAATGATAACCTGAGCATTATATCCTAATATGTTATCATCTTAATGAGAAGGAATATTCGTGTCTATAGATGAGTTGGATTTGGATTTCAGGTATCTCTTCCCCTTTGATGTGATAGGAGGAGGCGTCTAGACTTAGACGTTATTTAAAGAACCGCCCCTTTAGAGACCTTGTGACCCTGAGGAAGCTATGGCGAATGTCGCTTAGCGAAACACGTGTCGGTTTTGTCTTTTTAGAGAGGAAGCGTTTAGAGCTTAGGTTCAGCCAAGTGTCGATCCAGATACAAGGGATGACTTGAGGGACGTGTGGAGGTCCAGGGATTTCGAATAGATGATTCAGGGTGGTTCCGGATCGTCGTTCCTTGGAGTGCGGTATATGGGGGAAGAGTGTTGGACCGACCGAGGGAACGATAAGTATCATCAACTTGTGGTACCTGGCTTCTCACGGAAAGCCCCATATTGAAATTGTTTGTCCTATGTTTTCGTGCTTGAACTTTTACCCTTAGAGCTCTGTGTTGCCTTTGTAGTCTATATGACTGTGGGCTAGGGTCACCCGTTCCTCTCCAGAAGTGACTGCTCCTTTCGGGGGTGCCCAGTTTTGGTTTTGGGGTTGTTTAATTATAAAGGGGGGAACCTTTGAGGGGGGAAGGGACTTTGTTGTATGGGCTATGCTTTCATGGTTTGGTCAGCAGAATTCACTAGATGTGTCCTGCATTTTAGAGTGGTTAATAAACAGATTTTTTACTTTTTCTACCATATGTGGCAGTGCTGTTTATGGGAGGTCTTGGTATTTGGTTGGGGAATCTGTTTTCCTGTTTTTTGTTTTTTCTATGTGAGGATATAAGTGTATGTTTGTTCATTTAATATGATGTGATTATTTGGTTTTTTTTTAGGACCTTCAGACTAATTTTATTATTGCCCCCCTGGATGTTTCCTGATGGTTCCTGTGAGCACTGCAACTACACATAGCAAAACATACACATATAATTTCCACTGTGCACCAACTTGTTTGTATACTCTGTATTTTATAATGTACAGCTCTGCGAACCCAAGTGGCAATTTCTAAGTAAAATTATACATACATACATCTGAATTTCTGAAGGTGTCAGATTTTTTTCAGATTTTTGCAAAGAAGGCTAGAAAATTTACTGGGCATGTGCAATTCAATATCTGGGTCAATGACCCATTTTCTAAAAGCCAAAAACCTGACAAATAAAACAGAAAAGTAATCCACAATGCTGCTGAGCAATTTATAATTTAGCTTTATTTCTCCTTTAAAGGGCATCTGTGATCTCTGAACAATCTGCTTTTAACTTTAAAAATAATTCTGGATCACATCTATAGGTAAAACTTGTTGATGTTATATTGCACGAAATTCCAGCCTTTGTCTGCATTGATAGGTGCATGTACTTCCTGTCTTTCCTAGCATTAAGTCTTGAAGGGAAATTATATTGTAAAAATGACTGCCTCATCTTTATCTATAAGTAAATACATGTAAATAGCCCTTACTCTAAGGTGTGTGGGTTGCTTCATGCCTTGAATCCAGTTCTTGCTTTGTTCAGCCTAACTATTCTCCTTCCACGCTTTCAGTCAGGCATGCTCAGTGTCAGCACACATTCCAACTGCCACTATTTAAGTTAGAGCATAACTGCACACAGCAGAAGAGTTTTTTTATAATAAGGCACTTAATTGACAGTTGATGTTTCTAAAGATGTTTCTAAAGAAATATGGGACAGATCCACAAAAAAAATGGTACAGTGAGGGTGGGGAAGAAATATTGTTTAAAGTAATTGGCAATTAAAATAAATACAATGTTTAAATTTAGACGCCTTTTAAGTGAGAATACTCTGCCCCAGAGGCAGAGGTGCAGAAGGTCAGGGAATGTCAATTAAAGGGCATGTCCACCCAAAATTTGATATATAGTAGAGCTTCCTCCCCCAGCCCCAATCGCCATAATAGAATTATCAGGAAGTCCCCGATCATTACTTACCTTCCCTCTCTCATCTGCAGCACTGCCCGGCCTTCTGCTTGCGTGAAACTGCAAGTAGGGGGCTGGACCAGCAGACACACCCGTGATTGGCTGAGAGGCAGCCGATCACAGATGGGGCTGCCGGCTGCTCAGAACACTGGGGGAAAGAGGGAAGGTAAGTAGAGTTCGGGGGACTTTCTTATATTATTATTATATATATATTATATATCTATTATAGCAGTTGGGGCTGGGGGAGGAAGCACTACTATATGGCCAAGGGGATTTACACTAGGGGGAGGGAGAACAAAACGGGTGGGAGGGGGGGGAGGGCTGCAGTGCGCATGGCAAAATTATCCCGGAGAGACAGGAGGCAGAGTCCTATATGGACTCGGCCCAGGCTCCCTGGTGGTCAGTTTTCTGGACTTTGGAGGGACATTACAGGGCAGCCATTTGGAGCTGGGATGTGAGGTAAGGATTTTATTACACTACACAGTGGGGCCAGTAGTGGGTTAAATTATAGTTTTGGGGGTGGACATGCCATTTAAGCTACTAGAAGCAGGAAGTATGAACATTCTTTGCAATATCACTTCTCACAGGCTGCTGCCAGAGATGTGATTCAAGGCTCATTTTAAAGGAAAGAGTGTAGGCTTTTTTATACTAATAAACAAACCTAAGTTAGTATTACAATTGCTTGCTTTGTTCTTTAATTGATTGGGCTTCCCAATGTAAACTGCCTTAGCGGATGCATGAGCTTATAAAGAAGCTTGCACACTGCGGGCAAGAGCTGGCAAGTTAAGAGCTGGCAAGTTAAGCCCATAATACTATAGTTAAGATCTGCCCTCTATTGTATTCTGCAAAGCAGGTAATTAAGAGATTGAGGATGGGCATGTTGAAAAATTAATGAAAAAATGAATAAAACAAAAAGTTGCATTAAAGGGCATGTCCACCACTAAAGTTGGCCCACTGTGTAATTTAAAATGATCCTTACCATACATCCCAACTCCTTATGGTTCTTCTACAGTGTCTTTCTAAAGTCCAGGAAACCAAGGAGTAGTAGCTGTCTTCCTGTGGGAAAGGTTTCTGCCTCTGATGCGTCCTCTCAGTTGTTTCAGGCATGCGCAGGGGAGCCCTTTCCTCCCTTCCACCATCCGGATCCATCCTCTGCAATGGAAAAGTCTACCTTCTAATCATTTTAGTATGATGTAGATCCCCCCTGCCCAGACCCAAATGGCGCATTATGTTTTAAAAAAATCAATCTGAATCATACTTACATGCAATTGTTCATGCGGCGTCTCCATTGCCAGCAGCCACCTGTGATTGGCTGCCTTGAGGAGCACCTCCTCGGGAGTGAAGGCATGTAAGTATGCTTTGGATTTGATTTTTAAAGAACTAATACAGTGTTTAGGTCTGGGCAGGGGGGAAATGCATTATATTCTCACCTCTCTGTGAATAATAGGATGCTCAGGGGACCTGGAACTTACCTTACCGCGCTCCTCTCGCAAGCCGCTTTAAAGGCATGTTCTGTAATCTAACAAATGTAAGAAACTCAAGACTCCTGTTTTTTCGACAGGGCCCATTGTACGCCTACACATGACCTTAAGTCTGACAGATAGCAACACAAATAAGGAATACTATGCATCTTAACCAACCGCCTTCTAATTCAGCTAGTTCAGAAGCTACAGAGACAATCAATCAATGTGGTAGCTTAGCCAATGAGATCCAGGGCTCATGTAATTGTTGCTTGAACTTGCTGTTAATTAAAGTTACAGTTGTAAAACAGGACTAAAGGGGAAAGTGGTTGTTTTTTAGTGCTGTATGTTACCAATAATATAAAAAGATTAAAGGGGATGTTCAATGCAAATACATATGCTTTTGAGAGAAAAGTGCAGTATTTTTCCATCCCAATTACCTTAATCTGCCAATTCAGCATTTTATCTGTTTATAAAGAGATGCTTCAGAAATACTGACTTCCTGTTGGACCCCTAATAGAGACCGTTATGGTCTTGCCCTTAACCCAGCGCCTGGGTTGATTGAGTTGCTCAGTAGAGATCTGAGCATGTTTGACCCTCCAACAGCCAATCAGTAGACGTTACGCTTCCAAGGTAGTGGTGCATGCTGGGATGAAGGGCCGTTATAACCTGAAATGTCAGCTCACTAATGTCAACAGCAGGGAATAGCAAGGGGTATAAATGCTAAAGATTTTTTAAAATGGAAGAGAATATGTAGAATAACTAGGCATGAATAATATTTTTAAAAAATAATGATATTTACCACTGAACTTTCCCATTAAAGGGCATGCTAACTGTTAAATATCTGGTTACATCAAGCCGACATTCACGGCAAACAGACTGATAGGTTCCTAGAGAAAACTAGAATTGAAAATATTTGCAAACAGCAATACTGTTTGCCCATGTAGTAAAGCCACCAAAACATTGCCTTGGCTCCCATAGCCAACAGCATTTGTAGAAGCACCAATCAGTGTTATAACTCTGCAGTGCCCTCTGGAGGCAATACATATGTAGTGCTTCATATTACTTTCTGATTGTTTCCACTTTGAGGGAGAGTAAAGCTCTGCAGTAAATCACATTAGGTGAATGCTGAATTGTGGGAACATGGAAGGTGAGAAGAGCACATTGGTAAGTATTGCATCTCCCTTTTTATGTTTCAGACATGTGACTGGTTACTTCCTGTCATTAATCAACCAATTTTTCAATTCCCTGTACATTGCCATAAACAGGTTATGGTGGATATTTAAGGGCTTATTTAATAAGTAGCCTGAGCTTTTAATTTGCACAAATCAATCAGATGTTACCTTTTTACTGGTCTACTATAGTTAGAAATATTTCATAACATCTGATTGGTTGCTGCAGATTAAGAACACAGGCGTTTTTACTCCTCTTGTTAAATAAGCCCCTAGACTTCTTGGCTCTCAGTACAATCCGCTATGTATCTTTAAATTATTCATTACTAGCAAAATACCCGTGCTTCGCAGCGGAGATGTATTTAAATAAACTTTTTAGTAAGAAAGCAATAATGTATCAAGATTGCTGTAATCACTCGGCACTTGATATATTAAAGAAAGACAATTCAATAAGCTTTACGATAATGCAACACTCATTAACTTTTTAATTTAATATTATATTTTTTATTCAACTACGAAATTTTGGTGAAAATAACCCCCACCACCCCTCCCCGTCCGCCCCCAATACCCCCCACTATTCCTCTCTGTCCACCCTCCAAACCCTTCCCCTTACACCTCAGCCAGTCCCCGCACACACCCTGAAATTTTGGTAAAAATCGGTCCAGCCGTTAGTGTGCAGGAGTTCAAAATTCTATTCACCCCCACCCTAAAAAAAATATTTCGTAAATCATTTACTGGTAAAGGAGTATATGCATACAAAATTTGGTTGAAATCGGACCAACCATATAGATTTGTATAGCTTGTAAGCTAGGTAACCATAAGTCTGTGCAATGTCAGATACTCACCGTTACAGGTGGAATTTCGAAACGAAACCTGCTTAACTTTTGTAAGTAAGGTGCAATGAATGAGCCTGCCAAATTTAAGTCGTCTGCCTCCACGGCAAGTTGGAGAATTAGTGATGAGTGAGTGAGTGAGTGAGGGCTTTGCCTTTTATTAGTATAGATGCTTTCCGTACACTAGCCTGACATTAGATTGGTTCAGCGTTGAATAATGATTGCTATAAACCATAAAGAATAATGTAATTTGCCCAGTGGTCGGGGCATTTGTTGGAACGTATGGAATGTCAGTGGGTATGTCACACAATGTATGGGTAGCATAACTCCCACTTCCCTACATACATTTCCACAGCACGATCATTTCAGTGCTCTCCAGACTGACATTTCACCTACTGGGTTAATTATCCTTTCCCAACCAGCAAGATAAACGGATAAATAGAACCTTAAGGGCATGGCCACACTGCGCTGGAAACAGGACTCCACTGCATTTGTGCATGCGATTTCTTCATTTGAGATACAAAATCACATGCGACTGCGCTTTAAAATGGTGATCGCATGCGATTACGTACCGCAAACGGAATCACAATCGCATGCGTTGCCGAGATTGCTATATTAGAAAACAATTGTGTGCGCAACAAATCGCAACAGTGTGGCCTAGCCCTAAATGCTTTAAATTCTGTGAAACGGGATTATTCTGCTCTGCAAAATCTCATCTCTGTCCTTCCCACAGCAAAAAGATTAGTTATTCCAGTCACACAGCTCATTTGTATCAACCATGAAGAATATTAACCTCTGTAATTGAAAACTTGTTTTTCTGTATCACCTGCCAGTGGGATTGACTAACCCAGTCACACAGTTACTCTTTTCAATCAACAAGCCCCCTCACAACTTATAACACACAACCGACCCTTTATATCTGCCACCTCTCGGTCTGGATTCAACCCTTTAATGTCTGTCCACAGCTGGATTATTCCACTGTATATATTCCTAACCAAAGAACTTCTCAATACTGAGAAGGGCTACAAGTTACTTTATATCTAACTTTTTGGTTTTCTGCCCACGTCACATGCTGTGTTTAAAGGTCCCCTACACCTCTCCCCTTTAATCTATAATTCTGTGGAAGGTAGGAGAAAAGTAATTAGCTGTGCTTGCAGCTTTCAGCCTCCCTGGCTGAGTTCAGTGAAAAATATTGTTACAATTATTGTTGCAAATCAGTAAGTAAAATGGTTTGTCTGACTTGTAACAATATTTTTCATTGAACTCAGCCAGGAAGACTGAAATCTGCATAATCTAATATCTGTAGTTTAAAGGTTGTAGAAAATTGCCCAGGACAAAGAAGGAATAGAACCGAGGCAGTTGCTTTGACTGTCCTCTAAATATCTCAACTATTGGCTACTGTACTGTATTGGTTTCTTAACAGGTCAGAGTGCTGTGGGGGTGGGGAACATGAGGGCGTGTGGGATGGATAGGTTTAGTTATGTACAAACTTGCAAAATGGTACACGAGTCACTGGGTCTGATCACCAGTGATGCCCAAACAAACGGCCACACATGTAGGCAGCAAATGAGGATATTGCTAGATGGGTTGGACTGGATGGACATATGTCTTTATTCAACCTCAAATACTATGGGCTATATTTTCTGTACCTACCTTAGCCTAGCCATGCACAAATTTTGCCTGTGTTGTTAATCTGCAGCAACCAATCTAAGGTTTCAAATGTTACAACTGTAGTAGACCAGTTAAAAAATCTGCACAGGCACATTTTTGCACCACTTATATAGCTCTTTACAGGGTTTCTTCAGTTAGATAACATGTGATTGGTTACTGCAAATTAATAGCACTGGCAAATGTTTTGCATGTTTATTGCATAAGCCCTGTGAGTTTTATAGCAGTTATTTTATTCTGTAGAGCATCATGTTGATGAAAAAATGAATTTAAAGGAGAACTAAACCCAATTTTATATACTCCAGAATCTGAAAACAACCCCCGTAAAAACACCAATAAACTAAAAAATGCCACTTTAGTACACTCTGTTAAAGTAAATCAAAGCCTGTTAAGAACTGGATGAAGTATCTGTGTGTATGTGCAGTGTCAGACCACACCTCCTGACCTCAGTCACATGCTTCCTTGCTTTATCTGTCCTGTAAAAGGATTGGCTAGAGATTATTAATGGGTGTGACCAACTGTAACAAGTTTGTGCCATAGCTAAGGACTGAGCATGTGCAGAACATAAAAGTCGTTGACCAAACTGTCTGATACTAGAATGCTGAGAAGTAAAGCACAAACCATATGTTATTTAGGTAAATTTCCCAGCACCTGTATCAAAATGAGAGGTAAGACACCGATTACTGGTTTTATATCAAGATGCCCTGACTTCTGGTTCAGTGTTGTTCTGTGGCTTTAGTTGCCCTTTAACGAACAATTTATTTTTCTGTGTATCATTGTTTCCCTATATTTACTGATTAGAAAATATGAAAAACAGATGAGTTAAGATGAACTGGGCTTTTCCCTCTGATGCTATTATGTTCATAATTTACAGAATTGGCTCTAATCTGCCCTTTTCCCTTTTACAGGATGGTTCTCGTCAGAAGCAGAAGAAGACTGTCTCTTTCAGCACAATGTCAAACAAAAGAAATATCAATAGCACAGCTGCTTGCATTTCCTTTATGATGGAAGGCTGTGAGATGAAGAAGGTCCGTTCCAACTCCAGAATGTATAACCGATTTTTCCTTCTGGATCCAGATCTGCGCTTCCTTCGATGGGAACCGTCTAAGAAAGACTCTGAAAAAGCTAAGTTAGAAATTAAATCGATCCGTGAAGTTCGGGTAGGAAAGAAAACACCTGTTTTGAGAAGCAATGGACTGTCTGACCAGTTCCCTGAAGAATGTGCATTTTCCATTATTTATGGAGAGAACTACGAATCCTTGGATCTTGTTGCAAGCACAGCTGATATTGTCAGCACATGGGTTATGGGGCTTAGGTATTTAGTTTCTTATGGAAAGCACACTCCAGATGTATTGGGTGTCAATCAAACCAGCCTTAGAACTCTGTGGATCTCATCACTCTTTGATATTGCAGATTTGGATAAAGAAGGACAGATCCCGTTACCGAGAGCAATTCAGCTCATTAAAGGTCTTAATCCTGGCATGAAAACCTCAACTGTAGAGTTAAAATTTAAGGAGATACAAAAAGTCAGTGAAAAGCTTGGAGGCCATGTTACATGTGATGTGTTCGTGGAAGCGTATTGTGAGCTCTGCACTAGACCTGAAATATTTTTTCTTTTAGTTCAGTTCTCAAGCAATAAAGAATTTTTGGACTTGAAAGATCTGATGATATTCATGGAAGTGGAACAAGGGATGGAAGAGGTCAGTGAGAATACATCTCTGGAAATCATTTATAAATATGAACCCTCTAAAGAAGGTAGGGAGAAGGGCTACCTTACCATTGATGGGTTCACACGTTACCTTCTTTCCTCTGATTGCCATGTTTACGATCCTCACCAAAAGATGGTATGCCAGGACATGACAAAACCATTCTCTCATTACTACATCAATTCGGCACACAGTGCATGTCAACTTGAAGACCACTACTGGGGCATGGCAGACATCAATGGCTACATCCATGCCATGAAGATGGGATGTAGGTGCATAGAACTTGTTGTATGGGATGGTCCTGATAATGAACCTCTTATCTATCTTAGCCTGCCTGTTCTATCAAACGTATCTTTTCGAAATGTCATTGGTGTCATAGATAAGTATGCATTTGAAACATCAGACTACCCTCTAATTATTTGTCTTGTGGTTCACTGCAGTGTCAGGCAACAGAAGGTTATGGCCCAGTGCTTAAAAAAAGATCTTGGAGATAAACTTTATAAGACTCCACCATGTCCTGAAGAGATATATTTGCCATCTCCTGAACAGCTCAAGGGGAAAATCCTAATAAAAGGAAAGAAACTCCCTCCAGATCACTCTGATTCTGAAGGGGATGTGACAGATGAAGATGAAGGTATGGAGATAGCTAGAAGGCTAGGAAGTGATGGCAATGAACATCTTGGTGATGGAGGGCAAAACAAGCTGCGCCTGTGCAAAGAGTTGTCTGATTTGGTGAACTTGTGCCAGTCTGTACAATTCCAGGACTTTGAAAGCTCAAGAATGAGTCAGAAGTACTGGCAGGTGTGCTCCTTTAATGAGGTAACTGCTAGTCGGTTTTCCAATGAATACCCTGAGGAATTTGTGAGGTACAACAAAAGGTTCATTTCTAGGGTATACCCAAGCTCCATGCGGATAGACTCAAGCAATATGAATCCCCAGGACTTCTGGAAATGTGGGTGTCAGATTGTGGCAATGAATTTCCAAACTCCTGGTTTAATGATGGATCTCAATACCGGGTGGTTTAGACAAAATGGAAACTGCGGCTATGTTCTCCGTCCTGCAATTATGAGAGAGGAGGTTTCTTATTTCAGTGCCAATGCTAAAGATTCTTTGCCAGGTGTATCTGCTCAATTGCTTCATATTAAAATTATTAGTGGACAGAACCTTCCAAAGCCCAAAGGATCAGGTGCCAAGGGGGATGTTGTGGAGCCATATGTTTACGTTGAGATACATGGAATACCTGCAGATTGTGCCGAACATAGGACAAAGACAGCAACCCAAAATGGAGACAATCCCATATTTGATGAGAGTTTTGAGTTCCACATCAACCTTCCAGAGTTAGCAATTTTACGGTTTGTAGTCCTTGACGATGACTACATAGGTGATGAATTCATTGCACAGTACACAATCCCTTTTGACTGCTTGCAAACTGGTTTTAGACATGTTCCTTTACAATCTTTAACTGGAGAGTTCCTTCAAAATACCACATTGTTTGTCCACATTGCCATTACCAACAGACGTGGTGGTGGGAAGGCACAAAAGAAAGGTCTCTATGTTCGCAAAGGGAAAAAGGTTCGTGAGTACACATCAACGAAAGCAACGGGCATTAAAGCAATAGATGAGGTGTTTAGAACAGCAACTCAGTCTCTGCGAGAGGCCACTGATCTTCGAGAAAACGTACAGGTAAAACATTGTTTTTAACCAACCGGTAGAATTTATCTTTCATAAAAGAACAACACTTTTAAGGGGAAATGATGCTATGAAATTAACCTGTTTTTTTTATTTACCCAGGTTAAGGACCCCTGAGAATAGACTATATAAAGAATTATACAGGGAGATTCAATAAAAGTTCTTATCGTTTAAAATGGGGCTAATTTTGCCCCAACCAATCAGATCTTATTTACACAGCTTAAATCTGATTGGTTGAAGCAAAATTAGCACCATTTTAAACGATAATAACTTTTATTGAATAACCCTGATAATATTTTGTTCCCCTCCACTTCTCTAGGGGGACAGGCCAACCAAAGAGAAGACATTATCTAGTAAATGTCCCTGTCGGCAAATGAAAAAGCGAATGTTAACTAAGTATTTATTTTCCTTACATACTCTTCTCCCAGGGGTGAGGACCTAGTGATTTAGGTCCACACATTGTGCAGATCTAATTGAAGTGGGAGATATTTATTGTATAGCTCTCCTTTAATTTATGACTGCAACAATTTTATATCCCATCTTTTTCATCTCATAGTTTTTAAAAATGTTGATTTTTTCCAAATAATTTATATTTGTGTTGTACCCATTGTGTGTTTCAAGCCTGCTGCTTAATGCTGCTAAAAGCCACTCCCATCTACCTCTAGCTGTTCATCATTTTAGGAACGCTACTTTCTTTTCCTATACTTTTTGCTGTAATTACTGGAAGATCTCCACGGTGTCTGATTGTAGGATCCTCTAATGATTCATGGCTATTTTAACAGCCTTTCATTCATTAGATACTAGCTGGTTTTACCCATCTCCTCCCTAATAATGTTTTGTCCTTAATTATTTTTTGCTTTATTTTTAATAAGGAGTACTTACTGGAATAACACAGTAGCAGGTGAGACAACTCAACTGTAGCATCGGGTATGGCAGTTAGCTATTGAAAAAGCATCTCAAACTGTGTGCATATGGAAATGTTTTAAAACTACCAGAATTCCTCAACTACAGCAGAAATCCAGGGAATGCTGGGAGTTGTAGTTTTCAAACATCTTTAGGCACACAGTTTGAGAATTCCTGTAATAGAGAATTAATGGTTAAAGGAAAAGTTAAAATATAAATTGTGTAACTGTGTGAAATCTATAATTGCTAACTAACAAATAATTGTCTATGAAATCAGCAGGAAATTGTTTGTTTAATTCTGTAGTTTCTGGTCTGGTCTACGTATTGATAGACCCAATATATGGGATCTGGGATATATCAGGAATTTGGTTTACTGGTTGGGCAACATCCCATGTCATTTGTCAAGAACACTTATGAGAGGACCTTTTAGGGCCAATACAGTTATGTTGCTAACACCAATAAATATGCCATAATTCCAACTGCGGATTCTATTTTGTATTGAGCCCTTCCCTCAATCTCTGTCTGGGACAGGACAAGAGTTATTATGGAAGGAAACTAAACAGGAAGCATTATTTATATGTCATATATTTTGACAAGTTACTCTGTGTTCTAATGGCCTCATGGATTGTCACGTCCAATTTAATTCCAGACCAAAAAAACTTCCAATTGATTTATTGATTGGTTGGGAATATTGGGCCTGTGTTGGCTAGTGTGTATCAGATCTTAGTAAATGGGTCCTGGACCTAGGCACATTGTGGCGCATTTGCAGTGAATTCTCTACCCCTCACTTTCTCCACTGCCAGACCGGTCAAATAACTGCAT
Source organism: Hymenochirus boettgeri (assembly GCA_019447015.1). NCBI lineage: Eukaryota > Metazoa > Chordata > Amphibia > Anura > Pipidae > Hymenochirus > Hymenochirus boettgeri. The sequence continues at coordinate 54,203,290 of CM033476.1, forward strand.
GTGACTGAGCAGTCCGATAATCAGTTGTACCTCACTATGAAGGAGGGATGTAGAAATCTGCTAGTTAGGAATTCTAGAATCTATTAAGGTTTATTAGTATTTTAGCATAAAGTTACTGTAGGCATACACATGTGATCCCCCATAGTTCACATAGTTCTACTTAAAGTAAAGGAAGCCAATACCATATAAATTTTCTGCTGGTCCCTACTGACCGTGATGCTGATGGCAATAGTTCTCTGGTTAGTTGTTTCAGCTGATATTAATAACAGACAAATTTATGGCCTTCTTCAGATTAACTTTGGTATAAAAAAAATGTACATTAATCCCATATTTAAATCTGTCTCTAGCTATGGGAACATACTGTTACCCCTCTGATATTATAGTAGACAGAGTGAGAAGAATATCCCAAATTAAAAAGACTAAAGAAATGATGGACAGAGAGAGTTTGTATTTCAATGTACTAAGAACAACTAAGAAAGTCCATTTACGTTTGCTTAATAATTGGAAACGATTAGTTCCTGTAATAAACATTTTGTTCTGTCCTCAGGCTGTGAAACAGTAATAGGATCACATCCTGAGTCTATTGGCTCATTCATTATTTTACCCAGAATCCTAGAGCCAGAAAGATACAAGATGGAATGAATAACATGAAAAATGTCCAGGATTTGATGGTAGTGTGATGTCACATATGTATTGTGCTGTAGACTGACTAATGAAAATATAAAATACTACTGATCTGACCTGTGCCTCGTTCTCAGCAGAACCCAAAAACAGCTTAATTTGAAGCAACCAATCAGATCTTAACTTTGACTGGTCTACAGTTAAAGGACAACTAGTATAGGGTAGGTTGGGTTGATTTTTTTCTACCTCTTAACATAATTTCCTTGAGGAACATATTTTGCATTTGCCAGTTTAGTGTGCTGGGTTTTCCTGTATTACAGAGAGTGTTGAAGCACAAAGGAAACCTGGCAGAAGCAGTTTTCATCATGCTGGCGCTCCTCAGAGAAATTGTGATAGGATGGTAGGAATTTCGTAATCTTACCTCCCTGCACCAGGTAATTTATTTATTAATTTTTTTAAAAACAGTTTTTGCAGATTAACAGCAGAGGCCAATAAGCCTCATAAATAAGCCCCATTATTTTCACTCTTTGCACACTGGAACAGTTTATAAAAAATAGCTTTTTTTAAGCTGTGCATTTTTTTCAGTCACCCCTGAGGCTTTTTGTATTTTACACCCCCAGCTTTATTTTCAGCTCCATCTTTTAAATAAATAATAACCCACGCAAGACTAAATGTGCTCTTTGTGAGCTTAAGGCAGTGCATCAGAACCCTTGCACTATAATTAGAACACGCTAAAGTACGCTCACACTATTACCATTGACTGGCCTGGGGTAACCTCTACTGCAGTGCTAAGCCAAATCTCTGTTCTTAGATCTGCTTTACAGTGCGACATTTGCTTGAAAGATATAATTATATGTGCAGCTAAACACCGAGCTGGAATCATCTCTGCATTTTACATTTTTAAAGTGTACTTGTATTTGCATGTAGATATGCACCCTTATTTTAATGCACCAGGGGATCCCATAGATTTGTATGGTAGGGATATGTTGAGGTACCGGTATATTTGTATTGTAGGGATATGTTGGGGTATATTTGTATTGTAGGGATATGTTGAGGTATATTTGTATTGTAGGGATATGTTGAGGTTTATTTGTATTGTAGGGATACGTTGAGGTGGATTTGTATTGTAGGGATATGTTGAGGCATATTTGTATTGTAGGGATATATTGAGGTGGATTTGTATTGTAGGGATATATTGAGGTGGATTTGTATTGTAGGGATATGTTGAGGCATATTTGTATTGTAGGGATATGTTGAGGTGGATTTGTATTGTAGGGATATGTTGAGGTGGATTTGTTTTGTAGGGATATGTTGAGGTGGATTTGTTTTGTAGGGATATGTTGAGTAAACATTAGTATATAACTCCCAGCGTAAATAAGTGCAACTGTTAACCCTTTTGTTTTTTCCACCATTTTTAGAATGCGCTGGTATCTTTTAAGGAGCTGTGTGGCCTGACTCCAGCTGCCAATATGAAACAATGCATTCTCACAGTGTCTGCCTGGCTGATAAACAGTGATAGTCCCTTGACTGTGACTTTGAACCTCCAATCACAGTATCCAACTCTGGAGGCCCAGGGCCCAGTGCCAGAACTCTTGAAGAAGGTCCTAAATTTGTATGATACGGTAAGTCTATTTAACAGCCTTAACCAAGAAGAATTTTGCTGACATGTCTGTAAACACAAATATTAAAGTTTATATAAAACTACTTGTCCTAAAGTTCTACATGGAATTATAAAAATAAATAAAGATGAAAGTCAGGATTAAAGAGCAATGGGAAATATATATGGGTGGTACTGCTAAGAAGATTGCATCCCTGATCAGATGACCTTATATTTGGGATTTAAACGATGTCTGTAGTAACTTATTTTACCTGCAAAGTGTTAATGTTAGGGGAGTAGGAACAGGTATTCCTACCTCCCATACAGAATGTATTTTTAGCACAGCAGTAGGATGTAGAAGATGCAGTGAATACTGATAGCTCCCTGGTCTGTTCCCCAGACCAATCTTCTTCTTTTGCATGCCCAGCATATGCACATAAATTAGGAAAATCTGAAAAAAAGGACTCTGTCAGGAAGGAATACTTTCAGCTATCTTCTACATTGTACCACTTTGATTTAAAGGGGAACTGTGGTCTCCATCCAAGTTGAATGTTAATGTTTCAAGGGTATCTCTACTGATTTTTTTTTTAAAGTAAGTATTCATGTCAGGTAGGAATACTAATTATTAAAGGGTAAATTTTAACTGCACATCCGTTTATCCTGGCTGCCTCTTAACCTTTTAAATTATCCACGTATCATCTCTCTATGATCTAAACTGCTTTGAAAATGCTGTTAGGAAAATGAAGGGGCTTGATGACTCCCTTTAGTCAATTCAAACCATACCCCTTCCTTATAATTGGCGTGTGCATCCCCTGCTGACACATTTGCAATACTGAGCCAGAACACTCTCCTTTTTGTTTTTTAACAGTAAGACGTTTGCCCTTTTTATTTCGGGAGTGGTGCTCAAGAAGATGTACGGAAGTGCTCTGTCAAAGATGGTGGTGCCAGGTTAAAATGTGCAGTTAAAAATGAACATTGCAGTTAATTTTCCCCATTAAAAATTAATATTCCTACCTAAACAACATTAATACTTTGAACTTACCTTTTTTTAACCTTTGAAACAGTGATATGTGTTCAGCATATAACAAAAGTGTTTAGCATTGAGGCATAACAATTTCATAGAATCAGTACGGTACCTTGGGATATAAATAGCTCCTGTAGAGTGAGAAATGATCTATCCCAACGATAAGCAATATGCACGTTGAGTGAGAGATTTTTTCTGTAGATATATTATTTGGCTGAGAGATCAATATGCCAAGATAAAATATGCCCAGGGTGAGTGGCCTCTGGGAGTGGAGAGAATAAGATGTTTCAAGGGTAGGCATTGTGTGGTCTGTAAATTACACATAGCAGCCTCTGTTAAATGATAAATATGGGTCATGTTATATTCCTTAATTTCTTGTAATTCTCCTTACATAACTGCTTTAGGGGTGTACTGGTAGAAAGGGGACATTTAGAGCATTTCAATGGTTTATAACTGAAAATATAAAATGTAGGTAGACATGGAAAAATGTTCCAGATAAACCAATTGGTAGCTTGTTGAAATTAAATTAAAGCCAGCCAATCAGCCTGTTTTTGGGTGGCCAATGCATAATTGTCCATGATTCTTTCTCAAAACTAGTACCGTAATACGCAGACCAATTGATATAGTGATTTGTAGTCTGTTGATCTGGAATTAAATCGGTACAGACTGATTATCCTGAACAATTGTATTGCCCATTGAAGGGATGCACTTTTGGGCATATTTTTCTGATGTCAGATCGATCAAACCAACCAGATTTGACTAACAATTGTTTAAGATCAATCAGTCAAGTTCTTAAATGACAGCAAATATGTTGGCTCCATTGACCAAAATATCGATGTCGGTCAGCTACGCCCAATTATCAACCAGTGCATTTCTAACTGGTCGACCATCTTTTACGCAGTCTTAATCCAACTGTGACGCATTTTGTTGCATTTTTTGTGCATTATGTGTCATCTAAACAGCCTGGAGCAAATCTGCCTGGAAGAATTGACACTATATCACAGCCTCACCCAAAATGGCTCCTATTGCTGTACACAGTGGGTCCTGCATACTTTTGCAAGGTGCAGTGTATAGCAACCAAGTTCAATACCCCTGAGCATCATTAGTGTTGGTGCAGGTCTGTGGTTTATGAGTCTGTAATCCATTGTTTCCTTTAGTTAAAGGAAACAATGGGGTTCTGTAGGCTCACAGTGCCTAATTTGCAATAGTTACATTATATGTAAAGACTCATTTCAAGAAATTCCTTTTTTTAAACATGTCTATGTGCATTATTGAAAAAAGAATTCCTATTAGCGGCTGGCTCTATGACTATATAAATGCCAAAGGCTGAGTGTTTTATATATTAAAAGTCACCAAGCAGTTGCATGACCATCCAGAAGCACAAGGGTATAGGCCAAGTGCTTTTATACATTTTATAGAACTTTAAGGTGGCATCTTTAATTCACAAGTTTCAGTAAAGGTCTGTAAACACATGCCATTCACACTATTGTCATTCAGAAAACACAATCATACGTTGCAGGTCGGACCCATAATCCCAAGTGTGTACAAAAAGTCGTGTGACACTGATGACAGTGATAAAGAGATTTTTTTTGTGTGTATTTTATTTATATCCTGTGGTATTTGTTTTCCACACATTATCTCAATCTTGGGCAGAAGATGTCTTCTCTATCTCTGTCAGTTTGTGCTGAATAAGAACAGTCTATATAAAGACATTTGTTCCTTAGATTTTCATTTTACATTGGTGAATAAAAGCTTTCTGCACAGATGATAGTCACTGCGCTGAAGTGGCAATCTCAGAGGGACACACTGTCCTTCCATCACACAGCCCCAGAGCATTTACGCCTGGTCTCTCTCTCTCACTAGCTATTATCTGATTGACTTTCTACCATGTGATATGAAGGACATTCCACTCTTGTGTTTGTCAGTTAGTCCCAGGAACAGAAATAGGTGTGAGTCAGAGAGACATAAAAAAACTGTCCAACCCCACCCACCCTTTAATGTTTTGCAACAGGCTAGTGGACAATAATCAGTGTTTGTAGAAAGGGTATCAGTGATCTCTTTTCATATATATATTTTCAATGGACCCAGAAATAACACATTTCAATGTAGGCTGCATGTAATTCTGTAGATTTACACCAGAAATCTGGCCTTCCATTCACAATATAAATAAATAAATAAATAGTATAGTATTTGAGGTTGAATAAAGACATATGTCCATCCAGTCCAACCCATCCAGCAATATCCTCATTTCCTGCCTAACTGTTGATCCAGAGGAAGGCAAAAAAAAAACTACCAAAGGGGGAAAATATTCCTTCCTGACTCCAAGTGGCAAATTTCCCTGGATCAACTCTACTTTATGTATCAATACCAGTAACTTGCAACATTCCTTGTTTGCAGAAACTCATCCAGATTTTTTTTTAAACTGGCCAATGAACCTGCCATAACAACGTCCACTGGAAGACAGATCCATAGCTTTACCGTTCTCACAGTGAAAAACCCTTTCCGAACCTGAAGCCTAAACCTTTTTTCTTCAAGTCTTAAGGGATGTCCACGTGTCCTCTGACATGTTCTATTTGTGTACAATGCCCCAGATAGTTTATTGTATGGCCCGTTAATGTATTTATACACAGTAATCATATCCCCACGCAAGCGTATTTTCTCCAGCGTACACAATTGTAACTTTTCCAGTCTCTCTTCATGTTCAAGCTCCCCCAATCCCCTTATTAATTTAGTTGCCCTTCTCTGAACCCTTTCCATTTCAAAGATGTCCTTTTTATACACAGGATTCCAAAATTGCACTGCATATTCCAAATGGGGCCTTACCAATGCTTTGTAAAGAGGGAGAATTACATTTTCCTCCCTTGAATCCATACCTCTCTTTATACCATGCTGGCTCTGGCTGTTGCCACCTGGCACTTCTTGCTACCTTTAAGTTTGTTATCCACCAAAACTCCAATATCCCTTTCCAACAGGGATTCGCTTAACACAGAGCCATTTATAGTATAAGTAGCACAAGGATTTTTAAGTCCAAAATGCATCACCTTACATTTATCAACATTGAATCTCATCTGCCACTTAGCAGCCCAATGTGACAATCTATCTAGATACCCCTGCAACAATTGAACATCCTCTGACGTTTTTAATGGTCAACAAAGTTTTGTGTCGTCCGCAAACACAGAAACCTTGCTGACAATACCCACTTCCAAATCATTAATAAATAGATTAAATAGAAGCGGCCCCAACACAGAACCCTGTGGCACCCCACTTAGCACTTTAGTCCATAATGATGAAGCCCCATTTACAACTACTCTCTCCATCCTATTCATTAACCAATTTTCTATCCATGTACAAATGTGACTCCCCAGACCAACAGACCTTAGCTTATACATTAGTCGCCTATGGGGGACTGTATCAAAAGCCTTAGCAAAATCCAAGTAAACTACATCTACTGCTATGCTAGAGTCTACATTTCTACTTACTTCCTCACAAAAGCCAAGCAAGTTAGTTTAACAAAATCTATTTCTCCTAAATCCATGCTGGTTAATACTTATAATGTCAGTCCTTGAAACATACTCTAGAACATGTTCCCTTATTAAACTTTCCAGGATCTTCCCCACCACTGAAGTTAAACTTACAGGCCTGTAATTTCCCAGCTGTGAACGACTACTGTATTATATTATATTTATAATATGATATATTATAATATATTTATTTTTCTTTCATATTTGTTGTCTCTTTTTGACTATCACCATGTTGGAAGCTAACGTATTATTGTTGTGTGGATAGAAATATATCTGTTTCACTATAATCATTCTAAAGGTCAACTTAGTTTAAAAGTTAAGGGTTGAAAACATTACTTAAAGGATAACTATTGTGTATAAAGATTTCTTAAAAAACAGTTAAAATAAAAAGTACTTGGGACAGGGATATAGGACTGGTAATTCCTGCCTCACAATTTTGTTTCTGTGAGGAACACCAGACCAAAGAAAACTGATTCTTCCTCCTGGCTTCAGCGCTATCTTTAATACAGGGATAGTCCAGGACTAGCCTGGCAAATGAATACTGTACAGGTTGTAGCTTCTCAACTAAATGATATTGTGAGGTAGGAATAAACAATCCTACCTCCCTGCACCAGGTACTTTCCATTTTTAAAAGGTTAATTTTTACAGTATAGTTATCCTTTAAGGAAGGATTGTATAATTACAATCGCATGTATGGAATCTGTCAGCAATGTGTGCTTGTAATCGCATACACGGACCTAAAGTAACATAAGCCTGTCTCCACCTGTAGTAAAATAGTAATAGAGGTTGAATAAAGACAAACCTTCCTCTAGTCCAACCTTTATACCCTCCTCTTGAACCCTACCTAACCGTTGATCCAGGGGAAGGCAAAAAAGCCCTCCAATCCAAGAAGATATCCCTTTTGTATGTAGGATTCCAAAACTGCACCGCATATTACAAAGCCATACCAGTGCCTTGTAAAGAGGGAGAATGATATGTTTCTCTCTTGAATCTATTCCCCTCTTTATACAAGACAATATCTTGCTAGCTCTAGCCGTTGCTACCTGGCATGGTTTGCTATAGCTAAGTCTGGTTTCTACTAGAACCCCCAAATCTTCTTCTAATAGAGATTCAATTAGCACAGAGACATTTATGATGTAGGTGGCACAAGGATTGTTGAACCCCAAATGCATCACCATTGAATCTCATCTGCCATTCTGCTGCCGATTTTGATAATGTATCTAGGTCTGCTTGCAGCAAAAAGTATTCAATGCTCTACATAGTTTTTTGTCATCTGCAACACAGAGACCCTGCTCTCAATACCAGCTTCTTTACACATTTATAAGCAGATTAAACAAAAGTTGCCCCAGTACAGAACACTGAGACACTCAACTTAGAACTTTAGGCCATATTTATGTTGTTCCATTGACCACCACTCTCTGCACGCGATCCAACAACCAATTCTCTATCCATGTACAAATGTATTTTTCTATGCTAAGAGTTCTTAGTTTATACATTAGTCATTTGTGTGGCACAGTATCAAAATCTTTTTTTCTTAAATCTATGCCGATTACTACTTATAAGATCAGTGTTGGAGACCAAGTCCAGAATATGATCCCGTAACAAAGTTTCCAGTATCTTCCCTATCAGTGATGTACGGCTGGGTACACACGGGAAGAATCAATGTTCTTCATGGCAAAAGTAGCTGAGGCTGATAGTTTGCTGCGACCATGAGGTCCCTCAGGAGACTGCGTGATCGGCCATGATTTACCAGTATGAACAAATGGGCGGTGGCTAAATATCTAGTTTAAATTAGCAGCATGTATCCTTCAGAACAGCCTTGGTGCACTTTCTCCTTTAATTTGCTCAGGAACAGGTATGTAGGACTAATAATAGCTGCAACTATTAAAACACACAGCCCCTGGGAGTCACTTCCAGATTTACTCTCTGAATATACAACATCTTGCTCCGACTGGTTTTTCGATCTCTTAGCACATGAGAAACCCATGTCAGTGCATGCCAATGTGGGTAGCCACATTGCATGCACTGCGTTCCGTTTTTGGGGCGCATGGACTTTTTTTTGTGAATCACACACCCTCTGATTCCGAATTTTTACCGGACACATATGTGAAACCCACACCAATGCATTACATTACCATCCAGCGTGGCCTCTGCCTTAGACCAGAGTATTACAAGTGGTGACTTACAGAATGGATATACCTGCTGCTCAAATAAGGCAGATCAGTGCCTGTGTATTTTGTACCCACAATACAGGGGTTTTGCTAGGTTTCTTCCTGCTACTGAATGAAAAGCTTATAAAATTGAACCAAATGTATTGATCTATCTGATCGGTGGTATATATTCTGTATCTTTCAGTTCATACAAGCCAGCCGGACATTAATAGAAACCTCAGATGTTGTTTACAGCAAAATTATTCAGGTGCAAAAATCAGGTAAGAGACATTTGCACAAAAGTATAAATGCTAACTACTGCTACAATGAAATTGTTGGAAGCTAAATATTCCAATAAATAGATAAGCAGAAGATAACACACAGATAACATACAAAACTTTATTACAACACGTTTTTAACCTCACTGGGACACGTAATTACCTAGAATGTATCAATTCATACATCTAAACACCTGTATACCCATGTGTGTGTTTTGCATCAATCTGCTCCAGAAGAGGGTTAAAGATTCAGGATTTAGGTGCCTGTTGACATTGTTTGGGCTGCCATCTGTGCAATTTTGCATAATCTGAGCACATGCGATCCGTAAAAAAATGCTGATCACATGCGCTCCAAAAATGGATTGCAGTGCATGCAATGTGGCCATGCAAATTGACGTGCTCTGTGCTGCAATTCTCACACGTGACCTTAAGCGTGTGAGAAATCACGCTAGTGTTGGCTAGCTCTTAATATGTTCAAAAAAAGTAAATGGTCACTTGGACCCATCTGGGTCACATACTAAAGCCAGATCCACATATATTTGGAACGACATGTGGGTTTGAGTGTTACTCTGCCTTTGTCATACAAGTCCCTCAATAGATCTCAAAAGAGCTCTTATGTACCTTTTAAACAAGTACCTGCAACCATTTTTTATCCTTTCCTCTGACCATGGACACCTGTGACAAAATGTACTTTTCAGGCTTGTAGCTAGTTTTTTTAAAAATGTGTTCCCCTTTAAAAAAACGAAACATTTTTAACATAATTATTTGTAGGAAATAAAGTGTTTTTGTGATGGGACAATGTGCTAATTACTTTCGCTATCTTTCTTGGTTCCAACTTTAACTTGCATTTGATTTGATGTCATTGGATGGTCGTGTTCATGTAGTAGACTAAACCCTGAGGGGGCAAGTTGGAACTGCACTTTCCATTATAAGTGCATAAGGTTTAGCATAAACTGGTTGATAATTCTTTCCAATCCAGCACCACAACTAATGCTTTTGAAGGTTCTCATTCATCCAGGCCATGGTATATCTGTTGTATTCAGTTAGATCAACTGGAATTAAAGTTTAGTTCTTGAAGACTTTTGCTAGTCATCCGACTGGCTTTCTCAATTCAGAATGACTTGTAACAAAGAAAGATACAGGTTACTGATATGGCGGCACTCCGACCGCAGAGTCACTTGAACACGAGGTGCGTGTATATCCAGAAATACCTCCCAGTTTCAGGTACAATCCTACAATGCGAGATAATAGAAAATTTTATTATTTCATATAAAAGTCACATATAGGGTTAAACAAGGTTCAGTGTCCTATCGGGAATCACCCGCCTTACGCGTTTCGTGGGCGTACTCACTTCATCAGAATGACTTGGACAAGAATCTGTTGGCAATTTTGTACCCTGGAAAGTCCCAATTAGCATATAACAGCCAGGTGTTAGGGACCTTATGAATGCAAGATGTGACTGCATTGTGGCTAAGAGGTGTTATAGGAATAACCATGGTAAGGTGTCAAAACAGCACTGTACATGGCAGACAGTTAGTGTTGAACACCCCACCTCTATTCACGCTTGGTTTCTTTATTTTAACATAAATAGCCTCCTTGATACCTCTCTTGAACCAGTCATGTTCCTTTGCCAGGATGTTGACATTACAATCTACAAAGGCTTTTTCCTTAAGATGCAGGTACACGGCTAAGTCCTAACCCGAAAAATTGGCTCTTCTGTGCTTGTATCTGAATACAACAGATACACCACAACTAATATTTTGATTAATTGGTCTAAAATATTTTCTGTGATTTCCAACCTTGTTGATTTCTTTCTACTGATTCGGTTGTTCTGAAAGATTGGACATTCTTTCCCTGCCACTTCCCAATTGTTTGACTACCAGCTGACCAGTGTATGCCTAGACTTCCTTTCTGTGGATTGGATTGTGTAAAAACAGCACTAATTATGTTTGTACATGTCTAATTCCTATTGGTTAGGAGGTAAATACAACCAAAAACACAGAACACCAGAGGGCAGGAAGTTTCATGTTTTTATAAAATGACAGGTTGCATATCACTTGTGCACACTAGTTACCACTGGTAGCAGCTCCCTGTGAGACTGAACTCTCTGGAATGGCTTGGCACAGTCTGCCAGTCTGCATACAAGTATAATTATCACTTATTATGTAATGCTGAGCAGAAGGTGGTGTGTGGGGAGAAAGCAATGAAACATTAAATTGTCCAGGCCTGTGTATTCGCTGGGGAAGCCCTGGTCACATGGACACAGATAGAATCCGCCTGTGGTAGCAGTTCTGATGTAGCATCTGAGAGGTGAATTTAACCTTTTGTTGTGCAGGGAAAATCTGCAGAGACAAGTTATCACTTGTGAAGTGGAATGTGAGGCATTTATTTGTTGGCTAAAGGAGAAAGGAAATGTAGCAATCAAGGTTGGGCTCTGTGTAGGGAGGGATTGAATACAATTATTTTCTTTAGAAATACCCAGTGCTGCGCTGCGCTAAGTACACTGCAACTCCTTACTCCTTCTCAGCTAAAATGGAAGAGTGGGATAGGGACAGTCAGGGAAGAGGAAAGGGTACAGGTGGGAGACGGGATGGGTGCAGGGTTGCTTGGCATCCCTATTTGGCCCGGATTATCCCAACTGCAGGAACAAAATCCCAAGTCCTGCAGTCTGGGCAGAAATCCTGTCCTAGGTACAGACCTGACCCACTCACCATCCATCCACTCTTACATAAGGCTGGGTACACACCAGCAGATATTTGTGACCGGCCGACCAACTGAAATATCTGATGGTGTGGGGTGGCCTGAATCGGGTGAACGTGTCTGTTGAAAAAATCACGGCCGATCGTGTGGTTCCCTATGGGAACTGTCGGCCATGGCCACTATTGCTGTGACTGACAGTAATTTGTCCCGGCCTTGCAGTGAACGCTTGGTTGGGACAAAAAATAGCCCAGTGTGTACCCAGCCTAAGGAGGGTAAGAGGGAAGAAAAACAGACGAGGGGCAGCAGACAGGGGGATAGGAAGGTACAGAGGGTTAGATATAGGAAGAATGACATAAAGCACACTTTCCAGCATTGATGGTGAATTAGAAGGGAAGCCTCTGGTGACTCCTGATTGTTCTGCTGTAAAGCTTCCTCCAGTCCCTTCTCCACACCCAGTGACAGGGGATCTCCTCCATTATCTAGCAGAACATACAAGAAAGCATTGAATTCTGTTATAATGCCTTTTCTTTTTTCACCCATTTGAACATATTTCTGCTGACAAAACACAATGTTGTGAATGCTGCAATAAGTTGTGCATATGTTTGCTTGTGCAAACGATAGCACATGAAAAGGTTTGCACCTCTTAGTACATAAGCCCCAACATGCTTAACATTTCCTAATTAGACTTGAATGATTTAAACCTGACAATAAGGATACTATACAGTTTAATATTTGTATATTTATTGAGATGACATGACCGCTAATGTCGTAAAGGAATATCAAGATGATAGAGGTAACAATTTAGACAACAGGCAGTATAACTGCAACCGGCAAATTCTATTTTACATGTGCAGACACTGTTGTTTAAATTGTTACTTTTATCACCTTGAAATTCCTTTATGACTATTTTATGCCATGAACATGATGGAGGCATAGATAGAGGTGACTGGATTGTCCTTATTACCAGTTGTGTGGAGTACTATAGACTTTTGGAAAAGACGCTAATGTCCAGCTAGGTCCTAAATTTAATGCTGTTTCATACTATTTTACTTTTTCATGGCTGTTTTGTGCTTAGTCTGACATATCCAGCCATGGTGGGTTGAGCTGTGTTTCTGTCACAAATAAACACCTCATCGCAACATGTCAGCTGAGCTGCTGAAGTCCATCCGAACCCACAGATGGTTGCAAAACCTCCTTAGCTTTTGTCTCCTTTTTAGGTTGCCGCTGCTGCCCAGGGCCCACTGGTAGACAATGCCTCCCATTAATGATTCTTCCTCCATGTTGGCTAGGAGGCTAAAGGTTTACATATGGACAAACCAAAACTGCATTAAAACCGATTTTAAATGATAACATTAAAGGAATAGTTTACTGAAAAAGTGAACTATTTCATTAATGTATTGATTGAAGAGCAGTCAATACCTATGCCATACCTTCCATTCTTCAACCAATTGTACAGGAGCTTGGAACAAAAGTGAGTTTACCTTACTTGCGACCCACTGCTGGCCAAAGTGACAGGTCCCGACCACTTCCTTCTTTAATTTAAATACAGCGCACATGCACACTAATGCGTACAGTGTGGCCTATGGTTTTATATAGTTTGAAAGGACATTATGTTGAGGTCTCAGTGGAGCATCATGTCCTGTAATAGTCCTGTCATAATGTCTGCAGCAGAAATAGAAACATGGACCCAGACTTCTGCCTATTGCAATTCAAGGAAATAGATGAGAGAAAATTTGGTTTAATAAATAAATCCATGCTGATTATACATGATATGGGAGATGCTATATTGACAAACAGGAAAGTGACCACAAAATAAGTCCCTGCATCTAGATATGGATTATAAAAAAAACTTTGTGTGTTTGTCAACTAACTGCCTACATGTGTACTTTCAATTGTACAGCCACATCTATGGCTCTTTCTTTCAATTTCCCTTTTTAACCTGAACACCAGCCATGTAGGAGCGGACCTAATTTTTTTTAAACTAGTTGTCTGATTGTATATTTAATATATTTAAATATATGTAATATTTAATACCCCTTTAAAAGCTGTCCACTTCTGTTCAGTATCCTTACCTAAGAACATTTCCCCCTAGTCTATGAGCAGGATAACAGTATAAAATTAGCTTTCCTAAAGTTAAGTTTTCATTAAAGTTTTTGTTAACCCAGTGCACTTTTGTTTATTAAATGACATATGAGCCTTTGCTTTTTTAGGCAGTCTCCCGATGGTAAAATTCACTGTGTTTGAATGTGCTAAGGAGAGTTGTATGTTTGTTGCAGGGAGAGGAAGGTTGTGCTGTGTTTGTGTGTTAATGTAACTTGATATTTTTCTTCCTATTTTTTACTCCCACAGTTTTTAAAATAGAGATGCAATATGCACCTGGTTCTAAGGCTACACACATGTGCTCAAAAATCGCATGTGTGTGGCCTTCACAATAATGTTGTTTATTGATCCAGCAGGAGGAATCCCTAACAACATCAACAGGAGCCACCACACAAACAATTGTTGGCCGAAGTGGCCGTTTGTTGGTTGTGTGTCTGCCTTCCCAATCATATGTCTGTACATGCTTTTACTGTGTCTTTCTGACAAATACACAAACAAAACACACAATAAGTAAAAGCACAATAACAAAAATATATGTATATGTTGGCAATTTAGTTTTTTGGTCATAAATGCAACACAAACACGTATACACAATTACTGATCCCTACATCCACTCCTTTATTCTGTTTCCCATGAACAAGAATTGAATCAATTCACATCACTTTACAGTGTGGCCTATGATTTTATATAGTGTGAAAGGACATTATGGGGATGTCTCAGTGAAGCATCATATCATTTAATTGTCCTGTCATAAAGTCTGCAGCAGAAATAGAAACATGGACCCAGACTTCTGCCTATTGCAATTCAAGGAAATAGATGAGAGAAAATTTGGTTTAATAAATAAATCCATACTGATTATACATGATATGGGAGATACTATAATAAATAAATCCATGCTGATTATACATGATATGGGAGATACTATATTGACATACATTGACATATCAAAATGGGCAGCGGTATCGCTGATTCAATGTTGATAAATGTAAGGTGATGCATTTAGGCTTTAACAATCCTTGTGCCACCTACACCATAAATAGGTAGTGAAAGTAAAGTGAATCTGGAAAAAGATTTGGGGGTTCTGGTAGATAACAGTCTTAGCTGTAGGAAGCAATGCAACGGCTAGAGCTAGCAAGATATTGTCTTGTATAAAGAGGGGAATAGATTAAAGAGAAAAAAAACCATTATACTCCCTCTTTACAAGGCACTGGTAAGGCCTCATTTGGAATATGCGGTGCAGTTTTGGAATCCCATATACAAAAGGGACATCTTGGAAATTGAGGCAGTTCAGAGAAGGGCTACTAAAATAATAAAGGGAATGGAGGGGCTTGAATATGCAGGCAGATTAGACAAGTTAGGGCTGTTTACATTAAAGAAGCGACATTTGCGTGGGGATATGATCACTTTATACGAATATATTAATGGGCCATACAATAAACTCTGTGGTGTATTGTTTACTAATCGGTCATATCAGAGGACACATAGACATCCTTTAAGGTTGGAAGAAAAGAAGTTTCATCTTCAGGTTAGGAGAGGTTTCTTTACAGTGAGAACGGTGAAACTGTGGAACTGTCTTCCAGCAGATGTGGTAATGGCAAGTTCATTAAATAGCTTTAAAAGTGGGCATGATAAGTTTCAAAAACTAAAAAATATTGAGTAATACTGGTATTAATTCATATACTGCAGTTCTGATTGATTCAGGGATACTTTCCAATTGCCAGTCATTGGAGTTGGGAAGGAATTACCCCCCCCCCCCCCCCCCCCTCCCTTTAGCTGGGGTTTTTGCCTTCCTCTGGATCAACTGTTAGGTAGGGTTAAAAAGGAGGGTGAAAAGGTTGGACTTGATGGACGTATGTCTTTATTCAACCTCAATTACTATGTTACGATTACAAACAGGTGTTTTGTGAAACTGTGGGAAGTAATGATGAACCTGCACTTCCTACCTCCTGCAGTGACCACAAATTAAGTACCTGGCTATGGATACGGACTACGAGAAAAACTGGGGATTGTGAGTTTGTCAACTGCCTTCATCTATTCTTTCCGTTGATAATCTATATAATTTGTAGGTTTTTTTTCCTTTTAGCAGACCAAAGCCTCACTTAATATTTTCCCTTTCTGTTTAATTGGCCTCACAGCACAGAGGATGTTGGGACATCATTTGGAATCACATGGTTCTTTGTTAAACTCTCTGGCAGAGGAGAGAAATTCCCTGGCATTTTGTGCTTATCCTGAGAACACTGAGTGCACATAGATGAATAATGTGTACTGTACAATAATAAGGACATTGTTATAGCCCCGCCCTCTACCGTAGGTTCGGTTTACAGAAATATTTCTATACTATGAAAAAATTGAAATGTGTACACAGGAAAACAGCTTGTTAAACCCTGAAATAATCTCAATGCAATATGTTGATAAAAAGCCGACCCGGAAACTATTTATTTAATGTTTGTCTGAATTGAATGACCTTTACTTGACAAGCCTGTGTGTTTATAGAAGGATGCAGAGCAGTTTCCTGTTTTCAAAGAATGGAAAGCTCCATCTGGTTGTGGCCATGTCAACCATTTGTTGGATACAAGATTAAGATCTGATAAATCAAGATGATGACATATCCAAGTACCGTTTATAATTGATGGCAAAGCTAAGCACTGTTTACAAGAATATAACTTACAGACTATTTATGCCTTTCAGGTATTACAATATATGTCCCACATTTATTATTCTCAGTCCCATAATGTGTCCAGTATATTTTTTAAGCCTAAAATGTTGAAAGAATGAAATTCCTGGGAAACGACCTGTGATTAGTTATTTCAGGGTTTAACAAGCTGTAGTTTTTTTTAATAGTGTTCTGGGTCTTTTCTGACCATTCCCTCAAACTGATAAATATATAAATGATAGCTAATGGCAGACTGTAGCATTCAGCTTTCTGTAGTGTCACACTTGTCACTTCCTGGAATTGGGGTAGGCGATGTTTCAACAATGCAACTCCAGGTATATTACAACACTGGGTAAGGAAGGTGCAGAGAAACATGTAATACTGTATATATGTCACCCTGCTGTACACACATACATATGTTTTCAATGTTCTTCAAAAACTTGATTATCGGCTAAAGCTTTACTGCCTTTACAGTGTTGCTTTCTTCTCGGCTTCTCCAAAACCCCTATCTGCCTCCACCCCTGCAGCATTTACACATTTAATGGCCATCAAGTAATTATTCTGATTATCCTAATTATTGCTTGTGCAGACGTATCCGGCTTACACAGAGATATTCGCTTTGCTGCAATAATGCATTGAGTTAAAATGCATAGCATACTGGTTAAGGCTGGAATAACCCTGCTTTTTACTCACACACACAGACACACATGTGTGTGGTAATATCCATATTTAGTAGCTCTTTACAGCTTTCTAAATGAGATGTTAGAGCGCCCTCTTTGGGATACAAAATAAACACATTTAGTAGTAGTACAATTTAGATTTGGAGACAGATTTGTACTACTGTAAGTATATTTAAGAAAAAAAAAATCTTAAGAGGATATAGTGTGTGTATTTATGGTAATTGTCTGTGTAGCAGCTTTTGCAAACTGATATATTACAACTACAGTTGTGCTGTATATTACAAGAAATAGATTTTTTGGTATATAGATTCCCTTTCCTGTTCCCACTCTGTCTTTACATATTTATTACACCCAAATATCATTGCCAGCTCTGTAAAGAACTAAAACATCTACTGAGCATGATCTTGCCAGTGGGTTAAAAACACTTACCTGCATGTAACTGATGAATAGTGTGAGTAATTAATTAGCACATAGAGATCTAGATTTTGGTGGATTTAATGCTGATATTTTAATAAACTGTAAACATATCATAACTCAAAGTTTTATTTATTTAAACCAGTCTTTAAGGGTGTTCCCTGTGGCATGTCGGTTCCAGACTGTTTCCATTGCACCAGATAAAGATATATGGTTATATGTTTAGGATAAATTTCTATTGGTCAGTCATGGAAAAACAAATAGAACAGAGCCCAGCATTATAGAGCTATGCTGTCAGTCTATAAAGCTTAATGACTTTTATCCTCCTCTATCTATTTTACCATAATAGCTGTTCAGTTCATTGGAAACTTGCTCTGTAGGTTTAATTGGACCAAAGAAACCTTTCATTTGCAAACCACTGCATGATGCATGAGGATGTGAAATGTACACATAGTTCTCTAGTGCAATTAGTTATTATCAAAAATCTTTTATGGAACAGACAAATCTATTTTCATATAAAACCTACAATAAAATGGACCGTTTCTGTGCATATTGTTGTCTATTGCGGCCTTCATTTTCATACTATACATAATTCTAAATCACACACTAATACAAACAGCCAAGATCGAGTCCTTGAGGCTACCAGTCCATATACTGTACATACTTTAAATTTTATCTTATAAAGTTTAAATTGTCAAGAAGTAGTTCGCCTTTCGGGGTTTTGTTTGAAGAGCGAGGGATACTTACTCTGGCACTATAACACGTGCAGGACAATATCAATCATTCACACAATGTGTTATAAGGTGGTGTATGAAATGGAAATCTAAGATCTTAAATTTAAACTATGTTTATATTCTATAAGATTGTATAGGATTGCCAGTTAACTTCATGAGTTTATATGAGGTAATGAGTCTATTAAATGTAATGGGCTAGGGTTGATGGTATATTTAATATGGTAGATGGATGCATATTGTAAAAAAATAATAATTCTGAAACAGAATAAAATCATTTCTTTAGAATGGAAAGAAAATGTTGCTCTCTGGCATCCCCTGCTGGTTATACTTGATGTGAATCTTATAAAAAGTGGTAAATATAGTATGTTCTTTATTCCTTTTATAGGCATGGGATTCCATGAAGACCTTCATAGGATCGGTGCTAAAGAAGGTCTAAAGGGAAGGAAGCTACAGAAAGCTATGGAGAGTTTTGCTTGGAATATTACTGTACTGAAGGTGAGTTAAGAATCTCATCCCTGTGTAATTTTATCCCCTGATAATGATAAGTTCCACATTTATAAAGACAAGGTATTGCTATTTTTGTGATACCGCACATTTAACGTAGTTGTAAAATACTGCTATGCTTGTGCCACTGTGTCTTAAAATACCGATACTGTAAATTTTACTATTGCACACTATCGCCTATTTAATACTACTGCAGTCTTTAATGACCATACTAAATTTATGAGTACAGCCATAAAACAATGGCACGACTCCAATCACTCGTGGGTTCAAAAAGTCCTCCCGTGGACACTATATAAAAAGAGTGGAAACTATATAAAAAGGGGAGAAGATATGACATGAACCAATATAAAAATGAAGATGGGTAGAGTTGTGGCTGAAAACACTGGATTAGGGGAAAGAGTGGGGGGGGGGAACCAAGATAACACTTAGACATGGACAACATACAGGACTGAATTAACCTGATCACTCCTATGTCTCTGATAATAGGTGTAAGGCTGGGTACATACCATACAATATTTTGGGCCAACCGACCAAAACAGATTTGGTCACCCATTTGTCCGATTGGCCTGTTGGTAAATCAAGGCTGATTGTGCGGATCCGTATGGAACCACACAATCAGTCGTGTAAACTGTCGGCCACTCTTGCCGTGACCGACGGTCATTTGTCCTGGCTGAGCACTCGCTAGTAGTGAATACTCGGTGTGGACCCACCTTATGGGCTCAAACAAAAATTTGATACTGCCCAGAGCGAGCGGACAGGTGTTTGTGATGAATGGCCATTTTGGCTGATAATCACATGTGTGTAGTTATTTGGTCTGGCATTCTTTGTTGTTCTGGAACAACAGCCTGTACTGGCAGTTTGTCACATGCGCGTGGTCCTGCTCGGGCCTCCTACACAGTATCAGACGTGTGTATGAGGCTTAAGGATGGCTAGAATAGTAGAAATTCCAGGGGATGACTACAAAAAAATAAAAGGAGTGTGGTGCCCCTTCTGAAATTGTGGGTGGAGACATATAATATAAATTTATTCCACCTTTATGTGCCTGATTGGCTTATAGATGCAGAGCTGGGTAATTACAGGCCTGTAAGTTTAACTTCAGTGGTGGGGAAGATACTGGAAAGGTTAATAATGGAACATGTTCTAGAGTATGTTTCAAGGACTGACATTATAAGTAGTAACCAGCATGGATTTAGGAGGAATAGATCTTGTCAAGCTAACTTGCTTGGCTTTTATGAGGAAGTGAGTAGAAATTTAGACTCTGACATAGCAGTAGATGTACGGTAGTATACTTGGATTTTGCAAAGGCTTTTGATACAGTCCCCCATAAGCGACTAATGTATAAGCTAAGGTCTGTTGATCTGGGGAGTCACATTTGTACATGGATAAAAAATTGGTTAATAATTAGGATGCAGAGAGTAGTTATTAATGGGGCTTCATCATTATGGACTAAAGTTCTAAATGGGGTGCCACAGGGTTCTGTGTTGGGGCCGCTTCTATTTAATCTATTTATTAATGATTTGGAAGTGGGTATTGTCAGCAAGGTTTCTGAGTTTGCTGATGACACAAAACTTTGTCGACCATTAAAAACTTCAGAGGATGTGCAATCGTTGCAGGGGGATCTAGATAGATTGTCACATTGGGCTGCTAAGTGGCAGATGAGATTCAATGTTGATAAATGTAAGGTGATGCATTTTGGACTTAAAAATCCTGGTGCTGCTTATACTATAAATGGCTCTGTGTTAAGTGAATCCCTGTTGGAAAGAGATCTTGGAGTTCTGGTGGATAACAAACTTAAAGGTAGCAAGCAGTGCCAGGTGGCAACAGCCAGAGCCAGCGTGGTATTGTCTTGTATAAAGAGAGGTATGGATTCAATGGAGGAAAATGTAATTCTCCCTCTTTACAAAGCATTGGTAAGGCCTCATTTGGAATATGCAGTGCAATTTTGGAATCCTGTGAGAAGGGCAACTAAATTAATAAGGGGATTGGGGGAGCTTGAATACGAAGAGAGACTGGAAAAGTTACAATTATGTACGCTGGAGAAAAGGCGCCTGTGTGGGGATATGATTACTATGTATAAATACATTAACGGGCCATACAATAAACTATCTGGGGCATTTTTCACCAATAGAACATGTCAGAGGACATGCAGACATCCCTTAAGACTTGAAGAAAAAAGGTTTAGGCTTCAAGTTCGGAAAGGGCGAACGGTAAAGCTATGGAACTTCCAGTGGACGTTGTTATGGCAGGTTCATTGGTCAGTTTAAAAAAAAAGCTGGATTAGTTTCTGCAAACAAGGAATGTTGCAAGTTACTGGTATTGATACATAAAGTAGAGTTGATCCAGGGAAATTTCTGATTGCCACTTGGAGTGAGAAAGGGAATTTATTTTCCCCTTCATAATTCTGGAGTTGTTTTTTTTTTTTTGCCTTCCTCTGAATCAACAGTTAGGCAGGACATGAGGATATTGCTAGATGGGTTGGACTGGATGGACGTATGTCTTTATTCAACCTTTAATACTATACCATACTATACTATACTATATAACATGTATCCAATATACTTGATAAAGGGCCCCGTGTGGCTCGAAACATGTTGTGTACTCTTTTTATGCTTTGGATGGAGACATAGTGGTGGAGAGAATTTGCTACTTAGATGTGTGAAGGAGACCATAACTATTGGATGTATCCAACTCTAAGGCTCAATACACTTATGCTGTATTCCATGTTATTACTTTGCCTTCACTCACTGGGAGTGAACATGTATATCTTAATTCTTTGGTTAATTGGGCAATGCTATTTATAACATGAGTAGATGAAGGTCTGGCCCCCCTTTTAGTTGTTGTGGGCCTGGGTAATTGCCTGTTTTCACCCCCATACAACTGACCCTGGTGTGAAGCACCTTCAGGCCCTAACCGATTTACGATCGGTTAGTGTGACTTTAAGCCTTGGTTTGTTTTGGAAAAGGCACTCACGCAGCCCTCGCAAGCCTATTTACCAAAGGCTGCACAGCTGATAGCTGGCGGTAAATACTTACGTGCAGGTGAGATTCACTCAGAGCCACGCAGCCGCTGGTAAATCCGATACGGGAGATTTGTCAAGATTTGCTCTTGGTAAATCTCCCTGCTTGGAAAGTAGCTGCCACTGCAGCCATAATTGCCAAGCCAAGTGTGGTGGTGAATGCCTTAAAAGAATTGTAACTGATTTAACGGAGTGCAAGGTTGGCCAAATCACTTAATTTTATGTGGCCGCTTTCAACGAGATGCTTAAGATAGAGTGTGTTGCTTACCTGGAGGCTGTATAACATGAACTATTATTATTAGAATGAGGATGTGGTGTATTTACTTCTTATTTGAAAATGCTGAGGGCGTCTGTCACAAATTCAGTAGATCAAATTAAATCTGTAAGGAAAATAGAACAATTACAAATATAAACTAGAAAGGGAAAGTATAAACTTTAAATATAGCTTTAAAGGCCGTATTTTGGAAGGGAATGTGTGTTTGTGCTGTAGATTTTAAAACTCAATAATGACAATGATGAGGACATTGTTGTTTACTTACCCTTTAAATATAGCTGTCACATAAATGAAAAGGTAGGTCAGTTGATGTGTGTACTCATGTCAGGTTGGGGGATAAAAGACTAACTTTTTTAATGATTAGTCAAAATGTGTTTTTTGACTATACTTACCCTTTAAATATGGTTCCCACATGAATGAATGGTTAGCTCATTTGGTGTGTGTATGTTTCAGGTTGGAAGTTAAAAAAGCAAACTTTTTTGATTATTGATCAAAATTTGTATAGTATAGTATTTGAGGTTGAATAAAGACATATGTCCATCCAGTCCAACCCATCTAGCAATATCCTCATTTCCTGCCTAACTGTTAATCCAGAGGAAGGCAAAACAAAAACCACCAAATTTATGAAGGGGGAAAAAATTTCTTCCTGACTCCAAGTGGCAATCGGAAATTTCCCTGGATCAACTCTACTTTATGTATCAATACCAGTAACTTGCAACATTCATTGTTTGCAGAAACTCATTCAGCTTTTTTTTTAAACTGACCAATGAACCTGCCATAACAATATCCACTGGAAGACAGTTCCATAGCTTTATCATTCTCACAGTGAAAAACCCTTTCCGAACTTGAAGCCTAAACCTTTTTTCTTCAAGTCTTAAGGGATGTCCGCATGTCCTCTGACATGTTCTATTGGTGAACAATGCCCCAGATAGTTTATTGTATGGCCCATTAATGTATTTATACATAGTAATTATATCCCCACGCAAGCGCCTTTTCTCTGGCGTACATAATTGCAACTTTTCCATTTTCTCTTCATATTCAACCTCCCCCAATTCCCTTATTAATTTAGTTGCCCTTCTCTGAACCCTTTCCATTTCAAAGATATCCTTTTTGTACACAGGATTCCAAAATTGCACTGCATATTCCAAATGAGGCATTACAAATGCTTTGTAAAGAGGGAGAATAACATATTTCTCCCTTGAATCCATACCTCTCTTTATACAAGACAATACCATGCTGGCTCTGGCTGTTGCCGCCTAGCACTGCTTGCTACCTTTAAGTTTGTTATCTGCCAAAACTCCAAGATCCCTTTCCAACAGGTATTCACTTAACACAGATCCATTTATAGTATAAGTAGCACAAGGATTTTTAAGTCCAAAATGCATCACCTTACATTTATCAACATTGAATCTTATCTGCCACTTAGCAGCCCAATGTGACAATCTATCTAGATCGCCCTGCAATGATTGCACATCCTCTGAAGTTTTTAATGGTTGATAAAGTTTTGTGTCGTCAGCAAACACAGAAACCTTGCTGACAATACCCACTTCCAAATCATTAATAAATAGATTAAATAGAAGCGGCCCCAGCACAGAACCCTGTGGCACCCCACTTAGCACTTTAGTCCATAATGATGAAGCCTCATTAACAACACCCAAATGTTGCCCAAATATCTTTCACCAGATATGCATGTTCTGGGACCCACAGATTGTTCATCTACAGGTGGGGAACAGTACACTGCTACGTTCTACAGGTGTAAAAGAAAAATAAAATATTATAATATTTATAATATAAATAAGAAAACAACTTCCAGTATCCTTTATTGTCCAAACCCTGAGTATACTTTCCTCCGTTAATTTGTTCTTGTGCTTCTCCCTGCCGTTTCCTTGTTACATCTTTCTTACTTTTCATCTTATTGTCTTTGTTTCCTGCAGGGCCAAGCTGACCTCCTAAAACATGGTAAGAATGAAGCAGTAGAGCATGTGAGACAGATCCACCATGCAGGCCTGTCGAGTGGCATCGCCCGTACTAGCCCCAACTCCAACTCTCCTTCTGTTGATGTTATTAGGCCACGGGGAACCTTGGAGCCAATCCCAGAGAATAACAGTGGGGGGAGCGCCAGTTCCTGAACATTCTCCATGACTGAACTCAAAAGCACTGAAATTAACCCTAGCGCTACAAGGGAAACTTGGTGTTAGTGGCACAAATAGACACCATAGGACTTCCTTGTAGCCAGTGGGGAAACATTAAGATCATCCTGGGTCATAACTGTGGAATTTTGTATTATTATAGCCTGTTCTATTTATGGAAATGAAAGATTGAAATTCAGTTCCTTTTTTAATGTATTTGCATTCACAGACCAGCCTCCACATCACCACCCTAACTGAACCTGCTACTAAAACATCATAGTTTGGGCCGGAGGGGACCATATATTGCTACCTCTATTCACAGTCTCCACCCCTCCCGATATCTATCTATATCATTTAGGTAATCGCTGGCCCTTTAAATACATTTGTTTAATTTCTTGTGTCTTGGTATTTTAGTGCTCCTTGAAATATGCCCAGTAGGGAAGGGGGAGGAATATCAGCAGACTAGGAGATCATTTCAGGGCCAATTGTTTTTGTTGACATATATACACTGATTTTAAACAGAGCTGTAATTCAGAGAGTAATATGGATAGTAAAATAGATGAATATGGCTGATGAATGCAGAATATCAGAATGATTTGGTTTTAATGCAAGGATTAGAGATGCAGCTAATATCATTTAACATAACCACAGAATGAGAACTATAATTGAAATGTTTAATATTTAGATAGTTACAATCTGCTCATACTGGTCATTTGATATAATTTGCTGATAGCTCTTATTCGTCCTATATGATAGCTTACTGACAGTTTAATGTTCCTATTAAATAGCACAGCAGCAACTGTTATCTTATTTGGTCCCATAAGATATCGCTCTGACAACTCATATTGATTATAAATGAAAGAATTCTAACAACTCTTAAAGTGCCCATATACAGTAAATGTGACTTTGGTCAAGTCAGATTTTATCATATTCTGATTGTGAATTTGCCTGATGTGCAGATACAAAGGAAAAAATCTTTCTGTGTTTACATTAAATGATAGTTCCTTCATTCAAACATAGCAACAATTGTATTTGCTTCCTCTACTAAAGTAAAGGGAGCTGATATCGTCCAAGAAAATTTTCCGTCTGGAGTGATTGGCCACAATGTTGATGGTGGTAGTTTGCCGGCATCATTGATGTTCATTTTCAACCATGTGTATAGAAATCTCACAATTCCTATTTGTCCGATCGCATTGTATCATATAGGACTAGGTTTAACCAATGATACAAAAATGCCTATAGTGACTTGTTACAACCATGAAAATAAAGTTGTGAAAATAACGAAAGTGACCAAATTAGATAAAATACATTTAAACCTTTATATCAGGATATACCCTACCCAGGCACATTTCCACACCCCAACACAAAAACAATACAGAGACAGAGCTTAAAAAACACAACTCTTGTTAAAATGAATTTTACATAAATACTGTAAGTACATCTTAATTACACACTGTTCCATAAATATACCAACCACATGTCATTAGCCACATACTGTAATTGGTCCTTTGACCATAGAAATAATAATATAAAAATAAAAAGCACAACAAAGTTTTTGACTTGATGGTTGGCCTCACAATAGTTCGCCTTATTGGTAAAATAAGGTTACCACATATGCAGCTGTCTTTTGGTTTTATTGAATTTTAGTCAGTTTTCCAATGACTGGTGATCCCAATGTACAAATAATCCCCCACCCCGACAGTTTGTCCTGTAGAGTGTAACTGAGCTCTGTGTCAAGTGGTCAAGTCCGCTACAGAAAAAAAATCAGGACTTTGTGCACTCCATTTTCTCGTCACCTGGGCAGACATTTTGGTTCATTTACTGCATGACTGGTGGCATTTAGATGATAAGATCTGTCAGTTAAATGCGATAGCATGTCTTAAGTAAAGGTGCCCATACATTAGTACTTACCCTCTGACCGATCTTCAACATTCAATCAATATTCCTGGAACCGCCTTTCCTGTTCTTCATTCACGACTGACGTAGGATCGCAAAATGAATGAGACCCGATGAGACTTCACGATCATATATCGGTTGCATAGGAAGAATGGGATATTGATTGAATGTCTCGGATTGGTCAGAGGGTAAGTACTAATAAATGGGCATCTTAAGTTATGTCACTTTAAATTCTTTAAATCTGTTGGATAAAATGATTGGGCCATACTCAGCCTGTGTGATACAGCCCTTTCTGAAAAACTGTGTAATGGCTTAGCTATGGTTAGGGTTGCCATATAAATGAAATACAGGACACTCATTAAAATGCATGCAGCAAGGCTAACTTAGTGTTTGTTAAAATGCAGTTATTGTGCACTCAGTGCAGCTCAGCTTATTACATTAGTCAATTGTCCTCCAATCAAGAGCTGTGGCCACCTGACACCTGAACCTTAATGTTTCTTACCATTCATCTATGTCTGAATTCAGGTCTCTTTGAAAC
The DNA here is from genome assembly GCA_019447015.1 of Hymenochirus boettgeri. Taxonomy (NCBI): domain Eukaryota; kingdom Metazoa; phylum Chordata; class Amphibia; order Anura; family Pipidae; genus Hymenochirus; species Hymenochirus boettgeri. The sequence goes on from CM033476.1 coordinate 54,230,119, forward strand.
CTCAAGGCATTTTTAATCCTCTGTACCACTTACCGCACTTTATTACACATTGGATTTTAGCACAGTTACATCAAGTGTAGCAAGGAAAGAACTGAAACATAATGTAAATCTATTGAAATAAACTATTTGGCCGTTTAAAACTTAGTAGGCTGCTGTGGATAATTTGTCTCAATATTGTGATGTGTATTGTGCCAGTAGTATGGTGTATCTTGTGTATATGGCAACCACTTGCTCTTCAGATGTTCATGGAGTTGTATTCAGCATTTTAATCAGTATTTGTGTCTACAAGGCTATTGCCCATCCCTGATGGCCGTCACATAACTAGGAATCACTCGTTCTTACATTCCCTCTGCGTTTTCTGCCATGTTTCATTCTCAATGGATTTCATCAGTGCAGGACACAGGTTAATCGCTTTCTACGGCAAAATACAAAAGTCGGATACTGCACCTTCTGGGCTAAAATGTCAATCTTTATTCCTCATGCTTATGAGGAAGGGCGCATGCCCGAAACGCGTCAGGCAGCTATTGGCTGTATTTTGCTCTCTTCAATGTTTTGAATAAAGATTGACATTTTAGCCCGGAAGGTGCGGTATCCGACTTTTGTATATTGCTATTGATTCATATTCCGGAGTTAAACACGAGCTCCGGTGGATCCCTGGCACTTCTGGGCAGTCACCTGGGAGGAACGGTGAGGTCTTACGAGTTCTGAGACAGAGGCGGATTTCTGGCCCGGTCTGCATGGGGACGTGTGGAGCTTGGAGCAGTCCTGACTTTCCTGTGTTGCTAATGGCTTTCTATGGCATAGGATATACAGTTAGCTTTATAGCTTAAGGTAAGGTGGGTTTAAAGGAGGAAAAAGCCCTATACTGAGCACCAAATGAAATAGAGCCTTCTTTAAACGGATTGCATATAAAGTCCAACAGAGGAAAAACTGCCACTCCCAAGCATTCTCAGAGAAATTGGCACATACATGCAAGTTTTTCCTTTATATCCTCTACCAGACACATGACTTCCTGTGTAGCACAAAACAGCTGGACTGTCCCCCTACAGGAAAGTCATCTTTGTGATTGGCTAAGTCTGTAACAAGTGGAATAAACCTGCAGGTCTGAGAATATACCCACATTCCCAAGCGGGTTCAGAAGGCAGACGACTGGACTCCAATATATTAAAAAGGTTTCAACAATTTATAAGAAAAGAGCCACAAATCGACACACCAACAACATTAGAGATGGAGGCACAACTTGCTCCGCCCTACACGTTTCGTGGATCTCTGCCACTTCCTTGGGGGCTCAAGAGGTGTTCCTTTCATCCATCTTTTAAAGCACAAACATTAACCGCTCATGGTATCACATGAATAAAAACACCCATAAAAGCATACTTCCTAATGCACATTTGGATCTTGGCATCAAACACATAAAGATACGTATTATAATGTGGATTACAAGATGTCATGATAAGGCTGGTAGGTATAAAGCAGAAAAAGGAAAATAAAGGAAAATAATTGATTACCTGGTTTGACAATGTTAGTGAATCCACATGTTTACATAATTGTATACACAAAAATAAATTTCACATCATAATCATTGATCCATAGGGCCATATTTTTAAAGCGGTATGTCTTTTTAGCGATACCGTGAGTTAATTTACGATCGCAGTCGTAAATGTATGACCGAACGTTTGTTAATTAACGAACGTTTGATCGTAGAATACCGTGCAGTAGTAAACTACCAAAAAGGTATTCTATGGGGGTGGTAAATCTACGATTTCGTTATCGTAGATTTAGGATCGGTATCGTAAATTTATTTTCATTATTGTAAATTTAAGATCGTTAAACTGACCGTTAATTTCCGATCGGTTTAACGATTGCAAATTTATGATACAATCGTTAAAATCGTGGTATCTCTAAAAAGCAATACTGCCCATAGTATATAAAAATATAAACAATAACCAGAATGGAGCGGCACTCCTAGTCCTCAATTAGCAACTTCCCAGGTGCTTCCGCTGTATAATGGAGATAATATATTAACTGAAGAATCGGAGCACTCCTGGGTATCTTCTGAAGAAAACTTTTATTACATACACGTATACCGGCGCGTTTCAACCCTAGATCGGGCCATTATCAAGTCTTGAGAACGCCCCGATCTAGGGTTGAAACGCGTCGATATACGTGTATGTAATAAAAGTTTTCTTCAGAAGATACCCAGGAGTGCTCCGATTCTTCAGTTAATATATAAAAATATAAGATATCTAACTGATGTAGGATTACACTATAATACAAAATTTTGTATTTTGAAAAGAGATTTTTAAGAAATTCTTTTAAGAGATTTATAGCCAAACAGGATATCTTAATATATAGAGGTGGAATGGTAAGAGGTAGGGAAAATTAAAAATTTTAGTTACCCACAGAAACAACTCAGCTAAAATTTCTATTTAAGCCTATAGGGGTAACAGTGCAAAGAGAATAAATCCAAAATGTCTCTTTTCTCAAGAGATTGGATTCCCTATGTCCCTCTCTGACTCCAGGTTCTACATGGTCAATAATCTGAAATCTACCTTGCCGACTTGTGCGTCCTTAGCTGATATGGCTGTATTATAGGGCCATATTTATAAAGCCACGGGACATTTACGACCGAACGTTCGTTAATTAACGAACTTCGATCGTAGAATACTATGTGGTAGTAAACTACCGCAATGGTATTCTATGGGGATCGTAAATCTACGATTTCATCATTGTAGATTTACAATCGGTGTCGTAAATTTACGATCAATATCGTGAATTTACAATCGTTAAACCGATCGTTAATCGCCGATCAGTTTAACGATCGTAAATTTATGATAACGATCGTAAATTTATGATAACGATCGTTAAAGTCGCGGTATTGCTAAAAAGCGGCTTTATAAATATGGCCCAATGTTATTATTTGCATGTTCGGCTATCCACTTGTAGGCTGGTCTGACAGTTTTACCAATGTATTGGATACTGCAACCATAGGTGGCCAGATAGATAACATATGTTGATTTACAATTAAAGTACTGGTTAATGCGGAAGACCCTGTTTGTGTAGTTACTTTTAAAAGAATTAGAAACTTTTATGTATTTACACATCTTGCACCATTTGAAGGCACATCAGTAACATCCCTTAAATTTCAACCATGTGGGTTTTAGTTGAATAGGAGACTTCTTATTGAGCATACAAGGTGATACACAAGAACCTATAGTTTGCCCTTTTCTGAAACTCAGACTCGGGTTGGGGGGGAGAACAGACATTAAGGGCCGTATTTATAAAGGCGCGATATTTATAAAGGCGATACCACGCCTTTAACGATTGGTAAAACGATAGTTAAATCGATCGTTAATTTCCGATTGGTTTAACAATTGTTAATTTACGATCATTATTGTAAATTTCCGATAACGATCGTAAAGATTTTAAACTAGAAGCTACTGGTTCCAAAGGGAAGATCCCACGAGGCGTCTGCACCCACAGTTGGACAGAGTGCACCTCCACCATTGTTTATCTATTTGGACAGATTTTAAACTAGGTTTGGGGGGGTGGAGGGTATTAGCAGTCTCACTGGGATAGATAGCCCAGGAGGAAAGCAGGGTGTAGATAGTTCAGTGGGGGGCGGTAAGGGGGGTGGGGCTAGCATAGGGGATAGGGAGGCATGTTTATTAAAGTGTACGAATAAATTACAGGATCATAATCTAAAATGCATGTTTGCAAATGCGAGAAGCCTGCAGGACAAAATGGGTGAATTGGAAATGATGGCATTGAATGAAAAGTATGATGTAATAGGTATAGCAGAAACGTGGTTGAACAGTTCTCACTACTGGGCTGTAACTGTAAATTTAGAAAGATATGCCTTGTTTAGGCAGGACAGAGAAAAAACGAAAGGGGGAGGAGTATGTGTTTATGATAAAGAATTGAAGCCAAATTTAAAAGAGATAACTGGCGATATGGATATTAAAGTGAAGACAATATGGGTGGAATTGGCAACAGGAAAGGGGGTAATGTCATTGTTGGTGTCTGCTATAAGCCGCCAAATGCTAGCAGAGAGGAGGTGAATCAACTTCATATGCAGTTGGCAAGGGCTGCAAGTTTGGGGATTGTGCTCATTATGGGGGACTTTAATTACCCTGACATTGATTGGTGTAGTGGAACTGCAATCACAGAAAAAGGCGATGAGTTCCTGAATTTGCTGCAGGATAATTTTCTCTCACAGGTGGTTGAGGTTCCTACTAGAAAAGGAGCTCTGTTGGATCTGGTAATATCCAACATCGTGGAGTGCATTATAGATATAAATGTAACTAGAGGCATAGGGAATAGTGACCATGAAATAGTGGCGTTTGGACATTGTTATCAAAAGGAAAAGTGTGCTGGGTTAACAAAGACTTAATTTCGGGAAGGCAAATTTTCCCAGGTTAAAAGCAGCTCTTCAGAATGTCAACTGGGATGATGTATTATCAGGTAGTATAGTATAGTATAGTATAGTACTTTAGGTTGAATAAATCCAGTTCAACCCATCTAGCAATATCCTCATTTCCTGCCTAACTGTTGATCCAGAGGAAGGCAAAAAAAAAACACCAAATTTATGAAGGGGGGAAAAATTCCTTCCTGACTCCAAGAGGCAATCGGAAATTTCCCTGGATCAACTCTACTTTATGTATCAATACCAGTAACTTGCAACATTCTTGGTTTGCAGAAACTCATTCAGCTTTTTTTTTAAACTGACCAATGAACCTGCCATAACAACGTCCACTGGAAGGCAGTTCCATAGCTTTATCGTTCTCACAGTGAAAAACCCTTTCCGAGCTTGAAGCCTAAACCTTTTTTCTTCAAGTCTTAAGGGATGTCCTTGTGTCCTTTGACATGTTCTATTGGTGAACAATGCCCCAGATAGTTTATTGTATGGCCCGTTAATGTATTGATACACAGTAATCATATCCCCACGCAAGCGCCTTTTCTCCAAGCGTAATAATTGTAACTTTTCCAGTCTCTCTTCATATTCAAGCCCCCCCCCCCCTTATTAATTTTGTTGCCCCTCTCTGAACCTTTCCATTTAAAGATGTCCTTTTGTACACAGGATTCCAAAATTGCACGCATATTCCAAATGAGGCCTTACCAATCCTTTGTAAAGAGAGAGAATTACATTTTCCTACCTTGAACCATACCTCTCTTTATACAAGACCATACCATGCTGGCTCTGGCTGTTGCCGCCTGGCAATGCTTGCTACCTTTAGTTTGTATCCACCAAAACTCAAGGGCCCTATATAAAAGTCGGTATCGTTATGTAAATACGACGTTATCGTAAAATAACGACCGGGTTTTTACAGATAACGACCGTTATTTACCGATAACGACCGGTATTTAATAATATCGGTAAATAACGGTCGTTATCGGTAAATAACGGTTGTTATCGGTAAAAACCCGGTCGTTATTTTACGATAACGATCGGTATTTTACGATAACGATACCAATCTTTTATAAATAGGGCCCCAAGATCCCTTTCCAACAGGGATTCCAACAGAGCCATTTATAGTATAAGCAGCACAAGGATTTTTAAGTCCAAAATGCATCACCTTACATTTATCAACATTGAATTTCATCTGCCACTTAGCAGCCCAATGTGACAATCTATCTAGATCCCCCTGCAACGATTGCACATCCTCTGAAGTTTTTAATGGTCAACAAAGTTTTGTGTCGTCAGCAAACACAGAAACCCTGCTGACAATACCCACTTCCAAATTATTAATAAATAGATTAAATAGAAGCGGCCCCAGCACAGAACCCTGTGGCACCCCACTTAGCACTTTAGTCCATAATGATGAAGCCCCATTTACAACTACTCTCTGCATCCTATTCATTTACCAATTTTCTATCCATGTACAAATGTGACCAACACACAACCTTACTTCCTCATAAAAGCCAAGCAAGTTAGTTTGACAAGATCTATTCCTCCTAAATCCATGCTGGTTACTACTTATAATGTCAGTCCATGAAACATACTCTAGAACATGTTCCCTTATTAAACTTTCCAGGATCTTCCCCACCACTGAAGTTAGACTTTCAGGCCTGTAATTACCCGGCTGTGAATGACTACCCTTTTTGAATATTGGAATAACATCAGCCTTTTTCCAATCCAGAGGAACACCACCAGACATGAGGGAATCAGCAAAAATAAGAAACAATGACCTAGATAAAACTGAAATTAGCTCCCTAAGTACCCGAGGATGTATTTTATCCGGTCCAGGAGATTTATTAATATTAACCTTATTAAGTTCTTTCTGTACCATATCCTCGGTTAACCAAAATGCCAGCCATTATACCATTATTGTTACTATACTCTATGATATCTGTACTTGGATCTTCTATACTGTATATAGAGGGAAAAAAATATTCAAGACATTTGCTTTATCGCCATCCTCCGTAACTAACTTATCCCCATTAATTAATGGTGCCACATTCTCAGTCCTCATCTTCTTACTATCTTACAGGTAAAGGTACTGAACAGAAGTGTACGGTGTTCAAGGGGATTTTAAGCCAGTTCACATCTAAAAAATAAATCCGCACACATGTGGCTATATTCTGATGTAAAGAGGCAAATGGAAAGGAAAAAAAAGGCATTTAAAACCTTTAAGGCAGAGGGAACGGAAAGGGCATTTACATAGTAACATAGTAATTAAAGGATAAGTGCACTGTAAAATCAAGTTATGTTCATTTGGAAGCTGGAGGAAAAAAAAGAGGGGTGGAGCTTTTTTTTTTTTTACCAATGCCCCTCCAGAGCCTAGCTTTGCGCCTGGAAAGTTGCTGACATCTTGTTAGTGGTTTGCTGAATGTTAAGCTCCGCCCCTCTGAGATTTCCTCTGCTTTCTCCTTCTTGAGCCTCAAACAGTAATGCCTGCGAGTTCCGTACACTGTCCTGCTTGAGCCTCAAACAGTAATGCCTGTGAGTTCCGTGCACAGAACTCACAAGCATTACTGTTTGAGGCTCAAGCAGGAGAAAGCAGAGGAAATCTCAGAGGGGCATAGCTTAACATTCAGCAAACCAGTAACAAGATGTCAGCAACTTCCAAGGCACAAAGCTAGGCTCTGGAGGGACATAGGTAAAAATATATATAAATGGAAACGGTATTTTTAAAGCTGCAGATTCCAAATGAACATAACTTGACTTTACAGTGCACTAATCCTTTAAGGTTGAATAAAGACATACGTCCATCAAGTCCAACCTATTCACCCTCTTTTTTTTTTTCTTTTTTTTTTAACCCTACCTTACAGTTGATCCAAGAGGAAGGCAAAAAAAACCCAGCTAAAAAGGGGGAAAATATTCCTTCCTGACTCCAAACGGCAATCGGAAAGTATCCCTGGATCAACCAGATCTATATGTATTAATAGCAGTAATTCTCAATATTTTTTAGTTTTAGAAACTTATCCAGGCCTTTTTTAAAGTTATTCAATGAACTTGCCATTACCACATCTGCTGGAAGACAGTTGCACAGTTTCACCACTCTCACTGTAAAGAAACCTTTCCTAACCTGAAGATGAAACTTCTTTTCTTCCAACCTTAAAGGATGTCCACGAGTCCTCTGATATGACCTATTAGAAAACAATGCACCAGAGAGTTCATTGTATGGCCCATTGATATAGTTGTATAAGGTTATCATGTCCTCACGCAAACGTTGCTTCTCCAATGTAAACAGCCCTAACTTGTCTAATCTGCCTGCATATTCAAGCCCCTCCATTCCCCTTATTAATTTAGTTGCCCTTCTCTGAACTGCTTCAATTACAAGACAATATCTTGCTAGCTCTAGACGTTGCTACCTGGCATTGTATGCTATAAATAAGGGGCATATTTATAAAGAATCGATAATATCGCCAAAAAAATTACCGCCGCACATCGCGGCTGCAAAAATAGCGCTATTGCCGTATTTATAACGGCGAGCGCTATTCCCTCGCGATACCTATCGCGGCCGCGATGTGCTGCGGTAATTTTAAGCCCCTTCGCGGCGATACTGTATAGTATCGCCGCAAGGGACTTAAATCCCTTCCCACGCCGCTCCTACCCCGCCCACACCCCCTGCGGCGGCACGGCGACCACCCCCGCCGCCCGCCGCCACTTCCCAGCAGCCCCTCCCAACCCGTTCCCCGTTCGCGGCAATCTCGGGAACGGGAGGCTAGGAGGGGCTGCGGGAAGGGGCCGCAGCAGGTGGTCGCGCCACCCGCCGCGCACCCCCTCCCCGGCAACCCCTCCAAGCCCCCCGCCCCGGCCGCTCCCGGGGAGGGGACGGGAGGGAGCCGCGGGGGGGGTGGAGGCTCCCTCCAGCGGGCCCTGAGAAGGCCTTTTGGGGCTTAGGGGGTCCCGCAGCTCGAACCGGGACCCCCCTCCCCGTGCCCAAGTGCCTTTGGCGGGGTCCCGCAGCTGAAACCGGGACCCCCAGTGCGGCTCTTAAAAGAGCCCTTGGGCGACGTCTTCTTTCTTCCAGTCCCGGCGACACCAGCTCCGCCGAGGCCGCCGACCCCCGAGAGGTACCCCTGCGGCCGCCAGGGGTACCCCTGGCGGCGCCGGCGACCTCAACGAGGCCGTGTTGCCGGCGTCTGATCCGACGCGACGTCTTCGGCTGGCGACACACCCCACTCAGGTCGCCGATGCCAGGCAGACTCCTGCGGCCGCCAGTGAGCGCTGTGCACCGCCGCCTCAGCGGAGCCGATGTTGCCAGCCGCTTCTTTCTTCTTTCTTCAGCCATCTACTGCGATGGCATCTGAGTTCCCGGCGGAAAGCTCCTCTTTATATAGGTTTGCAGAAATCCATAATCCGTTTCTGATTGGTCAATTTTTTAATACTTGCTTTACATTAACCAATCAGATTTCTGGAAAGTTCTGAAATCTGATTGGTTAATGTAAAGCAAGTATTAAAAATTGACCAATCAAAACGGATTATGGATTCTGCAAACCTATATAAAGAGGAGCTTTCCGCCGAGGAACTCAGATGCCATAGCAGTAGATGGCTGAAGAAAGAAGCGGCTGGCAACATCGGCTCCGCTGAGGCCGGCGTGCCAGCGGGCTCACTGTCGGCCGCAGTGAGTCTGCCTGGCATCGGCGACCTGAGTGGGGTTTGGTGTCGCCAGCCCGAAGACGTCGCCCAAGGGCTCTTTAAGAGCCGCACTGGGGGTCCCGGTTCGAGCTGCGGGACCCCGCCAAGGCACTTATTAGTGCCGCAAGGGCACTTGTAAGTGCCGCAAGGGCCCTTACAAGGGCCGGGGAGGGGGTCCTGTTTCGAGCTGCGGGACCCCTAAGCCCCAAAGGGCTCTTATAAGAGCCGCAAGGGCACTTGTCAGTGCCGCAAGGGCCCTTATAAGGGCCGGGGAGGGGGGTCCCGGTTCGAGCTGCGGGACCCCTTAAGCCCCAAAGGCTCTTGTCAGAGCCGCAAGGGCACTTGTAAGTGCCCAAGGGCCCTTATAAGGCCGGGGGGGGGTCCGGTTCGAGCTGCGGGACCCCCTAAGCCCCAAAGGCCCTTCTCAGGCCCCCGCTGGAGGAGCCCCACCCCCCCACGGCTCCCTCCTCCCCTCCCGGGAGCGGCCGGGCAGGGGGCTTGGAGGGGTTGCCGGGGTGGGGTGCGCGGCGGGTGGTCGCGACCACCTGCTGCGGCCCCTTCCCGGCAGCCCCACCTAGCCTCCCGTTCCAGATTGCCGCGAACGGGGAACGGGTTGGGAGGGCTGCTGGGAAGTGGCGGCGGCGGCGGGTGGTCGCCGCTGCCGCCGCGGGGGGTTTGGCGGGGTGGGCGTGTCTCCCGGGGCGGGTGCACCACCTGCCGCGGTTGCCTGCCATTCCCCGCCGCGGAGGTTAGTATCGCTGACTTCGCCTCCTTCAAGGTGGCGAAGTAAAACAGCCGATACTAGCCGAGCGAAACCAGTACCGCCACTTTATAAATAGAAGCGGCGGTAACAGGTAAGTATCGTCGCGAAAGGTTAACGCTTCGTTAACTTTTCGCGGCCGTTTTCGGACCTTTATAAATCGCGGTAAACGCGATTTATGCGTTAATGTCCGCGAAAACGGCCGCGAAAAGTTAACGAACCTTTATAAATATGCCCCTAAGTCTGTTATCTACCAGAATCCCCAAATCTTTTTCCATTACAGATGCACTTAACACAGAGTTATTTATGGTGTAGGTGGCACAGGAATTATTAAATCCTAAATGCATCACCTTACATTTATCAACATTGAATCTCATCTGCCATTCTGCTGCCCATTTTGATAATCTTTCTAGGTCTGCTTGCAGCACTTGCACATCATTTAAAGTTTCCAAAGCTCTGCATAGTTTAGTGTCATCAGCAACACTAAGACCTTGCGCTCAATGCCCCCGTCTAAGTAATTTATAAACAGATTAAACAGAAGCGGCCCCAGTACGGAACCCTGAGGCACTCCGCTTAGAACTTTAGCCCACGCAGATGTAGCTCCATTAACCACCACTCTCTGTTTGCGATCCAATAACCAGTACTCTATCCATGAACAAATGTTTTCTTCAAGGCCAACAGTCTTCAGTTTATACATTAGTCGCCTATGTGGCACAGTATCAAAAAGCTTTCGCAAAATCCAAGTATACCACATCCACTGCTGTGCCTGAATCTAACTTCTTACTCGCTTCTTCATAAAAACAAATTAAATTTGTCTGGCATGATCTAGTTCTCATAAATCCATGCTGACTACTACTAATAAGATGAGCTCTGGAGACAAAGTCAAGGATATGATCCCATAACAAAGTTTCCAGCACCTTCCCTACCACTGATGTTAGGCTTACAGGTCTGTAGTTACTAGGCTGTGAACGACTACCTTTTTTGAATATTGGTATTACATTGGCTTTTTTACAATCCAGCGGCACATCCCCAGACCAAAGCGAATCTGAAAAGATGAGAAACAGTGGTCTAGATAGAACTGAACTAAGCTCTTTTAAAATCCAAGGATGCAATCCATCTAATCCTGGGGGTTTATTGATATTAACTTTGTCTAATTGTTTCTGTACCATATCCTCTGTTAGCCAATGTGAATACTCTTCATTTCTTCCCTGCATATTATTACAATCCCTGCTGTAAGGACAAGGATTCTCAACAGTAAAAACCAATGTAAAAAAAACGGTTTAGAAGATTAGCCTTTTCGGCATCCTCTACAACCACCTCAGCCCCATTATTTAATGGTCCCACATTCTCAGTCCTCATCTTTATACCATTTATATACTTAAACATTTTGGGGTTGGACTTGCTTTGTTCGGCAATTCGTATTTCATTTTCTATTTTAGCTAGTTTAATTGCTTTCTTGCACTCTTTATTACAGCTTTTGTACTCCCTGTAAGCCTGTTCTGTTAAAAGCCTTTTTTTCCCATTTCCCTTTTTACCTGAGCATTAAGCCATGCAGGAGTGGACCTAAATTTTTTTACACTTGTACAGATTTAGAATTGTAATAGTTTAATATCCCATTAAAAGTGGTCCACATCTGCTCTGTATCTTTACCTAGAAACAATTCCCCCAGTCTATGAGCAGGAGTGATTCCATTAACAGAATAAAATTAGCTTTCCTAAAGTTAAAAGTTTTTGTTAATCCAGTGTACTTTAGTTTTATGCAACCTATATTAAATGACACTATATCATGGTCACTATTCCCTAAGCTTCCCATTACCTTCATCTTCAAAATGAGCTCAGGGTTATTAGATATCACCAGATCCAACAACGCATTCTGTCTAGTAGGAACTTCTACCATCTGTGAAAGAAAATGTTCATATAGGAAATTTAATAACTTTATACCTTTTGAGGTGCTGGCAGTTCCCTTACTCCAATCTATGTCAGGGTAGTTAAAATCCCTCATAACCAAAACATGCCCCATACCAGCAGCCTTCGCCAACTGCATATGGAGATTCATTTCTACCTCCTCCCCGGCATTTGGCGGCTTATAACATAATCCAACAATTAATTTACCTACCTTCTTGCTTCCTGTACACAGCTCTACCCATATTGTTTCTGCCGTATTGTTTACGCCCCCATCTATTCCATCTTTTAAATTTGGCTTCAATTCCTGTTTAACATACATACATACTCCTCCTCCTTTCTTATTAACTTTGTCATGTCTAAATAAGGAGTATCCTTCAATATTTACTGTCCAGTCGTGTGAATAATTTAGCCATGATTCTGCTATAACAATCACATCATACCTTTCCTTTAAAGCTATTATTTCAAGTTCCCCAGTTTTTTCAGCCACACTTCTTGCATTTGTAAACATACATTTTAGATTATCAATTGATTTACTTCCATACATGGTCGTACATGCCTCCTTATCCTCCCCCTTCTCCGTCCTCCGTTGTGTTAATAGCCCCCTGATCCCTAAGTTCTCTATCTATCCCTGTGTAGTTCAACATACCCTCCCCCCCATACCTAGTTTAAAATCTCCAACCCCCTAGCCATGTTCTCCCCCAAAACAGCTGCACCACGCATTTATACACCTGAGCTCCTGTTGCCTCCCTAGCGTAGCACGTGGCTGTGGTAGTATTTCTGAAATCACTACCCTGGAGGTCCTTGCTTTTAACTTGGCCCCTAATTCTTGGAAATCATTTTTAAGGACCTCTCCTCCACCTCTAACTTTGTCATTGGCACCAATGTGAACCAAGACCGCTGGGTCACTCCCAGCCCCACCCAATAATCTGTCTACACGATCCACCGCATGTCGAACCCTAGCACCAGGCAGACTACACACTGTTCGGCATGCAGGATCTTGGCGACAGATTACCCTATCTACCCTTCTAATAATGGAGTCCCCTACCACTACCACTTGCCTATCCTTCCTAGCCCCCAGTTCTACCTCCCTTGTATTGGAGATGGTCGTCCCCTGGGTGCTCAAGGGAAAGGCCTGCTCCATACATGCTGCTTCCGAGCCATTGTCCTCCACATCTTTGCCTAAAATGGCAAATCTGTTGGGATCGACCAACTGGGAAGAAGCGTCCCTATCCTTCCATCCCCTACTTCCCCTGGTGACCCTTACAAATTTATCTTCCTTTACCACCTTATCTGCCCCATCTCCACCCTCCAGTTTACTGGCCCCTGCCAGTACCTGCATTTCCCCCAGGTTTGCCAAGCTCTTCAATGCTGAAAGTTTCCCCTTTAGATTCTGGACATCAGATTCCAAATGGGCAAGCCACTCACATCTGACACAAGAACCCGGCTGCTCCAAGATCCCATACATGCGGCAGGATGCACAGGCCCCAACAATACTAAACAGCAATACACAGAAACAGCAATACACACAAGAGAATCAGCTATAGACACCAGAGAAACAGCAGTGTTGTTCTTAATCCTTTGCTTGTTCTAAACACTTTTGTTTCTTAACGCACACCCCTTAAATACAGACAAACCCCTTTCAAACAGAACATCCCTTTGAAAGAAAATCGCTCAAATGAACTGACTTGTATGAGGTTCAAAACCCAAAGAGCCAATAGCCCTTAGCCAATTTAAACCAATTAGCTACACCCCCATCCAATCAGAGAGAAAAGAAAAAAAATGCCTTTCTTTTGTCTCTTACCAGCCCCCATCTTACAGGTAACTGTGCTGTTTAAACACAAGTATTTATTTTAGTAACCCAGTGCTTTGAGTTTACTACTACCTACTTCCTACTACCTTATTCAAGTAGTAAATAGTAGTGATTAATTACTTACACAGGCACACTTCTAGAAATAAATAGTGCTAGGTTAGTACATTTACTAGGCTGCAAACCACAGTTAATAAACACTTTTGTTTCTTAACGCACACCCCTAAAATACAGACAAACCCCAAATAACGCTCGCTGACACACAGAAAGCGCGCAGGCAAAAGTGCGTGCTTGGTGCGTTGTAGTGTGGCCTCACCCTTAGGGATTATAAAAACTGTAACAAGGAGTGTAATAAAGCAATCAAACTAGCTAAAATTAATAATGAAGTTAGGATAGCTGAACAAAGCATCACTAAGCCTAAATTTTTTTTTAAGTATATTAATAGTAAGAAGATGAGGACTGAGAATGTGGCACCATTAATTAATGGGGATAAGTTAGTTATGGAGGATGGCGATAAAGCAAATGTCTTGAATACTTTTTTCCCCTCTGTATACACTATAGAAGATCCAAGGTCAGATATCATAGAGTATAGTAGCAATAATGGTATAAAAGATTTAAGTGCACTTTGGTTAACTGAGGATATGGTACAGAAAGAACTAAATAAGGTTAATATTAATAAATCTCCTGGAACGGATAAAATACATACTCGGGTACTTAGGGAGCTAAGTTCAGTTTTATCTAGGTCATGGTTTCTTATTTTTGCTGATTCCCTCATGTCCAGTGGTGTACCTCTGGATTGGAAAAAGGCTGATGTTATTCCAATATTCAAAAAGGGTAGTCGTTCACAGCCGGGTAATTACAAGCCTGTAAGTTTAACTTCAGTGGTGGGGAAGATCCTGGAAAGTTTAATAAGGGAACATGTTCTCGAGTATGTTTCAAGGACTGACATTAAATGTAGTAACCAGCATGGATTTAGGAGGAATAGATCTTGTCAAACTAACTTGCTTGTCTTTTATGAGGATGTAAGTAGAAATTTAGACTCTGGCATACCAGTAGATGTAGTTTACTTGGATTTTGCAAAGGCTTTTGATACAGTCCCCCATAGGCGACTAATGTATAAGCTAAGATCTGTTGGTCTGGGGAGTCACATTTGTACATGGATAGAAAATTGGTTAATGAATAGGATGCAGAGAGTAGTTGTAAATGGGGCTTCATCATTATGGACTAAAGTGCTAAGTGGGGTGCCACAGGGTTCTGTGTTGGGGCCGCTTATATTTAATCTATTTATTAATGATTTGGAAGTGGGTATTGTCAGCAAGGCTTCTGTGTTTGCGGACGACACAAAACTTTGTTGACCATTAAAAACGTCAGAGGATGTTCAATTGTTGCAGGGGGATCTAGATAGATTGTCACATTGGGCTGCTAAGTGGCAGATGAGATTCAGTGTTGAGAAATGTAAGGTGATGCATTTTGGACTTAATAATCCTTGTGCTACTTATACTATAAATGGCTCTGTGTTAAGTGAATCCCTGTTGGAAAGGAAAATCTTGGAGTTTTGGTGGATAACAAACTTAAAGATAGCAAGCAGTGCCAGGCGGCAACAGCCAGAGCCAGCATGGTATTGTCTTGTATAAAGAGAGGTATGGATTGCAGTGCAATTGTGGAATCCTGCGTACAAAAAGGACATCTATGAAATGGAAAGGGTTCAGAGAAGGGCAACTAAATTAATAAGGGGATTGGGGGAGCATGAATATGAAGAGAGACTGGAAAAGTTACAATTATGTACGCTGGAGAAAAGGCGCTTGCGTGGGGATATGATTACTGTGTATAAATACATTAACGGGCCATACAAAAAACTATCTGGGGCATTGTTCACCAATAGAAAATGTCAGAAGACAGGAGGGCATTTTTCACTGTGAGAACGGTAAAGCTGTGGAACTGCCTTCCAGTGGACGTTGTTATGGCAGGTTCATTGGTCAGTTTAAAAAAAAAGCTGGATGAGTTTCTGCAAACAAGAAATGTTGCAAGTTACTGATATTGATACATAAAGTAGAGTTGATCCAGGGAAATTTCTGATTGACTCAGGAAGGAATTTTTTCCCCCTTCATAAATTTGGTGGGTTTTTTTGCCTTCCTCTGGATCCACAGTTAGGCAGAAAATGAGGATATTGCTAGAGGGGTTGGACTGGATGGACATATGTCTTTATTCAACCTCAAATACTATAATATGCCCAGGCACACTATGTATCATGGGACATTCCTTTATTCACCACGCGGCCAGACTGGCCTTGGTCCGGGAGAAGGGTTCACAATTGGAGTTTGATAGGAAGGATATATCTGTTCGTTGGTTGTGGCGTAATTTTTTTGCCCCAGTTTATGGAGCGCGTTTGGCTTCATGGCCCACCACACATCTTGGTAATTCACGGTGTGGGGGAACAGACAGTTCTGAGGAGTCAGGACTTTCTGTCATGGTGGTGGGTCACTGGAAGCTGACTGGTGTCACAGGTGGTGGAGTTAGCCCACGGGGTGGCGGCTCCAAGGGCCATATTTATAAAACTGTGGTATCGCTTTTTAGGGATACCGCGGGGCAGTTAATTTACGTTCACGATTATCGTAGATTTACAATCTGTATCGTAAATTTACAATCGTTAAACCGATCGTTAATCTCTGAATGGTTTAACTATCGTAAATTTACGATACCGATCGTTAAAGTCACGGTATCGCTAAAAAGCGATACTGCGGCTTTGTAAATATGGCCCCCAGTTCAGACGACAAACACTCATTGAGTTGGTGCTCCTACGACTGATGAGCAGAGGTCCCACGGAAGCTTCCAGTGAACCATCAGCAGGGAAGTTTATGTTGTTAAAACGGTTATACATATATCGGTTGTATCTGTTAATTTAAAGTTTAAATTGGTAAAATGTAGTTTTTCAATAAACAAGTATGTAAATAAAAGCTGTGACCCCTTTTGCTCCTAACTTAGTCTCCTGTATCGGTTCCTCCCTACTATTTCAGCCATGTTTAAAACTACCTGATTGTATAATTGCATAATTAAGGGGTATAAGAGTGGTATACCAGTGATGTCATTTATAAAGTTTTGTATTATGGCCGTTACACTGATAGCTTGATAAAGGCGACCTGTGGTTCCCGAAACAAAGCCTGATGTAGGAGCCACATAATAAAGTTACCTTGCATGAAGATCTGGGTGTATTCTATTCTTCTGAATATTTTGGGACGTTCGGCTGAGGTCCCACTGAACACCGACACCCGATCACCTTTTGGATTGGGAGTGTGGCATATTTACTATTTGTATATATATATATATAAATATAAACTATATATATTGTAGGTCTAGGCAAGTACACATTATGATGTGCAGTTAACCATTTTCTTATCAAATAGTCATAAACTAACAAGCCTGGCAGCAGAACATCCGATCAAGCTTTATACAGGATAAATGATAATTTTTCTGTTGTTTTCCTGCCTGTTTAAATCAAATTTGGTAATAAATACAGCAGGTGTTCCAATTGGTAGAATGTGTTATAGGAGAAGTATATTAACTCTGACCTAGGGCTAATGCACATGTATGATTGTGTGGATGATACAGGGCATTGTTCGGTGATTTGCTGGAGGAATTGACAAACTACACCCATCAAATGCACACACAGATTATCTTCCGAAATGTCCTCATGATTGTACAGGTGTGTGAGGCCTTACAAGCCAGATACTGACAATTAAAACAAACTATTTTCTCTATCATTACCACTTTAAAGGGTAACTGTGATCTCCATGCAAGTTCTCTCTATTTAACAGATCTCTTTCATACCTTTCAAACAAGCCTAGAATGTCTCTGCATCTAATGTTATAGGCTTGTAATCATGGGCATCCGCAGAAAGTTTTCCAGGGAGGGGGCACAGGGACAGAACTATGGTGCATGTAGCATGCTGACGCTACAGACAACATGGGAGTGGTTTGTTGTAAATGGGCGGTGCCTAAACATATGAGTGGGGTGTTTAAAGAAACCAATAAATAGAAACAAAGAAATCTGCAACTACAGCCAGCTATTTGTAAATGTGTAGTTATATGGAATATGGGAGTTGTAGTTCAGAGCATTGTTCAGGGCAGCAACAAACTGTCCCCAACAACACACGCATCAAATCATCTTATTAAAATATTATACTACAGTTCCCAGCATCCCTTTCTGGACAGAAAACAGAAAAAAGTCCAATAAATGAGAAATAAAAACCAAGCAGAAAAGGAAAATGAAAAGGCAATGTGTAACAAGAATGGTACCAAACACCCCTTTACCAACAAGGTAGATCCCGTACCTTGCAATACAAGAAAAAAAGCAACAGCTTTATCCTAAACTAGAAAATCCAACAGAGGTAATCGGGTTTGTAGTGCTCCTAGATCGGGAGTACTACACCAAGGAAGCCCTTGGCCAGCGTAATGATATTAATACCTATATTAGGTTAAAGTCTGATCCTACGCATCGTTTTTTGACAAAACTTAAAGGTGAAAGTAAAGGTTTTCTGTCTAAAGATGAAGGAAAGTTCATTATAAATGATAATCCCAATACAGCCGTGTTCTTTACTTTGCCTAAACTCCGTAAGCATTTTACTACCCCCCCTGGACTTCCCATCATTTCAGGGGTGGAAAGTCTAACTGCTAATCTGTCTAAATATTTGGATCGGTTCCTACAGCCCCTAGTAAGCAAAACTCCAGCTTACCTGAGGGATTCTATGGAAATATTAAATATTTTGGAAGAATTCCAGTGGAGGACAGAATATACTTTGGTCACACTAGATGTGACCTCTTTGTATAAGGTGATACCACATACGGGGGGCATAGTAGCGGCAAAATATTTCCTAAGGAAGGGTCAGAAATTACCTTCTGAGATGGTGGAATACCTTGAGGAATGCCTAATGTTTGTTCTGAATAGAAATTATTTTAAATTTGAAGATGTATTTAATATCCAGACTAATGGGACTGCAATGGGGACTCCCCTAGCACCTAACTATGCAGGTCTCTTTATGGCCAGATGGGAGGAGGAGGCCGTGTTCCAGAATAAAGTATTTTTTGGAGCATGGAAGTCTTTATATAGATGATGTATTTATGGTCTGGGGGGGTGCCCAAGATGCTTTACTGGATTTTATTACATATTTTAATAGTTCGTTTGATTGTTTAAAATTTACCAGTAAAATAAATAGTCAATTGAGTTTCTTGATATTTCATGTAATGTTGTAGAAGGGAACCTCATTACGAAAACATTTTTCAAAGAGGTGGATTCGAACTCCTATATCCCCTTTAAAAGTGGACATAAAAGGGAATGGTTGGAAAATGTCCCTTTTGGGCAATTAGTATAGTATTTGAGGTTGAATAAAGACATACGTCCATCCAGTCCAACCCATCTAGCAATATCCTCATTTCCTGCCTAACTGTTCATTTCTGCGAATGAAAAGAAATTGCTCAACTGAGGCAGATTATAACATACAAAGTGAAGCTATCAGAGGTTTTTAGATAAAGACTATGATATTGACATCATTGATAAAGCTAAAAGTAGGGCAGATAAAAGGGATAGACTCTCCCTGTTAAAACCCAGAAATGTTAATGATAATGATAAAAATAAGAACGAACGTAGACAAGTCCCTAAAATTATCTTAGAATACCAAAGATGTGGGGAAAGTGGTCCAATCCATTAAAAAGCATTGGCAAATTATTAAGGAGGATAAAGAACTATCTGAAGTTCTGGGTAATAAACCCAAAATATACTTTACCAAACCAAAAAGCTTAAAAAATATCTTGGCCCCAAGTATTTTGAAACCTTTGGAAAGTACTACTAGTACAATAAGTGTGGATCATGTAGACTTTGTGCAGATATTGAAACCACGAAAAGAATATTAGACCCTGGTGGTAGATGGATTGAATATAAAAAGTTTTTAAATTGTAAATCTAAATGGGTGGTCTATATGATCAGATGCCCCTGTGGGTTAAAATATATTGGGAAAACATTTAGGGAGCTGCATATAAGGATAAGTGAGCATAGGAGGGCAATTATGAAATATAACAGACCCTCTACCCTATGCACTGTTCTTCCCACTATCTATAAACACTATGGGTCAGTCCATCAAGAATCCTTCCAAGATAGTAAAGTGTTAATTTTGGGACAAGTAGATAGAGATACATTTAATAAGGGGGGGGGGGGTGACTTAAATAATAAACTCCTCAGGATGGAACAGAAATGGATTTTTGAGTTTAACACAATGTTTCCCTGGGGGCTTAATAATAGAATTGAGCTAAGTCCATTTTTAGAAGGTTCTTAAATTAGATAACAAATGCTTATTGTGGTAATACTGTATTTTCTCTTTCTTTCCCTCCTTCCCTATAGAGTGATGGTTCATCCCAAACCTTTTTAATGAATACAGCCTGTTGAGTAATTATGCCTGATGAAGTTGCTATGACAACGAATCGCGTAGCATGTTCTGGTATCTTTAGTCTAGACTGAGACCATTGTGTTCTATTTTATGCCATTTGATATTTAATCTGGTTTTATATACTGGAGTTCTTAACTTTATGTTGTACTCTGCTTAATTTATGTTGTTATTATACTGCACTGTGTAATTTTTGGGTTTTAATGATATTCCTGTTTTTGCTAGTTGTGTGCTTGGACAGAGTGTAACCACTTGGAAAGATCCTCCCCCTCTGTGTATCCATCGGGCAGAACAGACTACTATGTCATCAGGTGGACGGGGTCCTGTGGGACGGGAACTCATAGGCTGTTGGCCTGACTGAGGAATGTGCTGTGTAGAGGTCTGGTTTGGAGATCGGGAGGAGTCTGCTGGTGCGAGTGGCTGTTTCGGACCCAGTGGCTGTTGTGA
The DNA here is from genome assembly GCA_019447015.1 of Hymenochirus boettgeri. Lineage (NCBI taxonomy): Eukaryota > Metazoa > Chordata > Amphibia > Anura > Pipidae > Hymenochirus > Hymenochirus boettgeri. The sequence goes on from CM033476.1 coordinate 54,250,552, forward strand.
ATTTCGGAGGTAACCTGGCTGAGGGAAGATTAAGTACACTGTGGTGCGCTGTGGACGGGTGCGATTTTTGAGGTACTGTTTGCACTTGACATCTTGTTATTCACGGACACTATATTGGACTTACATAGTAATTATTATAGTAACATAGTAATTAAGGTTGAATAAAGACATACGTCCATCAAGTCCAACCTATTCACCCTCTTTTTTTTTTTTTTTTTAACCCTACCTAACAGTTAATCCAGAGGAAGGCAAAAAAAACCAGCTAAAAAGGGGGGAAAAATCCCTTCCTGACTCCAAATGGCAATCGGAAAGTATCCCTGGATCAACCAGATCTATATGCATTAATACCAGTAATTCTCAATATTTTTTAGTTTTAGAAACTTATCCAGGCTTTTTTAAAGCTATTCAATGAACTTGCCATTACCACTTCTGCTGGAAGACAGTTCCACAGTTTCACCGTTCTCACTGTATAGAAACCTTTCCTAACCTGAAGATGAAACTTCTTTTCTTCCAACCTTAAAGGATGTCCATGTGTCCTCTGATATGACCTATTGGTAAACAATGCACCAGAGAGTTTATTGTATGGCCCATTAATATATTTGTATAAGGTTATCATGTCCCCACGCAAACGTCGCTTCTCCAATGTAAACAGCCCTAACTTGTCTAATCTGCCTGCATATTCAAGCCCTTCCATTCCCCTTATTAATTTAGTTGCCCTTCTCTTAACTGCCTCAATTTCCAAGATGTCCCTTTTGTATATGGGATTCCAAAACTGCACCGCATATTCCAAATGAGGCCTTACCATTGCCTTGTTAAGAGGGAGAATAATAATTTTCTCTCTTGAATCTATTCCCCTTTTTATACAAGACAATATCTTGCTAGCTCTAGCCGTTGCTACCTGGCATTGTTTGCTATAGCTAAGTCTGTTATCTACCAGAACCCCCAAATCTTTTTCCATTACAGATGCACTTAACACAGAGTTATTTATGGTGTAGGTGGCACAGGGATTATTAAATCCCAAATGCATCACCTTACATTTATCAACATTGAATCTCATCTGCCATTCTGCTGCCCATTTTGATAATCTATCTAGGTCTGCTTGCAGCACTTGCACATCATTGGAAGTTTCCAAAGCTCTGCATAGTTTAGTGTCATCAGCAAACACTGAGACCTTGCTCTCAATGCCCCCTTCTGAGTCATTTATAAACAGATTAAACAGAAGCGGCCCCAATACAGAACCCTGAGGCACTCCGCTTAGAACTTTAGCCCACATAGATGTAGCTCCATTAACCACCACTCTGTGTTTGCGGTCCAATAACCAGTTCTCTATCCATGAACAAATGTTTTCTTCAAGGCCAACAGTCCTCAGTTTATGCATTAGTCGCCTATGTGGCACAGTATCAAAAGCTTTTGCAAAATCCAAATATACCACATCCACTGCTGTGCCTGAATCTAACTTCTTACTCACTTCTTCATAAAAACCAATTAAATTTGTCTGGCATGATCTATTTCTCATAAATCCATGCTGACTACTACTAATAAGATGATCTCTGGAGACAAAGTCAAGTATATGATCCCTTAACAAAGTTTCCATCACCTTCCCTACCACTGATGTTAGGCTTACAGGTCTATAGTTACCAGGCTGTGAACGACCTTTTTTGAATATTGGTATTACATTGGCTTTTTTCCAATCCAGCGGCACATCCCCAGACCAAAGCGAATCTGAAAAGATGAGAAACAGTGGTCTAGATAGAACTGAACTAAGCTCTTTTAAAATCCGAGGAGCACTCGGTCCCAAGTGGGCCTATGAACTATTTATATGGGATTCTTAACATATGTTTGATATACATTTTGTGGGATCTATGTTATGTTTTTATAGATGATTGTATGTGTATAGATATATTGATTTAAGGGAATATTCCGTTTTTTATTTGTTCCAAATAGTTTTTAAACCCCTGATTACCTTTGTTGGATTTTCCATATACAGTTATTTGTCCTAGATGAGATTATTTTAGACATTCAGATAAACAGGGACAGTTGTATAAAAAAACGAAAAGGAAACTCACCCCACAGACAGCAGTTATATACAGCACCAATCTTTCTATTCACACTACAGTATTTTCACATAGTAGTAACTGCACAACAGACTACATGTTGAAAAAGTGGTTGGCAATTTGTGCAAGTAAAAAACTTCCAGGCTCCATAAATATATTGCACAATTTAAGGGCCCATCAAAAGAAATCCAGTCACTCAAAACACTATACAATCAGAGTGTAAGGTATTTGGTGTAACGGTTTCCCGGTACTGCTAGAGGAGAGTTACCTGGGAGACTGATTTTGTTGTCGGAAGTAGGAGGAAGTATGAGTCCAGGAGTCTGTACTGGGACAGACACAATTCTGGAGCTGGACACAGGATTATGCTGGAGCAGTAAGTTTAGTGAAGCAGGAGCAGAGACAGGAACAAGGAGAAGCTGAACTGTAACAATGCAGGAGCAGTGACTGGAGAGCTGAACTGTACACTGCTGAAGCTGTGACTGGAGAGCTGAACTGTACAAAGCTGGAGCTGTGACTGGAGAGCTGAAGTGTAACAATGCAGGAGCTGTGACTGGAGAGCTGAACTGTACGCCTCCTGGCAATGCTCCATCTTCTGTGATATGTTTACAATGCATATAACTTGTATGATAGCAGATAATTATGGGAATAACAATATGACCCTATCATTATAACATAGGGGAGTCTAAAGCTGCAGCTGTAAATTGTCCATAAGGGAAATGGATAATGTATTTAAAGCATATAATATATGGTCTGGGTCAGCGCCGCTCCTACCATGACGCAACTTGAAAAAGTTGCTCATGGCGGCATTGTAGTGTCTGTGTTTTTTTTTTTTTTTTAAAAAGGCGGCATTTTCCCCCAGCAATTGAGCTGCCGCGAGGTTGCGAGCGGGACTCAGCAGCGCCGGAAGTTCGGGTAAGCGCCGGAAGCAAGCGAGACTCAGTGGCGCCAAGTTCGGGTATTCCCGCTTCTCTCTCTCGTGTGTGTGTGTCAGTCTTCTACACAGCTTCGCTGTACTACCCTCCTTGCCATGCTGGGTGTCCCTCTGACTGGCGGGCACTGAGTAAACCGCAGACACATCAGCCAACATGTCCGGGTATCCCCCGGGACAACTCCCGGCGCCGGCGGATCGGAGCCAGGAGAACGAGTTTGTGCGCGCTTATGAAGGAGTGCTGGAGAGATACAAAGGTACCAGGCCAGGAGCACATGGGAAATTATTCTGGGGAAATGGAAGGATAACGGGGGATCAAATTAACGGAATGTTTATCCACGATGTGCAATGTCACTGTAACCTGTCTGCCAGAAAGTCCTGTAGTCCAATGCTGGGCTCTGTCTGGGGTGTCATGGGTATAGACATGGGTCATGGGCATCACACACCCTCTGTTATTACGCGTGGGGCAGGGCAGACCTGTAAGGACACTTTCAGCTTTGTAACCTGTGTCCCTGAACCTTTGAGTTGGGGGAAGTGGCTGGTAAAGTATCACACCCATGTTTATAGACAGCCAAGTGTTCCTACCAGACCTCCAGCACTGCAGCTGTGTCTGTAAGGTTATAGAAGGTTACTAGGACACTTTCACCACTGACCCTAGTAGCGATAGATAGATAGCAGAGAGAGATAGATAGCAGAGAGAGATAGATAGCAGAGATAGATAGCAGAGAGAGATAGATAGCAGAGATAGATAGATAGCAGAGAGAGATAGATAGCAGAGATAGATAGATAGCAGAGATAGATAAATAGCAGAGATAGATAGATAGACAGATAGAAGAGATAGAAGAGATAGATAGATAGATAGATAGATAGATAGATAGATAGATGATAGATAGAAGAGATAGATAGATAGACAGATAGAAGAGATAGATAGATAGATAGAGAGATAGATAGCAGAGAGAGATAGATAGCAGAGAGAGATAGATAGCAGAGAGAGATAAATATCAGAGATAGATAGATAGCAGAGATAGAAAAATAGACAGAGATAGATAGACAGATAGAAGAGATAGATACATAGCAGATATAGATAGACAGATAGCAGAGATAGATAGATAGATAGTAGAGATAGATAGCAGAGTAGATAGCAAATATAGAGAGATAGCAGAGAGAGAGAGATAGCAGAGAGAGAGAGATAGCAGAGAGAGAGAGATAGCAGAGATAGATAGATAGCAGAGAGATAGATAGCAGAGAGAGAGAGATTAGGCAGAGAGAGAGAGATAGCAGAGATAGATAGATAGCAGAGAGATAGATAGCAGAGATAGATAGATAGCAGAACAGAGATAGATAAATATCAGAGATAGATAGACAGATAGAAGAGATAGATAGATAGCAGAGATAGATAGCAGAGAGAGATAGATAGCAGAGAGAGATAGATAGATAGCAAATATAGATAGATAGCAAATATAGATAGATAGCAGAGATAGATAAATAGCAGAGATAGATAGATAGACAGACAGATAGAAGAGATAGATAGATAGACAGATAGATAGATAGATAGATAGATAGATAGATAGATAGATAGATAGATAGATAGATAGATAGACAGATAGATAGATAGCAGAGAGAGATAGATAGATAGCAGAGAGAGATAGATAGCAGAGATTGATAGATAGCAGAGAGAGATGAATATCAGAGATAGATAGATAGCAGAGATAGATAAATAGCAGAGATAGATAGACAGATAGAAGAGATAGATACATAGCAGATATAGATAGATAGATAGCAGAGAGAGATAGATAGCAGAGAAAGATAAATAGCAGAGATAGATAGACAGATAGAAGAGATAGATAGATAGACAGATAGCAGAGATAGATAGATAGCAGAGAGAGATAGATAGCAGAGAGAGATAAATATCAGAGATAGATAGCAGAGATAGATAAATAGCAGAGATAGATAGAAAGACAGATAGAAGAGATAGATACATAGCAGAGATAGATTGATAGATAGATAGCAGAGATAGATAGCAAATATAGATAGATTGATAGCAGAGATAGATAGATAGACAGACAGATAGAAGAGATAGATATATAGCAGAGATAGATAGATAGATAGATAGATAGATAGATAGATAGATAGCAGAGATAGATAGCAAATATAGATAGATAGCAAATATAGATAGATTGATAGCAGAGATAGATAGATAGATAGACAGATAGAAGAGATAGATACATAGCAGAGATAGATAGATAGCAGAGATAGATAGCAGAGATAGATAAATAGCAGAGATAGATAAATAGCAGAGATAGATAGAAAGACAGAAGAGATAGATAGATAGCAGAGATAGATAGATAGCAGAGAGAGATAGCAGAGATAGATAGCAGAGAGAGATAGATAGCAGAGCAGAGATAGATAAATATCAGAGATAGACAGATAGAAGAGATAGATAGATAGATAGATAGATAGATAGATAGATAGATAGATAGCAGAGATAGATAGATAGCAGAGATAGATAACAAATATAGATAGATAGCAGAGAGAGATAGATAGATAGCAGAGAGAGATAGATAGCAGAGAGAGAGAGATAGCAGAGATAGATAGATAGCAGAGAGAGATAGATAGCAGAGAGAGATAGATAGCAGAGCGGAGATAGATAGCAGAGCGGAGATAAATATCAGAGATAGATAGACAGATAGAAGAGATAGATAGATAGCAGATATAGATAGATTGATAGCAGAGATAGATAGATAGCAGAGATAGATAGATAGCAGAGATAGATAGATAGCAGAGATAGATAGCAAATATAGATAGATAGCAGAGAGAGATAGATAGCAGAGATAGATAAATATCAGAGATAGATAAATAGACAGAAGATAGATAGATAGATAGAAGAGATAGATAGACAGATAGAAGAGATAGATAGATAGACAGATAGAAGAGATAGATAGATAGACAGATAGCAGAGATAGATAGATAGACAGAAAGCAGAGATAGATAGCAAATATAGATAGATAGCAGTAAGAGATAGCAGCGAGAGATAGACAGCAGATAGAGATAGATAGCAGAGAGATAAATATCAGAGATAGATAGATAGACAGATAGAAGAGATAGATAGATAGCAGAGAGAGATAGATAGCAAAGATAGATAAATATCAGAGATAGATAGCAGAGATAGATAATATAGATAGATAGATAGCAGAGATAGATAAATATCAGAGATAGATAGATAGACAGATAGAAGAGATAGATAGATAATATAGATAGATAGCAGAGATAGATAAATAATCTATATAATTATATATAATCTAATTATAAAATATATAATTTAGATAATAGTTAGGGCCCTGCTGAAAGAGTCTACCTTGACGTGGTAGTAGGGCTTACAAATCTTTTGGCCAACATCTTTTATTCTACAGAGTATGGTAGGGCTTTCTAATGTAATGTACCAGTTGCACCAAAATAGAGAAGCGTATAAATAGAGAAGCGTATAAATAACCATTTTCAAAAAAAAATTATGAAATTTGCCACACCCACGCGATAAGCCACACCCACAGACCAAGCCACGCCCACATATTAAGCCACACCCACTTTCCCCACGCCGCTCTGTATAGGAGCAGCATTCAAAAGTATTTTCAGGTGCCAAAAACCCTAGGGACACCCCTGACTGGTAGCAAACTGGAAATTTCAGTATATACTGGTAGCAAACTGGAAATTTCAGTACATACTGGTAGCAAACTGTCATTTTCCTCATATACTGGTAGCAAACTGGCAATTTCAATATAAACTGGTAGCAAACTGGCATTTTCCTTATATACTGGTAGCACACTGGCAATTTCAGTATTTACTGGTAGCAAACTGGCATTTTCCTTATACACTGGTAGCACACTGGCAATTTTATTATATGCTGGTAGCAAACTAATTTTCCTTATATACTGGTAGCACACTGGCAATTTCATTATATACTGGTAGCAAACTGGCAATTTCATTATATACTGGTAGCCATGGGCATTTCATTACATACAGGTAGCCATGGGCATTTCATTACATACTGGCAATATCATTATATACTGGTAGCAAACTGTCATTTTCCTTATATACTGGTAGCACACTGGTAATTTCATTATATACTGGTAGTAAACTGGTAATTTCATTATATACTGGTAGCCATGGAAATTTCATTACATACTGGTAGCCATGGAGTTTTTATTACATACTGGCAGCAAATTGGCAATTTCAATATATACTGGTAGCAAACTAGCATTTTTCTTATATACTGGTAGCACACTGGCAATTTCATTATATACTGGTAGCAAACTGGCAATTTCATTATATACTGGTAACCATGGAAATTTCATTACAGTAGCGATTGAATTTTTATTACATACTGGCAGCAAACTGGCAATTCACTATATACTGGTAGCAAACTGGCATGTTCCTTATATGCTGGTAGCACACTGGCAATTTCATTATATACTGGTAGCAAACTGGCAATTTCATTATATACTGGTAGCCATGGAAATTTCATTACAGTAGCGATTGAATTTTTATTACATACTGACAGCAAACTGGCAATTTCGTTATATACTGGTAGCCATGAGAATTTCATTACATACTGGTAGCCATTAGGGTTTTCATTACATACTAGCAGCAAACAAGCAATTTCATCACATACTGGTAGCCATGAAAATTTCATCACATACTGGTAGCCATGGGCATTTCATTACATACAGGTAGCCATGGGCATTTCATTACATATTGACAATGTCATTATATACTGGTAGCAAACTGTCATTTTCCTTATATACTGATAGCATACTGGAAATTTCATTATATACTGGTAGCCATGGGCATTTCATTACATACAGGTAGCCATGGAATTTGTATTACATACTGGCAGAAAACTGGCAATTTCAATATATACTGGTAGCAAACTGGTATTGTCCTTATATGCTGGTAGTACACTGGCAATTTCATTATATACTGGTAGCAAACTGGTAATTTCCTTATATACTGGTAGCACACTGGCAATTTCATTATATACTGGTAGCAGACTGGTAATTTTATTATATACTGTTATCAAACTGGCAATTTCCTTATATACTGGTAGCTATGGAAATTTCATTACATACTAGTAGCCATTGAATTTTTATTACATACTGGCAGCAAACTGGCAATTTGATCATATACTGGTAGCCATGGGAATTTCATTACATACTGGTAGCCATGGGGTTTTCATTACATACTGTCAGCAAACTAGCAATTTCATCACATACTGGTAGCCATGGAAATTTCATCACATACAGGTAGCCATGGGCATTTCATTACATACTGGCAATGTCATTATATACTGGTAGCAAACTGTCATTTTCCTTATATACTGATAGCACACTGGCAATTTCATTATATACTGGTAGCCATGGCCATTTTATTACATACTGGTAGCCATGGAGTTTTTTTTACACACTGGCAATTTCATTATATACTGGTAGCCATGGAATTTTTATTACATACTGGCAGCAAACTGGCAATTTCATCATATACTGGTAGCCATGGGCATTTCATTACATACAGGTAGCCATGGGCATTTCATTACATACTGGCAATTTTATTATATACTGGTAGCAAGTTGTCATTTACCGTATATACTGGAAGCACACTAGCAATTTCATTATATACTGGCAGCAAACTGGAAATTTCATTATATACTGGTAGCCATGGAAATTTCATTACATACTGCTAGCCATGGGGTTTTTATTACATACTGGCAGCAAACTGACAATTTCATTACATACTAGTAGCTATGAAAATTTCATTACATACTGGTAGCCATGGGCATTTCATTACATACAGGTAGCCATGGGCATTTTATTACACACTGGCAATTTCATTATATACTGGTAGCCATGGAAATTTCATTACATACTGGTACTGGTAGCCATGGAATTTTTATTACATACTGGCAGCAAACTGGCAATTTCAATATATACTGGTATCAAACTGGCATTGTCCTTATATGCTGGTAGCACACTGGCAATTTCATTATTTACTGGTAGTAAACTGGCAATTTCATTATATACTGGTAGCCATGGAAATTTCATTACATACTGGTAGCCATGGAATTTTTATTACATACTGGCAGCAAACTGTCAATTGTCAATTGAATAAATACCTACGTCCATCAAGTTCAACCTATTCACCCTCTTTTTTTTAAATTTTTATTTATTGATCCAGAGGAAGGCAAAAAAAAAACCCAGCTAAAAAGGGGGCGGGGGGAAATTCCTTCCTGACTCCAAACGGCAATCGGAAAGTATCCCTGGATCAACCAGATCTATATGTATTAATACCAGTAATTCTCAATTTTTTTTAGTTTTAGAAACTTATCCAGGCCTTTTTTAAAGCTATTCAATGAACTTGCCATTACCACTTCTGCTGGAAGACAGTTCCACATTTTCACCGTTCTCACTGTAAAGAAACCTTTCCTAACCTGAAGATGAAACTTCTTCTCTTCCAACCTTAAAGGATGTCCATAAGTCCTCTGTTATGACCTATTAGTAAACAATGCACCAGAGAGTTCATTGTATGGCCCATTAATATATTTGTATACGGTTATCATGTCCCCACACAAACGTCGCTTCTCCAATGTTAACAGCCCTAACTTGTCTAATCTGTCTTGCCATCTTCAAGCCCTTCCATTCCCCTTATTAATTTAGTTGCCCTTCTCTGAACTGCCTCAATTTCCAAGATGTCCCTTTTGTATATGGGATTCCAAAACTGCACCGCATATTCCAAATGATGCTATACCAGTGCCTTGTAAAGAGGGAGAATGATATGTTTCTCTCTTGAATCTATTCCCCTGTTTATACAAGACAATATCTTGCTAGCTCTAGCCGTTGCTACCTGGCATGGTTTGCTATAGCTAAGTCTGTTATCTACCAGAACCCCCAAATCTTTTTCCATTAAAGATGCACTTAACACAGAGTTATTTATAGTGTAGGTGGCACAGGGATTATTAAATCCCAAATGCATCACCTTACATTTATCAACATTGAATCTCATATGCCATTCTGCTGCCCATTTTGATAATCTATCTAGGTCTGCTTGCAGCACTTGCACATCATTGGAAGTTTCCAAAGCTCTGCATAGTTTAGTGTCATCAGCAAACCTTGCTCTCAATGCCCCCTTCTAAGTCATTTATAAACAGATTAAATAGAAGCGGCACCAGTACAGAACCCTGAGGCACTCCGCTTAGAACTTTAGCCCACATAGATGTAGCTCCATTAACCACCACTCTCTGTTTGCGATTCAATAACCAAATTCAAGATGTCCCTTTTGTATATGGGATTCCAAAACTGCACCGCATATTCCAAATGAGGCCTTACCAGTAGAGATGGTTGAACTATTGAAAGTTCGGTCCGTTTTCGAACTTTCGAACTATTGTAAAAGTTCGAAAGTTCGAAAACGGACCCATTAAAGTCTATGGGAGGCAAATAGTTTGAAAAGTTTGAGTCAAATACAACTAAAATATTAATGGTAACTTAATGCAAATGGCTGCGGGACCTGGGAAATGATCTGGGGAGCATGTTCCAATATCCAGGACTTAAGTAAAATCGATTTTACTCTCACACGTGCTACTTTCGAGCTTTCGCGTTCGAACGTTCGAGGTAACATGGACATTTTACTCGCAGATTCGATACTCGCGTATAGGCTGTAATGGAGACTTTACTCGCAGATTCGATGTTCGCGCCTAGATACCATGTACATTTTACTCGTGGATTCGATACTCGAACGTTCGAACATTCCATAAATCATCGAAAGTCCGGGAAATATTGAAAGTCCACATCCGAGATAGTTCGCGAAGTCCGGGTCCGTTCGAACTCGAACAGTTCGGCTCGAACTCGGGTTCGAGTTCTATGCCATCCCTACTTACCAGTGCCTTGTAAAGAGGCCAACATTTAATTACATACTGGTAGCCATGGGCATTTCATTACATACAGGTAGCCATGGGCATTTTATTACATACTGGTAGCCATTTCATCACATACTGGTAGCCATTTCATTACATACTGGTAGCTAGGGGAGTTTCTTTACATACTGGTAGCCATTTCATTACATACTAGTAGCCATGGTAATTTCTTTACATACTGGTAGCCATGGGAGTTTCTTAACATACTGGTAGCGATGGGAGTTTCTTTACATACTGGTAGCCATGGGCCAAGGGCCCTTCATCAAATAATGGAAACAAACTGGTAATTTCATCATATACTGGGGTAGGCTATTACCAACCCCATGTAAGGGCAATGCACTCATATAATGAGTGGATTGCCCTGCACATGGGGTAGGTAATAGCCTAACAGGGCTAGTGGCCCTATTTTTAAAAGATCGTTATCATTTTCAAAAAAATAATGATCAGTATTGTACGATACCTTCTTGTGTGCTGTGGAGCAGAGAAGCTGGAGGCCGGAATTCACAGAAGACCTATTGCAGAGCAGCGTAGGCAGTTCACAGAAGTACAACATGGCATGCGTGATAACGTCACCGTGCAGCCGCAAAGCACTACTGGATAAACGTATTATGGGCACCTCTTCAGGTAAGTTGTGTTAAAACATTCGGGGCACTTTGCCAAAGATCCGGGCACGTGCCCCGAATGTATTAACATAGTGATGCCACTGGCAATAATTTCTATAGACAGGTGAGAGGCAAAGCAATGGGGTTGACTTGCACTGGCCTCCACTTAGGACTATGGAAAAATTTTAATATAATGGAATTGGCAGCCACCCTAATAGTGGAGGAGGTGACATTGAGCAGCTAGAACTATTTCTCCATCCTATACATGTTCCTTAAAAATTTTTCTATTATTCACAGGGATGTGAGATCGCTTATTCCCACATCCCTGTGAATAATAGGATGCCTAGGTAACAGAGTTGGTTTATGCAAACTAGGATCTTGGTGAGCCTAGTCATACATCTATGACTAAGTTCTACTCCTTTAAAGGAATAGGAATAGGTACTGCCGACTGCTTCCTGGTTTAGTTTACTATAGCACGCTATATCACGCATGCGCGCTATAGTGCAACTAAACCAGGAAGCAGTCATCAGTTGTCAATGGAGCTGCGGTGGATCGTGCGTGAGGCAAATAAACTTACCTTCGGTCCTGGATTCTGGTTAAGTGATTGAAGAAGGGAAGTTAAAGAATAGGTCCTTTACCTCCCAGTCTTCAATCACTGCTTTAAAGGAATAGTTCACTTTTTGTGTGAACTATTCCTTTAACATACCCATAATTCCTGATCCAGCCAAAGGTAAAATTTTTATTGAATCTACCATTTAAACTTTATCTAGTCCCATAGATTAACCTCTTGGTCTTATTAAAGGGGGAACTGTTGTCTCCAATGAAATGCCAGTTTCTTACCTTTAAAACGAGCCATCAACCACCTGTCTATGTGCTCCACAGCCCAAGATATAAAGAAATGACTGACCAGAAAGTTAATGGGTGGGAGGCTGACATGTGACATTCCTGAGTCTTCTCCTGCACAGTGCTGCTGGCAGCCTCAGACTCCCTCAGTGTGTGAGGAAGACAGGAAGTCCCTCCTCCTCTCTGCTGTGTGAAATCCTGACAGAGTAGGTAAGGGAATTTACAGCCCTTCTTTCCCACTATGGGAAAACAGCCATTTCAGGTTCTCAGAGTTCTGACTGCCTAAAAAGGCTGTTTCCACAGAGTTTTCTGTGTGGGGGGTCTGAGTGGCCCACGGCTTATGCTCCCGCGAGTAGGCGGCGCTTATGCTCCCGTGAGTGGGTGGGACCGTGGCACCCGTAAGTGGGCGGGGCCACAGGGGGCTGTAAGAGAATGGGCTAAGTGGGGCCTGCAACTGGAGTGACCATGGGGTCCATGAGTGGGAGGGACCGTGGGGGACTGCAAAGGGGAGGAGGAGACACAGGGCAGATTGACTGACATGGTTTCAGAGCAGGAAGCAGGAAGTGCAGGGGACCTGGTGATGTTGCTGCCATATCACACACAAAATGTAAATATCTTCAAAACTATGCAAAATAAACTATGAAAATAAATTGCAAAAATTAAATAAATAAATTGCAATTTACCTAAAGTCATTTTTGGACCACAGTCCCCTTTAATGATGGAATTGATGAGGATTTGTGTTCTGTCACATACACTTCTTTTGATGAAGCATTGAAAATGTTGAGACAGTGCGGTCCAGGTTCTTTGTTAGTCTGATATCAAATCAGCTTTTAGATTATTGGCCATACACCCTTCATGTCATTGGTTGCTAGGATTCCATTTAAATGGTAATTTTTACTACAATAAGCATCTCCCCACCTCATTGTCTTATTCATACTTTGAAATATTTGCAAATTTTCTGCAGTTAACAATTAAAGGGCATGTCCACCCCTTTTCTACATTTTGTCATATTGTAGGGATTCCTCCCCCAGCGCTAACCACATTGTTATTATTTTCAGAAACTCCCTCGATCGTTACTTACCTTTCCTCTATCCTAGGCCGCACTGCCCGGCCTTCTGCTTGCATGAAACTTCAAGCAGGGGGATGGACCAGCAGACGCATCCGTGATTGGCTGAGAGGCAGACAATCATGGACACGGCTGCTGGCAGTTCAGAACGCCGGAGGAGAGAGGAAAGGTAAGTAAAGATCGGGGGACTTTCTGAAAATAATAATCATGCGGTTGGGGCTGGGGCTGGAAGCCCTACAATATGACAAATGGGAATTACACTAGGGGGAGGGAGATGAAAATGGGAGGGAGGGTGGAGAGGGCTGCTCTGACCAAGCGGAAACAATTTCCCTCCCTGCAGTGCTCCTAGTGGACAGTTTTTTGGACTTGGGGGGGGGGGTTACAGGAGAATCATTTGGAGCTGGGATGTAAGGTAAGGATTTTTATACACTACAGAGTGGGGCCAGTAGTGGGGGAAATTATAGTTTTGGGGGTGGACATGCCCTTTAAATTTGAAAGAGGCTCCCCTTTATAATTAATTAGACGATTTTCTTTTCATTGGCCCACCAAATTCTGACACTTGCGATTACATGTTGAATTCCAAAAGATTTAAATCTTACATCCGTCCATCTTTAGTCTAATTTTATTTATCTTTTAGATCCTACAGAACAAATCTGGCTGATAGGACACTCTTTTATATATTGCGCCTGCAGAGGAGCTGGAAAACGGCCTTATAATAAATCTTGGTTTTGACTCACAAATGCAGGCAGAATTTGGTTTCTCTGATGTAATCTCAATTCATTTAGGAGGCAATGATGTAGGAAAGCCCTCTTCTATAAGCTTAATTTAAGAAATGATGAAAAAAATGATGATAAAAAGGTGATGAAGTGGGGGTTTAGGATATTACATATAGGAAAGGTGTATGTGTATACTAGCTCACTATTACCATTTAAATGACCATCAAAAAAGTATAGCACTGACTTATAGTACAGTATTTGAGGTTGAATAAAGGTCCATCCAGTCCTACCCATCTAGCAATACACTAATTTCCTGCCTAATTGTTGATCCAGATGAAGGCAAAAAACTCCACCAAATTTATGGAGAGGGAAAATTCCTTCCTGACTCCAAGTGGTAATTGGAAATATCCCTTGATCAACTCTACTTTATATATCAATACCAGTAACTAGTACCTCATTTAGGGCCATATTTATAAAGCCGTGGTATTGCTTTTTAGCGATACCACGCCTTTAACGATCGGTAAACTTTAATCAGTAGATTAACGATCGGTTTAACAATCGTAAACTTACGATACCGAACGGAAATCTACGATAACTAAATCGTAGATTTACGATACCCAAAGAATACCATTGCAGTAGTTTACTACCGCACGGTATTCTACGATCGAACATTCGTTAATTAACAAACTTTGGGTCATAAATTAATTATCTATCTATGTATCTACCTATTATCTATCTAACTCTGTCTGGCTATATATCTATCTATGTAACTCTGCTATCTATCTAACTCTGCTATCTATCTATCTAGTATCTATCTATCTAACTGCTATCTATCTATTTAACTGCTATCTATCATCTATCTATCTAACTGCTATCTATCTATCTATCTATCTAACTAACTGCTATCTATCTATTTAACTGCTATCTATCTATCTATCTATCTATCTATCTATCTATCTGCTATCTATCTAACTGCTATCTATCATCTATCTATCTATCTAACTCTGCTATCTATCTAACTCTGCTATCTATCTATCTATCTATCTACTATCTATCTATCTATATAACTAACTCTGCTATCTATCTGTCTAGTATCTATCTAACTCTGCTATCTATCTAGCTAACTATCTATCTATCTAACTCTGCTATCTATCTATCTATCTAACTCTGCTATCTATTTAACTCTGCAATCTATCTATCTATCTATCAATGGAGACGATCACAGCAAATAACGAAAGCTAATATCAATTGTATTATGCAGATATATGGTAAATATTGGGAGCGTCCCTGATAACCAACATCACACTAAAACCATGCCCGATCTTCAGAAGAATAACAAGACATTCCCAGAGTAATTAAACATACATGATCCTCCTGCCCAGGCCCCAAACATTGAATCCCAGTATAGTGTTTCAACTGTAATAGTATACTATGGGATGGCGGTAGTTTGTTCAAGGCGAAATGTCCATCAGTCTTTCCATACCGACCATCGGAAATTCCAGCAGCTCTTTGAGGGGAGGATCCACTGGCACTCACTGACATGTTTCCCACAACTGTGGCTGACTCCCTATAATTGAGTAAAGGGGGTCAACTACAGGCAAATGATCCTGATGCTAATGGTGAATGTTTGTCGGCGTTGGGAGCACTCATTCGTGAGGGACACACATTGCAGAGAAAGGGGGGGGGGGCGACAAAGTGCCATACTCTTACAGTGTTGGACTGTTGGGGCGCACCAGGAGATCTGTCACCAGGGGCCCACCAGGATGAGTTTAGGGGCCCACCTTACATTTTACATCTCTATTATCACTCACTTACATCACTCATTTATCTTATTGTTTATTAAAATGCATTTATTACTGTTCCTTTGGCTCTGTATTTACATTTTTAGCAGTTCTCTCTGTTTTCTATATTGTGAATGGGCCCATCAGGGGATTCCCCTGTAACACTACACTCTTATGTTTAGGGATGCTACTCCCTCATCCACACTTCAATGTTGCCGATTTGAATATGGTATGCATGGTTTGTGACCATTCCATATAGATCTAGTCAGTTTGTTAAGGTGAAGGTCCTTTTACAGTGGTGTCAGCGTATAATGCTAAGAGCAAGTATTACTTTGATCGCATTCGTACATTTACGGCCACCGTCATAATTTACCAATAACGCACAGTTTTGCTAATGTGTGATGCTGTGCCTTTATATGGCCCTGTGAGTCAGCACTGGGAGAGGTAATTTCCCACAGTGTATTTAACACACAACCCTAACTGCCCACAATAGAAGAGTTTATGATATTGAAAGAGCCATATTTATATAGGCATCGCTATTTTGTGATACCGTGCCTCATAAATTTATGATTGGGGGCATAAATCTACAATAGCCGTCTTAAATCGCCCATACAATACCATTGCGCTATTGTACTACCTCATGGTATTATATGAACACCGTAAATGTGCAATCATATGAAATTTGCGATACTGCAGGTTTTTAAATATGCCCTTAAGGCACTTGATTTACAGTTGAAATGTAAAATGCTTATATCCAGATTTTTCACACCTCCACAACAATAGGCCCATCATCATGCTGCTGGATACTGTACCATCCCCACTGACTTTTTCAGAACCGGTTGAGAGTAGATCGTGTATATAGTTTGGCACTTGCTTTCTTTGAAATTGATAAGCTTTATTTCCAAACTTGTTAAAAGCAGGGCTTTTAGCCCAAATAGTTCTCATTGGCAAACTTGCGACAGGCAGGATAGGACAATTCGGTTCACATGACCCTTTCTCAAATACAACCATATTACAGTTCATCATCAACTTATATCGCCACCTATTGGTCATGATTAAAAAACTTTTACATTTAATGGCTATATCCACCCTTCTTTTAAATTTTTTATATAGTGTGGGGCTTAGTCCCCCAGCCCCAACCACTATATTTTTTACGTGAGAAACTTCCCCAAACATTACTTACCTTCTCTCTTTCCTCCGCCGTACTGCCCGGCCCTCTGCTGGCATGAAAATGCAAGCAGAGGGGTGGGACTGTCAGCTGCATCTGTGATTGGCTGAGAGGCAGCCAATCACGGACGCGGCTGCCGGTAGATCTGAACGTCGGAGGAAAGAGGGAAGGTAAGCAAAAATCGGAGAAGTTTCTTACATTAAAAATATAGCGGTTGGGGCTGGGGGACTAAGCCCTACATTATATTAAATGGGTTTTGAGCTAGGGGGTGGGAGTCCAAAACGGGAGGGAGAGGGAGAAGGAGAATGGTTGCAGTGCGCATGCCAAACTTCTCCTGGAGGGGAGACAGGAGGCAAAGTCCTATATGGACTCTGCTATCCTCCTGGTGGACACTTTTTTTTACTTTGGGGGGGGATTACAGGAAAACCATTTGGAGCTGGGATGTGAGGTAAGGATTTTTATTTACTACAGAGTGGGGCCAGTAGTGGGGGGAATTATAGTTTTGGGGGTGGACATGCCCTTTAAAAACACTGTACAAACACCACTCAATGTGGGGTCAACTGAGATTTCTGACATCATACTCTAAATTCATACCTTTCGGGGGCAGGTATCCAATTTTTGAATCCACTATGCTCCTTAATCCACTGTGCTCCTTTTATCCCCTCCCCTTCTTTCTGGTCTCACTTCATCCAAAATTTGGAATCGCAACTGTGACACCGTATGTCCACTATCATGGACATGTTTCTAAACAATTTTTTCAATTTTATCAGATAGTATAGTATAGTATTTTGAGGTTAAATAAAGACATATGTCCATCCAGTCCAACCCATCTTCCAATATCCACATTTCCTGCCTAACTGTTGATCCAGAGGAAGGCAAAAAAAAACCCACCAAATTTATGAAGGGGAAAATTCCTTCCTGACTCCAAGTGGCAATCGGAAATTTCCCTGGATCAACTCTACTTTATGTATCAATACCAGTAACTTGCAACATTCCTTGTTTGCAGAAACTCATCCAGCTTTTTTTTTGAAACTGACCAATGAACCTGTCATAACAACGTCCACTGGAAGACAGTTCCATAGCTTTACCGTTCTCACAGTGAAAAACCCTTTCAGAACTTGAAGCCTAAACCGTTTTTTTCTTCAAGTCTAAAGGAATGGTCATGTGTCCTCTGACATGCTCTATTGGTGAACAATGCCCCAGATAGTTTATTGTATAGCCCGTTAATGTATTTATACACAGTAATCATATCCCCACGCAAGTGCCTTTTCTCCAGCGTGCATAATTGTAACTTTTCCAGTCTTTCTTCATATTCAAGCTCCCCCATTCCCCTTATTAATTTAGTTGCCCTTCTCTGAACCATTTCCATTTCAAAGATGTCCTTTTTGTACACAGGATTCCAAAATTGCACTGCATATTCCAAATGAGGCCTTACCAATGCTTTGTAAAGAGGGAGAATTACATTTTCCTCCCTTGAATCCATACCTCTCTTTATACAAGACAATACCATGCTGGCTCTGGCTGTTGCCGCCTGGCACTGCTTGCTACCTTTAAGTTTGTTATCCACCAAAACTCCAAGATCCCTTTCCAACAGGGATTCACTTAACACAGAGCCATTTATAGTATAAGTAGCACAAGTATTTTTAAGTCCAAAATGCATCACCTTACATTTATCAACATTGAATTTCATCTGCCACTTAGCAGCCCAATGTGATAATCTATCTAGATCCCCTTGCAACGATTGCACATCCTCTGAAGTTTTTAATGGTCGACAAAGTTTTGTGTCGTCAGCAAACACAGAAACCTTGCTGACAATACCCACTTCCAAATCATTAATAAATAGATTAAATAGAAGCGGCCCCAACACAGAACCCTGTGGCACCCCACTTAGCACTTTAGTCCATAATGATGAAGCCCCATTAACAACTACTCTCTGCATCCTATTCATTAACCAATTTTCTATCCATGTACAAATGTGACTCCCCAGACCAACAGACCTTAGCTTATTCATTAGTCGCCTATGGGGGACTGTATCAAAAGCCTTTGCAAAATCCAAGTAAACTACATCTACTGCTATACCAGAGTCTAAATTTCTACTTACTTCCTCATAAAAGCCAAGCAAGTTAGTTTGACAAGATCTATTCCTCCTAAATCCATGCTGGTTACTACTTATAATGTCAGTCCTTGAAACATACTCTAGAACATGTTCCCTTATTAAACTTTCCAGGATCTTCCCCACCACTGAAGTTAAACTTACAGGCCTGTAATTACCCGGCTGTGAACGACTACCCTTTTTGAATATTGGAATAACATCAGCCTTTTTCCAATCCAGAGGCACACCACCGGACATGAGGGAATCAGCAAAAATAAGAAACAATGGCCTAGATAAAACTGAACTTTAGCTCCTTAAGTACCCGAGGATGTATTTTATCCGGTCCAGGAGATTTACTAATATTAACCTTATTTCGTTTTCCTGTACCATATCCTCGGTTAACCAAAGTGAACTTGAATCTTGTATACCTTTATTGCTAATATACTCTGATATCTGTACTTGGATCTTCTATAGTGTATACAGAGTATACAGACTGCGGGACAGAGGGGGGCCCTGGATTTGGTACAGAGGGGGGGGCTTGGGACAGAGGGGGGAGGGCTGGATTTGGGACAGTGTGGGGCCTCTGTATTTGGGACAGAGGGGGCCCCTGGCCTTGGACAGAGGGGGGACTCTGGCCTTGGGACACTAAGAGGGTACTCTGGCCTTGGGACATGGAGGACTATGGCCTTGGGACACTAAGGGGGCACTCTGTGCTTCTAGCGCCCGTTATTGTAGCGGGCTTAATGTCTAGTCTTATATAAAGTGATATTTGAATGTTCTTACTTCACACATGAAGGCAATGTATACATAAGCTACTACTTATGAGCTTATGTGCTCATGGCTAATAAATAGAAAAATGACATTCAAATGACAAGGATAAGTAAACTGTAAAAGCAAGTTAAGTTATATTGGAAGCAGCAGCTATAAAAATCCCCCCCCCCCCCATTTTTTTAACTAGGCCCCTCCTGAGCCTACCTTTGCTGATGTAAAGTTGCTGACAATTTGGATGTGCAGTGTAGACTGTTTAGCTCCTCAACTCTGAGACTTGCTGGATCTCCTCCTTCTTAAGCCTCCAAAAGCATGGCCCAAATGATTACTGCTTTTGGAGGCTTAAAGGGCATCTATACCGAAAAATAGGTTATTTTTAATTGACCATAACTGGAAACTATAATTCTTCCCAACCACCACTGTATCATTTTTTGTTGGTCTGCCCCCTATTTCTTTAGATATCCAATCTAAAACTTCTTATATTTCAGCTGTCAATCAAGTTCCTTGCTCTCAAAAACTATTCTTCTGTAAGTAGTTTTACTGTAGCTGGAATGGTGACAGTTTTGACAGTTGGAATGCTGTATGCTGTGTGCAGGCTTAACAGTTGGTTTGTGGGAAAAAAAGTCAGGTTGGATGGAAGTGGGAGTGGTTAAACGAGGGAGGGATATTGCTCCTAAACAAAATGTGTGCTGGATTGAAGGCATGCAGCAACGCACGCAAATCAGAGTCAGTGCTACTTACATGTATTCAATTATAGATTAAGATGAGGCAAAGTCATTTTTTTAGTATAGTGTCCCTTTAAGAAGAAGGATATCCAGCAAGTCTCAGAGGGGAGAAGCTAAACAGTCTACATTGCACATCCAAGATGTCAGCAACTTTACATCACAGGTAGGCTCAGGAGGGGCCTAGAAAAAAAAGAAGAAATTTTAAAGCTGCTGCTTCCAATTAAACTTAATTGCTTTTACTTATCCTTTAATACTGGTCATTTGTTATTACAACATTGGACACTATCTGGCCTACAATAAGCAAATACTTTTTCATGAATATACTCAAGGACCAAAGACCTAAAAAAGAAATTAAAAAAATATTTTCATATTTTCATATTATACTCACTCTCATTATACTCTATGTATCTGTACTATCATTTTTATTTAATGTACATGTGTTATGCTAAGTACAAACTTATTACATGAAAAGCCATTATCGATCTGACCTGGTGAATCATCAGTGATGCCTGACCATACACAAACCATTTTTTAATGGGTAGTGGCTGCAATCGTGTGTACCTAGCTTAAAGGGTATGTCCACCCTAAAATTGAATTTTTAATATAAGATCCCCCCTGGGCTCCCAGCCCCAACCGCTATATTTTTTTTTTTAGAAAGCCCCCCAAACTCTACTTACCTCCCCTCTTTCCTCTGCCGCGCTCCCGGCCCTCTGCTTGCAAGGAAATGCAAGCAGAGGGGCGGGACCGGCAGCCGCGTCTGTGATTGGCTGAGCGGCAGCCAATCACAGACGCGGCTGCCGGCAGCTCACGTCCGCCGAGGAAGAGAGGAGAGTAGTAAAGTTTGGGGAGCTTTCTAAAAATAAAAAATATGCGGTTGGGCTGGGAGACATGGGGAATACAGTACTGAAGGGATTTTATGCTAGGGGGAGGGATAGTAGAATGGGAGGGAGAGGGAGGGGGAGGGAGGGGGAGAAGGGCTGCAGTACGCATGGCAAAAATCTACCTGAGGCTAGCTAGCAGGCAGTGTCCATATGGACTCTGCTAGCCTCCTGGTGGGCAGTTTTGGGGACTTTGGGGGGGGACCTCCAGAGAACCCTATGGAGCTGGGATGTGAGGTAAGGATTAAACTACACTACATGGTGGGGCCAGTAGTTGGGGGGATTATAGTTTTGGGGGTGGACATGCCCTTTAAAGCAACAGCAAATGAAAATATTACCATACACAGTTCACCATGTATAGTAACTCCACTTTACAGTAACCGAGAAGTAAGCTGTTCAAGACACCATACACTGACCGTATGTTAGGTCAATTCAATGTTCAATCCATCATTCCAACAATTTAATGGCCAGATCATTGTTTGTAATTGAAATTTCACCCATAATAATGGATAGGATGCAGAAAGAAGTTGTTAATTGGGCTTAATTAAAATGGAAGGTTCTATAATAAAAGGTTCTAAGTCTTTGGGTGCCACAGGGTTCTGTGTTGGGGACTTTTCTTGTTAATCTGTTTATTAAAGGTTATCTCCACTGGTATAATTAAAATTTTGGTATTCAGTTTTATTGAATAACGGAAGGTACAGGAGCTGTGCCTTACCTACCGTTCTTTAATAAAACCTGCAGGAGCCAGGAGAGAAGGTAAGGAACGTACCCGACCGATCGCTCCTCAGCCGTGTCCTTTGATAGGTCCTGAAAGAACCTGTCCGTCGTGACCTGCCAAAGAACACAGCAAAGGAGCGATCGATCTTATTGAAGAACGGGAGGTAAGACACAGCTCCTTTACCTTCCATTGTTCAATAAATACCAACATTTTGATTATACCAGTGGAGACACCCTTTAATGATTTGGAAGTGGATATTGTCAGCAAGGTTTTTGTTGTTTTGGTGGGTAACAGACTTAAATGCTAGGCAGAAACAGCTAGTGCCAGCAAGATATTGTCTGGTATATATATATAATAGGGGTATGGATTCAGGCTGAGGCCCCACTACAACGCACCGAATTGTGCACACAATCGCTATCGCTATCGCGATTTCTGTGCATTGTCGCGTGTTGTGGCGCATTTGCGCATGCAATTTTGTAATTTATTATAAAAACGCATGTGCTTGTGTAAAAAATAGTGCGAACAAATGCGTGCGCATTGGAAATCGCGGGAATTTTTGCGTTCTTGCGATTTCCATTTTAACCAAAATCGCATGCGCAAATGAGCGGAAAATGCATTAGTGTGTCCTAGCCCTCAAAGGAGAAAAAAATGTATTCTCCCCCTTTACGAAGCATTGGTAAGGCCTCATTTGGAATATGTGGTGTAGTTTTGGAATCCTGTGTACAAAAAGGACATCTTTGAAATGGAAAGGGTTCAGAAAAGGTAAATTAAAATGATAAAGGGAATGGGGAAGCTTAAATATGAAGACAGACTGGATAAGTTACAGTATAATTATCTACACAAGTTTTAGAAACTTAAAGCTATTTAATGAACTTTCCGTTGAAGACAAGGATTGCTGGAAGACATTTCAACAGTTTCACCGTTCTCACTGTAAAGAAACCTTTCCTAACCTGAAGATGAAACTTCTTTTTTTACTATCTTTAAGGATGTCCAGGAGTCCTCTGATATGACCTATTAGTAAACAATGCACCAGAGAGTTTATTGTATGGTCCATTAATATATTTGTAAGAAGCAAACATAGCTTCTCCAATGTAAACAGCCCTAACTTGTCTAATCTGCCTGCATAGTCAAGCCCCTCCATTCCCCTTATTAATTTAGTTGCCCTTCTCCATTTCCAAGATGTCCCTTTTGTATATCAATAGTCTGATTTTTTTCCTAACCCAGCACTTTAGCAAAAAGCACCACAGGTGAACACTCAATCAATAGAAGTAAATGTCAGTAAAATCAGGTCACTATTTTGTATTGCTACTGGAAGACTGTCAGCAATTAATGCTGGTTGATAAATAAATAACAGAGCTGCTATATATAAAGTTTATACATATGTAGAAACTTTATATTTTTCTAGAAACATGGAAACAAAAAAAGCAATAAACCCAGGCAGTAGACTATGTTATATTGTTTCATAAGTAAACTCGGGGATTTGAACTTGTGACTTCTTGGTCTGTTTGTTCCTACAGCATTTACATGGTGCGCCACCAGCAACTCAACTGTGATCACAGCTACATTTAGATACTTTTTTCCTGGTATCTCCACGGCAGTGGGAATCAATGGGTTAACTTCCCTTTGCACAAGCGTGACAGGTGTTTTTGTTTAGCCAATAAATTGGATTGGTTCCACCCCCTACCATACCTCTTTTCCGTCCTCGCGTGAATAGGTAATCAGAAGCTCTCCTCCGCTTCCTTAACGGGTCTCTAGCCTCTCCCCGTTATTGTAACCCAACCACTTGTGCAATGTTGGGTAAGCAGCCACAAGTCCGATTCAAATCGGCTCCAGCAACCCTGTATTATCGCGGCTACTACTTCCGCGTTCCATCATGCGTTCCACTGACGCACTTCCGGTATTGATTTAGTCACTTCCGGTTTCCTTCCTAGCGTGTTTACAGATATATTCAAGCAGTTTGGAGCGATTTCAGCCTCTCCTCTGCTGCTGGATGTACACACAGGGTTGCTGTTGCTCTTCTGCTCATACAGTCTCAAGCTGTAAGTCTGGTGGTTCACAGCTGGTGACCCCACTCAGCATAATATATATCAATGCTTCTCATGTCTGCTGTTTGTTTTCTTTCTTTCCAGTGCCTTATCATGTCTTCTAAGAGACACAGCTCTGGATCCAGGGGGTGAGACAACCTTAAAGAGAGTGCTCTATCAGTACATCACATACATGATGCATGTACTCATACACATAACTACTTGTTATTCTTTTCTTAAATTTCAGCCCTTCTCCTACCAGTAGGGAGGAAGAAACCAGAACACACAAATCCAAAAACAGGAATGTGCTTTATGTGAACAATTCACAGCTCGTGGGAAGAAACTCTGCTCTGATTGTATCAATGAAAAAAATAACACACCCACTCTACAGCAGATTTCGGATATAGTCAAGGATATTATGCAGACATCCCTACAATCCATGACTCAACAGGCAGCAAACATTGCGATGACCCAGATGTCAGCCATACCGGTCGACCATTCTCACCAAGCAGATTCTCCTTCCCCAACAACGGAAGCTAGAGATATAGAAGATCTGGAGCCAAACACTGAGGAAGGAACCTCTGCGGTGCAGTTCACCCAAGATTCCATCGACAATCTAATCTTAAAAATGAGAGCCACACTTAGAATTGCACCTGAACAACCATCCACATCATCATTATGTTTAAAAAGAAACATCAAGACCCGATAGTGTTTCACTTCCACCAACAAATTCAGGAGATAATCGCCTCAGAATGGAGAAACCCTGATAAAAAATTCTGCCTATCCCAGAAGTTTACGAACATCTATACCTTCCTAGAGGAAGACATGTCAAATCTGGAGCAGGCTCCTAGAATTGACACCCCCATAGCCAAAATGGCTAGAAAGGTAACTCTAGCCACAGACGAATCAATTCTGTTACGAGACCCCATGGACCGGAAGGAAGAAACAGCTCTGAAAAGAGCCTTCACTGTGGCAGGTGCAGCCATGAGACCCCCAGTGGCTATCACTAACCTAGCCAGAGCAAACAACATTTGGCTCCAGGATCTAGAATCTGCTATATCACACGGTGTACCCAGATCAGAACTCATCAAATATTTACAAGATATCAAGTCTGCTAATGAATTTATATCTGAAGCTTCATTAGACTCTGTGAAACTTATTGCAAAATCTACGGGCTATTCCATAGTGGCAAGACGCGCACTATGGCTCAAACAATGGAGAGCCGACATTCCCTCCAAACAGGGTCTATCAGTCATCCCATTTGAAGGGAATCTACTGTTTGGGAAAAAATTAGAAGATCTAATTGATAGCAACTCAGTTAAAAAGAGTCTCCCAGTCCAAAACAAAATATTCAGACCACAATCAAACCAAAGACAACCAAATATTAGAGACGCCAAACAATTCAAGCCAGGTAGGCCATATTCTCAAAGACCTTTTTGGAGGAACGACAACCAACAACCCTTTCGAGGCTTCAAGAACACATCAAACAGAGGGAGGAAATCCTGACTGGAGGTCATCATCCAAAACAACGGTGGGGGGGAAGATTGTCCCATTTCTACACAACATGGGAAACTTCAACATCTGACTCCTGGGTAAACAGATCCATCCTCCAGGGATACAAGCTGGAATTATCCCAGGAACCCCCCACCGCCAGATTTGCCCCATCAAGAAATCCTGTTCTCCCTCAAAACAAGAAAATGTTCTCAAACGCCTTAGCAAACTTATTACAACAAAAAGTTATAGAACCAGTCCCTCCAAACCAAGTAAGGAAGGGCATATACTCTCCTTTATTTCTCAAAAAGAAGAAATTAGGCGAAGCAAGAGTCATCCTGGACCTCCGATTCTTAAACAAATTCATTGTTCAAAAGAAATTCAAGATGGAAACCCTCAAATCCATCACCCAACAAATCAAACCTGGCGACTGGATGGCAAAAGTCGACCTCAAAAACGCATACCTACACATACCAATATCAACCACTCACCGGAAATTTCTCAGATTCTTCATCCTCAAACAACACCTGCAATACAAAGTGCTCCCATTTGGCCTATCATCAGCCCCAAGTGTATTTACCAAAATCCTTGCTCCACTCCTAGCTCTCCTAAGAACACAGGGAGTCCACATCTTCGGATACTTGGACGATATTGTCACGATCAACATCTGTTACTGACTTTATTATTTCCTACATGAACTTCCTCCTTTCCACCAGCAGATGTCATTGTTTTCCTCAGAGATCTCACGTCTGGAACTTCTAACTGCCCACCAGCAGAGGGCTCTCTACCTCAAGAACTGTGTGTGTTACAGACTATTGCTGGGAGGAGATCTGTCACCTGACCTTCCATGTCTGCATTTAAGGCTAGCATGAACATTGCTTCAGTGCTAGTTCATTGTACTTACGTTTCCTGTGTCCTAGCCCTTCTAGCCGGAGTCAGCAGTCCTTGTATTCGAGTCCTGTGTCCTGTTTCTGGTTGCCCTCCTGTGTTTTGACCTGCGCTTCCTTGTGTCTATTCTCTGCCTAGCGATTCTTGTATTATTTTATCTCCCGGTTTATATTTTTCCTGTTCTTCTACCCGTTTGCCTGCTGCCTCTTAGTTGGCGTATTATTGGTTTATTGTTATTTTTATCTTCCTGGGTTTTGGGTCTGTGTGCACACATTTGTATATACACTAGATTACTCTGCATTGATATCTTATGCAGAGTAGGCTAATTGTATGTACTACAGACTGCAGGTGTATGCTCATTAAATACACTTGCCTGCAGGGAGATTGCCTTGCATTACCTTTTCGTATATATGCATGTTGTAGTGCATGAGGTTAATGTCTACAACTGCTTCATTATCATTTATTATATTCCTTGCATTTGTTAATAAATTGCCTTGTTCATTTATTCCTGGCTTGGTCGCTCAGTTTTTCCCCATAAGTGACATTTCCTGCATTATTGCACATCTTGTGCATTGCCCATGTTGATTCAGGTGCAATGTATAAATGCAATCCTAACATAATGAACTAGCCTACACGGTCACTGGGAAATACTGAAAGTTCATTGCTTCAGCCATGGGAGTTAATTGGAATTACGAGTACATTAATTATTATTCCTTGTTAGCTCAGGAGGATAAGGATCACTGTTTTGCAGAACTCTCAGAATATTCCTATGAAGGAGTTATACAAATTTTTAGGCAAATTAAATCGTCTGTGCAGCAGGGAGATTTTTCAGGTTCTGAAGTACAAAACCTGCTGCAGATTTTACAGATTCTCCAATTTATGAGGTCTCCTTCCAGTTATCTAATCAGTGTAACCAGTTCCCATTTCCTGTAAAAGTTCCTCAACAGTAATTAACCAGAACCAACCCAATAATGTTCCAGTTACCTCTATGCAGAAAAATCAGTCTAAAAATGATGCTCTGGGTAAACTATCTATCCCCGTCAAAAGTGAGTGGAATCCTCCTTTTGAAAAATGGGAGGTTGAGGCTTTACTTTTTGAGATGGAGTGTGATGAGGAATTGTTTAACGATTACTACTCTGTTAAAAGTGAAATCTTTTTGAAAGCATGCATAGACTCTGCATCTACTTTGGTGAAAATGAGGATTTGCGTGCGTGATTTTGTAGCTCCTTTGATTGGTGCATGGAAAAAGATTTTACATAACATTTAAATTATAGCCCACAGGGCTACCAAGCAACTACAGATGGTATAGACCTGCTCAAACTAGTATTATAATGTCACGTCCGTTAAGATATTATACCCTTCAGTATATACCATACTTAATAGGGTAGTGCCCCTATTCGCGCTCAATACGACCTACAGGCACAGTATCATCATACTGACGATTTTATGAATAACCATAGACGCCTACAGTAATGCTAAGGCATAGTCAAAAAACAAAATAGATCCACTACAATCCACTTTACCTACTAAAAAATGACTTACACATTAAATAGCTCAACTCTTAAATACTATATAAAACCCCCTTAAAAACACCTAAAACACACAAAACATAAGTGATGGAGCATAGTTTAAGTGTTTCTCAATTGTTGCGCTCAAAAACCATTATTGTATAGCATGTCGTATCAAAACATCCTGTACTGTATGTACATGCTGGACACACTAACAAACTATAAATACACGATATATCCTCGTTGTGTATTATGGTGGGATAAAAGCGTAACCTATACCAAGGTAAATTAAATGCAGTGATATCAATTATATCCGTTCCAATGGCGAATTCTATGTTTCTCCTCACGGGTGTGTTATGGCTTACTTGATTATTCCGCTTATATCTGGATTAAGTAATTAGGCCGTATCGTTATGGCCACCTGTTCATCAAAAGGGCTTTTTTGAACGTAATGCACATTCAATTTCCACGCGGGCCAAACTCTACAAACTATGAACTAGTTATCACAAAGTTGTTACAACAATGCCATACAGATTCTCCACCCATTTGTTCTTAAGATTTCCCATTACAAACAGTACAATCCCACACTTATCCTTCCATGTCCATTAGTCTCCGATCACAGTATCTTAATTGGGAATGGTGCCCATGTCCTCCGACATGCTCACGAAACACCCAAGCTTCCTGACGAAGGGCCCTGACGAAGTCACGTGATAGTGACGAAACGTACGTCGGCTGGTTCTAGTGGAGGAAGTTTGGGTGTTTCGTGAGCATGTCGGAGGTCGTATTGAGCGCAAACAGGGGCACTACCCTTTTTAAGTATGGTATATACTGAAGGGTATAATATCTGAACTGACGTGACATTATAATACTAGTTTGAGCAGGTCTATACCATCTATGGAAAAAGATTTTGCATGCAAATTTTGCTGCTGATAAATCTAGAAGTCAGCATTCTATTACCAATGTTAACCCTGTCAGTTCCAGTAACAAGTTTCCTTTTAACCCAGTATTTCATCCTGAACAGATTGATTGTATGTTTACCTATCTTAAAAATGACCGAGATCATTTTTTTGAATTCTACTTAGAAAAGGGTGATTTGTATGTGTTGGCATGCATGCGTGCAGTTCAGTCTATGATTGATCACAAACTTTGTAAGCATGAATCGGCTTCGGCCTTGGTAATCGCTTGGCAAAGAATACTGTCTCCTTCTTACCAGGTCCAAAGCCAACTACTCACAGCAGTTAAAACCCACTCCAGAGACTTTAACTCACCCACACTTGTCCCTCAAAGAAAACCTGTCACTTTGCAGACAGCTATTAGATCCACACCATGGTCATTCCAGCTTCCTACAACCTCATATAAAGACTCTTGCAAACTTTATCCTGCTTCCAGACTGAGCCAGAAAACTAAATCTAAAAGGAAATATTTTCCTACAGCCTCCATCCTTCCTGTTACTTCCGCAAAGACTCCAACAGCTATATTACCGGTTTCTGTTGATCCACAAACTATTTCTTTGCAGAAACACTCTCCAGCCGTGCCTGACACCTCTTCCCTACCCATGCCAGTCGGCTCCGCCATGCCTTTGACAGATAATTTGGCAGTAGGCACTGCATACTGCTCCGCAGATTTCTCGTCAGCTGCCCGACAAAATCTCAGTCTGCCGTTCTAGCAGAACCATACTTTACAGCTCAGCCAAAGGCCCAGTCAAATGCTCAATCTGAGGTTCAGCTGATTGCTCTGCCAAAGGTCCTGCCAGCTATGCAGTCACTGGTTCAGCCACTTGCTCAGCCAAAGGTCCCGCTTTCAGTTTCTGTGGACGTTCCTGGCCCTCCAACTCCTGCTAGAGTTCTAACGGTTGCTGAAGTTCAATCCATACAGATGTCAGACATTCAGTTACCACTGATCTCCTCTATTGTTCAGTCTTCATTGCCGCAGCCTGCTTCCAGCCTTGTCCAATCTTCATTGCCGCAGCCTGCTTCCAGCCTTGTCCAGTCTTCATTGCCGCAGCCTGCTTCCAGCTCTGTCCAGTCGGCACCATTACAGCCTGTTTCCAGCTCTGTCCAGTCGGCACCATTACAGCCTGTTTCCAGCTCTGTCCAGTCGGCACCATTACAGCCTGTTTCCAGCTCTGTCCAGTCGGCACCATTACAGCCTGTTTCCCTAAAGTCTGCCTTTCAAGCTAAAGACTCTGTTAAAAATCCTCATTCTCCTTATTATCCATTTCTGCAGGGGTCCCTCCATCCATTGGATAGACTTATCTGTTAAAAGGTCATTCCCAAAATGTATACCCTTAAATAACTTGCCTTTAATGCCACAGTCTGCAGTTCCCCTGAACCAACTACCTTTGAATCCACAGTTTACAGATCCCTTTAATGAACTGCTTTCGAATCCACAGCCTGCAGAGCCTTTTACTTTGCATCTACAATCTGCAGATCTTTTGCCCTCAAATGCACAACTTTCAGATGTTTTTCCTGTATATCCACAGTCTATAAATTCTCTGCAGAAGACTTCTTCGGTCCAGTCTCCAAAGATGACTTCTTCGATCCTGCCCAGCGTCCAGTCTGCAGAGATGACTTCTTCGGTCCTGCCCAGCGTCCAGTCTGCAGAGATGACTTCTTCGGTCCTGCCCAGCGTCCAGCCTGCAGAGATGACTTCTTCGGTCCTGCCCAGCGTCCAGTCTGCAGAGATGACTTCTTCGGCCCTGCCCAGCGTCTAGTCTGCAGAGATGACGTCTTCGGTCCTGCCCAGCATCCAGTCTGCAGAGATGACATCTTCAGTCCTGCCCAGCGTCCAGTCTGCAGAGATGACGTCTTCTGCTCTGTCAGTGTTCCTCCTGATGGGTTCCTGATCTTTCTGTTGATAGCCAGTTTGCTTCACTTTCCGATGGTTTCCAATCTACTGTCCTACCTGATGACTACTAATCCAGTATTCTTATGGAGGATCGGTTTATTCTTTTCTGCGATGACTGGTTTCTTGATTTGCCTAAGGGTCTTCATTTTGTTTTCTAGCATGCTCTTTGTTCTAGTGACCCAAGGTCTGTTCAGCTCGGTAGTATCCGGGTTGTTGCCTTTCCTGTTATGACCTAATCTGCTGCTCTTCTGGGATCCAGGCGGGTGTGAGTTAAAGGTCAAGTGGAGAGTCCTGAGGCCGCTCCTGAGGGGGGGGGGGTGTAATGTCACGATCAACATCTGCTACTGACTTTATGAATTGAAACTACATGAACTTCCTCCTTTCCACCAGCAGATGTCATTGTTCTCCTCAGAGATCTCACGTCTGGAACTTCTAACTGCCCACCAGCAGAGGGCTCTCTACCTCAAGAACTGTGTGTGTTACAGACTATTGCTGGGATGAGATCTGTCACCTGACCTTCCATGTCTGCATTTAAGGCCAGCCTGAACATTGCTTCAGTGCTAGTTCATTGTACTTACGTTTCCCGTGTCCTAGCCCTTCTAGCCGGAGTCAGCAGTCCTTGTATTCGAGTCCTGTGTGATGTTTCTGGTTGCCCTCCTGTGTTTTGACCTGCGCTTCCTTGTGTCTATTCTCTGCCTAGCGATTCTTGTATTATTTTATCTCCCGGTTTATATTTTTCCTGTTCTTCTACCCATTTGCCTGCTGCCTCTTAGTTGGCGTATTATTGGTTTATTGTTATTTTTATCTTCCTGGGTTTTGGGTCATATACATTTGTATATACACTGGGTCATATACATTTGTATATACACTGGATTACTCTGCATTGATATCTTATGCAGAGTAGGCTAATTGTATGTACTACAGACTGCAGGTGTATGCTCATTAAATACACTTGTCTGCAGGGAGATTGTCTTGCATTACCTTTTCGTATGTATGCATGTTGTAGTGCATGAGGTTAATGTCTACAACTGCTTCATTATCATTTATATTCCTTGCATTTGTTAATAAATTGCCTTGTTCATTTATTCCTGGCTTGGTCGCTCAGTTTTTCCCCATAAGTGACATTTCCTGCATTATTGCACATCTTGTGCATTGCCCATGTTGGTTCAGGTGCAATGCATAAATGCAATCCTAACAGATATCCTCATCAAAGCAAGAAACAAGGAGACCCTGTTATCCCACATCAAGGTCACCCTCCAATGTCTCACATCTCATGGCTGGCTAATAAATCACAAAAAATCCATCTTATCCCCTACTCAACAACTCATATTTCTAGGGGTCAACATAAACACTGTACAAATGCAGGCTTCCCTTCCCCAAAACAGGATAGCAGACTTCATGACAGAGATCAGGAACATCACCAAAATCCAATTCTCAACAGCAGAAATCTGCCAAAGAGTCCTAGGGAAACTCATAGCCACCAAAGATGCAGTGAAATGGTCAATGAGACACTCCAGACCTCTCCAGATCCATCTCCTAGGACAATGGAGACCTGGACAGAACTCGCAACAACTCATCTACCTTCCAGCATCCCTGTTATCAGAGTTGAGATGGTGGCTAAACACCAACAATCTCAAACCCATAAACCTGGACCCTCCCCAATGGAGAACCATAGTAACAGACGCCAGTCCAAGGGGATGGGGAGCAACTTGCCTGAACAAATCAGTTCAGGGGATTTGGGACAATCACACAACAGCCAGCTCACAGAACTTCAGAGAACTGTCAGCAGTACTGCAGGCCCTGAGGGCATTCAAGTCACTCATCAGGCATCTATCAGTCATGATCCATTCGGACAATATAACTGTAGTATCATATCTGAACAAAGGGGGTGGCACACGCAGCACTCAACTCTGGAAGAAAACTATGGAAATACTGGATTGGGGAGAGAACAACCTACACTGCATCCAGGCAGTTCACATTCCAGGGACCCAGAATCAGATTATCTGAGCAGGAAGCAGATAATGCCAGGGGAATGGTCTCTCAATCAGAACATTTTCCTCAGAATATGCCAAACCCTGGGCTATCCTACCATAGACTTGATGGCCACAAGCCGGAACAACAAAACCCAGAAATTCAGTTCCTGGTTCAGGGACAACCAATCCCTAGCAACCAACTCCTTCTCTATACCATGGAAATTCAGCCTAGCTTACATATTTCCTCCATTCCCAATCATTCCGAAAGTAATAGAGAAAATCCAGAAGGACAAAGCACTAGTCATAGCAATTCTACCCTGGTGGCCGAGGAGACCTTGGTTCCAATGGGCTCTATCCATGACAATCTCCCAACCAATCCAACTTCCCCAGATCAGGAACCTGATCAGTCAAGGGCCAATACTTCACCCAGATCCATCCAGCCTCAAGCTCACGGCATGGTTGTTGAAAGGAGATTCATACAACTCAGAGGTATTTCAGACAAGGCAATCTCTACCTTAATGTCATCCAGGAAACCCTCAACATCTCACTCTTATTACAGATCATGGCAAACATTCTCAGCAACTTCACTCCGAGAACATATCAGTAGGCATCCTCCTTGACTTCCTCCAAGAAGGATTCGACAAAAAAATAAGTCTTTCCACTCTGAAAAAACAAATATCTGCAATATCCGCAATATCCAATACCCGTTGGGCTTTAGACACACTAGTAATCAGATTCTTATCAGGTGTCCAACACCTACGACCACAAATCAAGTCAAAAGTGCCACCTTGGGATTTACCGTTAGTCCTCAACTTTCTCCAGTCCCCTATATTCGAACCCATGGAATCATCATCCATCAGAAACATCACTTTTAAAACTCTCTTTCTGGTAGCTGTGGCCTCAGCTAGAAGAGTGAATGAAATCAGAGCTCTAAGAGCTTCTCCAACATACATTAATTTTATGAATGATAAAGTAATCCTCAGAACAGATGTAACGTTTCTTCCCAAAGTAGTATCATCATTCCATCTTAACGAAGACATAATCTTACCAAACATGCCAGAAGGAAATCACTCCCTTGACGTTGGCCAAAGCTTACGCTACTATATAGAAAAGACTTCAACATTCCGGAAATCAGATGCTCTGTTCATTCTATTTTCAGGGTCCCACATCGGAAACCAACCATCCAAGGCAACCATAGCATCTTGGATTACGCAGGTGATAAGGCAAGCTTATACAACAAATTCATCAGAACAACTTATGAAAGTCTCAGCCCACTCAACCAGAGCAGTAGCAACCTCCTGGGCTTTTTCGACAAGAGCCTCTCCAGAGGAGATATGCAAAGCGGCCACTTGGTCCTCTTTGTCTACATTTATCAAACATTACAAACTAGATGTTTATTCCCGTAGCAAAGCCGAATTCGGTAACAAAGTATTAGCTTGAACCAATATATATATAAAAAAAAAATTATTATATAGCAGAATACTATATATACAAATAAATTCACTTTCTGCAACTCATACTTGTCCCCTCCCTCAATTTCTGCTTACTAAATCCCATTGATTCCCACTGCCATGGAGATACCAGGGAAAACAGAAAATCTATACTCGCCAATCGTGATTTTCTTTTCCTGGTGTCGACACGGCAGTGGGAAGCTCCCACCCATCTCTAAACTATGCTCGGAACATGGTAAGAGGCATGGTAAGGGGGTGGAACCAATCCAATTTATTGGCTAAACAAAAACACCTGTCATGCTTGTGCGAAGGGAAGTTAACCCATTGATTCCCACTGCCGTGTCGACACCAGGAACAGAAAATCACGATTGGTGAGTATAGATTTTCTGTTATCTTTCGCTAGAAAGAGAAGCTAGAAACTCTGCACATAGAGACAGTGAATCCTTGGGGGCGTGGCTCTTTGAAGCCAACATGGGCAATTAGTTGTACTGGCAACAACATGGAAGCCTCCTTTGTTACAGAATCTATTACTCATATCTGCTAAATGCAAATAACTAGAGAAGAATCTTTCAACGTGTAGGTATTCTGGGGAGAAACACTTTCACATTAGGATCTGAAAAAATCAAGTTTAGTTCTCCTTTAAAAGATGGTCAATTCATGAATTTGAGTATCTCTATCCACAGGGAGAAAAGGCCTCCAAGTATCTGAGATATATGTGGATATAAATGGTTGCAAAATACTGTCATGTTTACCATGGCATTTCCTCACCCTACTATAGAAGAATTTACTTTTCACTATACTAAAATCTCCCCCCACGATTCTTCCCATTATTAGCTTTCCTCAAATCTTTTATACCCATAATTCTATGACTAAGGCAGGGTACACACAATCGGATCCTTCACCCAGACCTGGGGTGTCAAACTCATTCACATAAGGGGCCAAATTTAAAAAGACAGGCTAAGTGACAGGGTTGAGTTATTTTATTCAGATAATTGGCAGGTCCAGAATTGGGACTCTATCACGCTTATGCCTAGTGCTTGGTCTCGGCAGGGAAAGGGTTTGAAGCACTGTTGAACTGGGATCCTCTACCTATGGCGTGATCATGTGTTAATAGGCATACCCAAACCTTACTCTTCTAGTGTGTTAATGGAACAGCCAACTCCAATGGAAGGCCCTTTGTCACTCCTCCCTCCCTAGCGCCAGGCTAGATACATAATCCGCTGATTCAACAGTGACTGCATCCAAGCCTTACTACGCTGCTATCCATTTGTGCAGTCCCAAGATACAGTATGCCTTCTAGGTACCCAGATCAGTTGTTAATAACAGCTGGTTGCAGTATCTAGCAGGCAGATCTATAGTTGTGTTGCTAATAATTTCAACAGGGGTTCTAGTCATTAAAATCTTTTGTATCCCTGTAAAAGACTGAAATAAAAAAAAAAAAATCTTAAAAATAATTGTATATGAAATGATTTGTTCAGTTTTTAATTGCAGGGGAGATGCAATAAATTTCCCTATAACAACCTACCTGCATTTATTCCCACAATGTGTGAAAACATCAGCAAATTTTTGTGGGCTTTAAAGGGCATGCCCACCCCCAAAACTATAATTTAACCCACTACTGTGTAGTGTTAAAAATCATTATCTTACACCTCTGCTCCTTATGGTTCTTCTGCAGTTTCTGTCCCTGCTTCTACCATGTCCTGCTGGAGGGCTCTGACATGCGCAGGGGAACCCTTCCCTCCCCCCTTCCTCTCTCTGGATCCTTTGTGGCTGTTTGGTGCCCTACCATTAAAAGTCCTTTTCCATAGTGTAGGGCAGCCCACTCCCAACCGCTGATTTACTTTTGTAAAACAAGCCCCAAAAAGATACTTATAGTCCTTTGTTCCCCCGGCTGTCTGCATAGCTGGC
Source organism: Hymenochirus boettgeri (assembly GCA_019447015.1). Lineage (NCBI taxonomy): Eukaryota > Metazoa > Chordata > Amphibia > Anura > Pipidae > Hymenochirus > Hymenochirus boettgeri. The sequence goes on from CM033476.1 coordinate 54,286,937, forward strand.
ACCCATGTCTGTGATTGGCTGCCAGCTAGCCAATCACAGACGCGGCTACCGGTCATGCCCCTCTATGCTGCTTCCAGCTAGCAGAAAGCCGGGAGAAGGGTGCCGGGGGAACAAAGCAGTGTAAGAACTGCAGAATATGCATTAATACCAGTAATTCTCAATGTTTTTTAGTTTTAGAAACTTATCTAGCCCACTTTTAAAGCTATTCAATGATTAGATTTGGTGATTGTACCCATAATTCTTTGTCCATGTATTATAGAAGTATGTTTGATACATGCTGGTAATACACCTATTTGAAGTTTCATGAATAAAATATTTTTTTTTAAAAATTAGTTATTTGTAGTATTTTACTGTTTTTTTCTTCATGTAGTTATAATTCTGTGAGAGGTAGGAGCAAGTTTTATACCTTCTCATTTATGAAAGTTCTTTCAAACAAGCCTAAGGATGTCTCTAGCTTCTCTGGATTTAAAGTTATAGGCTTCTAAAGTTTGTCCAAGTCTGTGACAGGCACACAATGAGCAGTGTAAAAGGCCCCAACCCCTAAAAATGTATCTTTTCTGAAGCTAGTTACAGACCTTCAACCATTCTCTGTCCTTTCCTCTACCTATGGACACTTTAATTTTAAAAATGATTAAGAAGTTTGTGGGTGGGATGCAGCTGATGATACAAGTAGGCATGGTTCAAACTTAGACTTGGGGCCAGAACAGCGGTGCTGTCACAGCTTTAAGTTCTAGCAGGAAAAATCATCCTTCTGCAACTTTGGATAGACTGCAGCAAGAAGCATGGGTCATTTTAAAAGGTAGCAGTGTGCTCTTTTTAATAAAGACCATTGTTTGGAGACCACAGTTCCCCTTTAAACATATCAGGGGAATCCTTAAAACTTAATGATATCTGGACACTTGTAGATATCTGAACTGGGCCTTTGTGAAAACAGGAGGATGTAAAGGAATATCACCAGCGAAGATGAGAAGCCTGGCAGGAGAAAGAACATGGTGGGTGTCTAGCAGGGTTGCTAAAAATGTAAAACTTTTAAAGAGACACAAAATCCCTATCTGCTTTAAACCCAACAACACACTGGGCAGCAACTGGTGCAACCAAAAGACACAGTACCAAAACATAAGAGAATCATCATATATGCAGTGTAGTAAAGAGTGCTCTAATTTGTATTTGGGGGAGACTAAACAGCAGCTGCACCAATATATGGCCCAGCACAGAAAAGCCATTTCCTCTAATAAGGACTCAATTGTGCCTTCATAATAAGAAAAATGGACACAGGTTGACTGTATGTATTGATACATAAAGTAGAGTTGATCAAGGGAAATTTCCGAATGCCACTTGGAGACAGGATGGAATTTTTTCCCCCTTTCACACAAACATGGGACACCCACACACCTAATCACACACCAGACACCAACACATCTAATCACACATACACTCACCCGACAACCACACATCTAAATCACACACCCACTCACCGGACACCCACACATCTTATCACACGTACCGGACACCAACACATCTTATCACACACACACTCACTGGATACCCACACATTTAATCAAACACACCGAACACACACATCTAATCACACACACACCAGACACCAACACGTCTAATCACACACACACACTAGATACTCACACATCTAATCAATCACACACAACTAATTACACACACACACCAGACACCAACACATCTAATCACACACACACTCCCCCTGACAACCACACATCTAATTACAACATATTGTCCAAAAAAAAAGACTGTTAAAAAAAAAAAAGGTGTTAAGGAAGCCAATATAGTCAAAATAAAGAAACCAAGCCTGAATAAAAGTAGGGGGGTTGAATATTTTTTATGTCTTTATGTCTGCCATATACAATGCTGTCTTGACGCCTTACCCTGAGAAGTTTAGCTTCAATGCAATCAACACCTTACATTTAGGAGGTCCCAAACAACTTGCCATTTTATACTGATTACGGCATATTCCACATAATTTATTGCAAATGGATTCTTGCCATTTGGAAATAACAAAGCTAGTCTAGAATTAGACTAGCAAAACATCTTTAAGAACTAAAGTCTAGATGATTTAACTGAATATCACAGATACCCCTATCTTCTGTTTGGCTTTCATTTCTTATAGAATAAACCTATTGCTTATAGGTTATAATGGTCCTTTAATATGTAATTATTCTGTAAAAATAAGTTGAAAAAACTCTATAGATAAACAAGAAAAAAGTATTTTTACAATTTTTAATTCCTCTTGATAGAAGAAACCTTCTTCTTCCGTGCAGCTAGCATCTCATAGAAAGGATCTTTGCTTATAGCCGCCCTGATGAGAAACAGAGAGAAGTAGAAGCTGTAATTAGGTTTTTTAATCTACATCCTTTTTCTCTTTATATACAAACTGTTGGTTGAAAGTTTTTGTGTAAAAATAAACATAATAGTCATTTGTGCTGTGGTTTAAACATTTTGACGGGCCTAAATGATGCAACGGCTGCAACAAAAATGATTTACTAACCATAGATATACACGGAGAAATGTCTGGTGGCAAGGCCTGCATCATATTTTTGAGAGAAACAATACTTCTGATAAAAACATTTTCTGTAACCCCACTGGAGAGCCCATCTAATTGTGCATAAATGTTAACATCTGGCAAGCCCAGATTATGTAATTAAAAAGTACCCAAATGTATTTGACATTTAGGAAACAAAGGACTTATATCGGCATAATACCTGAAATTGGGGTTAAATATTCCTTATGCAGCACATACTGGGTAAACTTATTTGAAGCCTAAGAGGAGGCTATACTACGAGCTCCCAGGCCTTCCTCCCACTCCTCAGCTGTTTAGGATCCTAAATTCATTTTCCCACATTTTTTGCTCCAGGTTAATTTGTTCAATACAGGGCCATTTCTAGCATTCTTAGTGCCCTAGGTGCCAAATTGTCAGAAGGAATTGAGTGGGGAAACCCAGCTGCAACAGACTGTCACTGCTGTGTGGACGTTTCTTTATAGTGGGACCGCTTTAGTAGTTGGTAAGTGGCGCAGGATGTACCAGATGGGGCGGGCACATACGTATGTTTGTGAGTACACTGCGTCACTGGCCACTAATAAAAAAGCGATATGAAGGACAGAATAAGCTTTCAGTGGATGCGCGGTAATATGCACCAGTATTCTCCCCAAGCCGTGTGGCATAAAAAAGTAGCCGGGTGGCGCAGAACATGGAAGTTTGGTGAGATCTAAGATGTTTAACTCATTCAGTGCAGACTTTTCAAGACTTTCAGTGACAACACTTTCCCAGAGTATTGACATAACCCTTCAGTGCCAGCAGACTTTCCCAGAGTATTGCCATTTTAATTTTCAATGTCAGAAGAGTATTAGCATTAACCATTCAGTGCCAACAGACTTTCCTATTAATACTTTCAGTGCCAGCCTTTTCCCAGAGTATTGCCAGCAACTCTTTGATTGTCAGGAAAGCTGCCAGCATTGACATGATATACAGTATGTACCTGCTTTCCATGTCTCCTCCATTGAATTGTTCACTCCTCACCCACTCTAAGTTCAAATTGGATAGTTGGGTGAAAGGAAAAAAGAAGCAGGGATAGTGATCTCATAGCTGCTAGTCACAGGGGCCACTTTATGCAGCACCCTTTTTTTGTGGCCATTTTAGAACATCGTTGCCAAGTAGAGTGAGATGAGTTCTGGCTCAATACTCACTACAATGTTGCAAATTTAAGCTGCTTAACAAAGAAAACGGTTTTAAAACAGCAATTAAAAGCTGACAGGGAGATGCTAGGGAGAACAGTAGGTGGCCTAGTTATTTGCCTAATTTACCATGGGTTTTTATAGCTGCATTTTCAGCAGCCGCTGATTGATGCTTCATATTATTAAATCTTAAAGGATTCCCAGTACAGTATCAGAGGTTTAGAGGGAAAAATTGAAAATCCTTATTGTTTTATATGAAGATGAAAAATAGTATGTAGCATCCAGATTTCTCCAGGCCCACTGAATCAACCTGCAGACAAAATATAGGGTTTGATTGGGGAGAACATGCATAATTATGAATCCAGTCTTGCACTATATCCAAGACTGTGTTAAAGTCTCCCAACCATATAACAGAAACAGAGTAATGTGCTGCCATAAATTGAAGGCCCTCCTGTACTACCGATGCATGGGATATAAAATGTTAATAAAAGCAAAGGAACAAATTGATATATGTTTTTCCCTGCCTGTGCCTGTACAGCCCTAGGTCTATTCTAAAAGAGATTGACTTTGGCTTGAGTGGGATAGTCATACCATTCTAAATTTTACTCCTCCCTTTTAGAGGAGTTGCTGAGTTAGTCACAAAGCCATTTTAGTGAATGTACTTGCTGTACAACTAAGTGTGTTTCAATCAGCACTATAAATATTTAAATATCTTTAAATATTGAAAGGCCATGAAGCATTTTACTTTATACTGTAACCCCAACACCAAAAAATTTATGTGAATCATAACACACAATCAGACCCATGACCAAATATTTCTTAAAGCAATAGCATATAGTGATACCTGAAAATCTTATTATCCAACTGAGACTGGGCCCTGCCTGATGAAAACCAAACACCAGTAAGGTTGCACACACAGATTGCAATACTAAAACTTTCTGGACTATACACCCAGAACTTGGTGCAAGCATATTATATCAGTATTGTATATATTATACAACAAGAAACAAGAAACATTTAAATATTTAAATATTTGAGCTGGCAGTAAAGGTGGAAGTTGGGCAAGACTAGAGATTTATCCAACCTTGGAGGTTGATGGGTAATTGCTTCTAAATTTTTGTCTTAAACTAAATCTAAAAGGGAGCAGAGTTTAAGTTCATAGAACCGTGAAGGTGAGAGGGTAATTTGAATAAGGCCCATGGCCTGTTTAAGCTCCTCTGGTGATAGTGGTGTATCTATCAGTGCGGCCTCTGTTTTGTAAATGTGGGTGAAGGGTATATTGTCCTAACACACGTAACACAACTCCTATTCTGTATAACTGCGCTGAAGTTGTGATTGGTATAGGGTAGTATAGGTTTCAAGCCATTGTATGATGTGAGGGTTAGTATGTGTAATAATATATATAAAATATATACAGGGCAATGCAACGAGAGACAGCCCGGCAATGTTATGTGCTGATAGAGGATCTCAGAGCATCGCAATCATGGCACTTTTAGCTGGCATTTATCAAAGAGCTGCAATAGAATGGCGCCTTTGGTATATAACATCGCTTGCAGCGGGAAGTGATGCTTTTACATGACTGACAGCGTGCAGCCTACTTCCAGTTCTTTTGCTTTGTATATGGGACATTAATCATTATTGAATTAACCCTGCACAAGGGCAAGCGCAGGATTTTCAACAGAGAGATTCCTAAATGGGTTACTACCGAACAAGCCCAAATATATCCATATATGCTTTACATATGAATCATATGATAATATTATTCATTCTCTACTTGCCATAGAACTTTTGCAGGATCTGGCTTCACTCCACTTTAAAAAAACAGAAATTCTATTTCTGGGTGAAATAATTTCTTAAAAGTGACATTTAGTATGGTTTAGTTTAAGTTGGTTTTCTTTTGCTATCTGTAAGACTTGCTCTAATATTTTGTCACTAGACATTAAGCCCGCTACAATAACGGGCGCTAGAAGCACAGAGTACCCCCTTAGTGTCCCAAGGCCATAGTCCTCCTCCATGTCCCAAGGCCAGAGTACCCTCTTAGTATCCCAAGGCTAGAGTCCCCCCTCTGTCCAAGGCCAGGGGCCCCCTCTGTCCCAAATCCAGGGCTCCCTCTCTGTACCAAATCCAGGGCCCCCCTCTGTCCCAAATAAAAGGGCCCCCCTCTGTCCCAAATCCAGGGCTCCCACTCTGTACCAAATCCAAGGCCCCCTCTTTGTACCAAATCCAAGCCCCCCCCTCTGTCCCAAATCCAGGGGCCCCCTCTGTCCCAAATCCAAGGGCCCCGCATCTGTCCCAAATCCAGGGCCCCCTGTCCCAAGCAACCTTAACTGCTGTCTGTTTAATTGCTGTTCTCCCTCCGTGTGTTTCTTGTGTTTCTCCCTCTAGTGGTGAGTCAACAGGAACTGCAGACACTCTCCCTCTAGTGGTGAGTCAATAGGAAATGCAGAGACTCTCCCTCTAGTGGTGAGTCAATAGGAACTGCAGATGCTCTGCTTCTGTGGTGTCCCAAATTAAAATGGCATCTCCTGTTAACTTCTTCATCCCCTTCTAAGAGTTGCTGCATTGTTCTGTGAAAAATCTCTGGTGCTAAACTTAATCCAAAAGGCAGACGTTTGAACTAATATCTTCCAAAAGGTGTATAGCATCCAGACCTGGATAGATTATAAAAATGGGCAGTAAAATTGCAGATTAGATTCAGTGTTGATAAATGTAAGGTGATGCATTTGGGGTTCAACAATTTTTGTGCCACCTACACCATAAATAAATAAGCAGGCAGATTAGACAAGTTAGGGCTGTTTACATTAGAGAAGTGACGTTTGCATCGGGATATGATCACTTTGTACAAATATATTAATGAGCCATATAATAAACTCTCTGGTGTATTGTCCACCAATAGGTCATATCAGAGGACATGTAGACATCCTTTAAGATTAGAAGAAAAGAAGTTTCATCTTCAGGTTAGAAAAGATTTTCTAATTGTGGAACTTTTTCTTCCAGCAGATGTAGTGGCAAGTTCATTGAATAGCTTTAAAAGTGGGCTGGATAAGTTTATAAAACTAAAAATATTGAGAATTACTGGTATTAATACATATACTGTACTTCTGGTTGATCCAGACACACTTTTTAGCTTTTTTTTTTTTTCTTGCCTTCCTCTGGACGTTTTAATCGTTAGGTAGGATTAAAAAGGAGAGTATATCATTGCAAGTGGGTATATTGAAATGTTCTCTGTTTATGTTCTGATTAACTCTCTGGGATCCAAGCACAATCTGAGACATTTGTCTTTTTTTCTACAATGTACCCAAGCTGAAGGTTCATTAATAGGCTGCAAATCACATTTTAGCCTCTCATTACCACAAGCCCATGTCTTTTGGCTTGAACGACTGGTTTTGCATTAGCTTTTAATGAAATATCATATGAAACTGGCAGTTTTCCAAGACCTGCAAACACATCATTGTATTCACTTGACTACTGCAAATTTATACTTGCTTGTCTTGCTTGAGTGTGCATTTGGAATTTCAGACTGATGTTTTGCTTTTAAGTCTGGGTTTCATTTGTAGGTTTCTCCATATTTTTTCTGTTGCAATATTTGTTTCTGCCCGTGTCCACTTTATACTTACCAAGGGAACAATTTGTATCAATATCTATGGTATCATATTTTTTTCCCCTTCCATTTCTTCTACTAACAGCACTCACATAGATTTCCTGAGTCTCCTCATTGCTGCTGTCCAACACTGCATTTAGTTCTCCTTTACTATAACACGGGTTGGCAAAGTGATTACATTTGCCACAGACCTTGCATTGTTTGTCAAAAGCAGAGCAGTTATTAAATGAATGCATGTTGCCACAACTATTATAGACTTTCAGGGTTATTCAATAAAAGTTCTTATCGTTTAAAATGGTGCTAATTTTGCCCCAACCAATCAGATGTTAGCTTTCAAATGTTAAATAAGATCTGATTGGTTTGGGCAAAATTAGCACCATTTTAAACAATAAGAACTTTTATTGAATCTCACTGTTTGTATTTGGTAAATAAACTTTTCCTTTAATTTTCTTAAAATCAGATTTATGTTAAGTCGCTCTGCTCACTTGCGAAACCTCTTCATTTCTTATTCCTGTTAACACTTGAGCTGCTGTTTTGTGAGTTCAGCTGCTTGACAAATTCTTATAGCTTTTTCTAATGTAAGATCCTGTTCCCTTAATCTTTCCTGCACTATGTTATCATTACATCCAATTACATCTCTGCCTCTCATTAATGAGTCTATAAGCTGCCCAGTTACATGTTCTACTTTTCAGCTGTTATATATTCTTCTATGCTTTCAATATTGGACTGCACTCTGGAGTTAAAGATAAATCTCTCAAAAGTCTCATTCGCCTTAAGGTTGCAGTAATCTTCAAATCTTTCACACCCTCCAACATTTCACAGACAAAAAAAGGTACACTTGGACACGTCCCTTGCACCACCCAAACTCCTCCCACAGCACACACACCCCCAAAATTATATATGGCTCCGCTCCAAATCCTGATATTATCACCAATTATTTCTAAATGTAAAGAAATAGTTAAAAGTTATTGCAGAGTTGTAGATAGAGATAGATAGAAGAGATAGATGGATAGAAAGATGGATAGATGGATGGATAGATAGAGATAGACAGACAGACAGATTGATATAGATAGACAGACAGACAGATAGAGAGATAGACAGACAGAGAGATAGACAGATAGATAATAGATAAATATTTAGATCGACAGACAGACAGATAGATAATAGATAGATCGATAGATAGATAGACTGATCAATAGATAAAGAGATAATCGATAGAGAGAGAAAGAGAGAGATAGATAATAGATATGGATAGATAGATAATATATAGATGATAGATAGATGATAGATAATACAGCAATTGAACTCTGTCTCTCTTTATCTATATGTCTATCTCTCTCTTTATGTCTATCTATCTCTGTATGGATCCTACAATATGAGATACATGACATTACACCAGGCAGTGTGATCTGTCCCCAGCCTCCCTCCTTCCTAACCCAGCAGCTCCTTCAGTCCATTACTTTTTAAAACTCACTGTGTGTGCAGTTAAGTCAGGTTGTCTAGATCTTGCGTTCCCTCCCCATTGCTACCAGGACCCAGAGCCGCTCCGCCCACCAAACGCAGGGAAGTTGAGGGAAAGGAAATCTCTGCTGACAGGGGGAATAGGGAGGGGAGGAGTCAGAGTCCCATAGCTGCAATGCGAGAGTGTGGCCTAAGCTCTGCCTCTTAAAGTTACAGTCGGCAACCCCTGCTCCGGTACAGTTATTCACAATCCGATACAAGTCGGTATGTGCCTTCTGCCCGGTACAGCACATTTAAAACTGGTACAATACCAGGCAAACCGGTACAGTTGAAGGGTATGATCTTCCTATGATCAATTCAAAATTATCACTGTTGTGAACTTTAAGTTGAAATTAAATATTTGCAGGGCTTATTCCCCTGCTTAAACTTTTCCCACAAACTTAACTGAAGTAAGTGTATGGAGGCTGTCTGTCCCTGTGTGCTGTATCCTCCATCCTACATCTTGCAGGTTCTGACATGGTTCAAGTAGATCCACTTCTGGTACCACGTGTTGTAATTCAAATAATCAAATTCAAACTTCTCAAACTGTGCAGTTATTTGATGTATTTTGAGTCTCCACCCCTGTCCTCTGTTATGAATAACCTTTATTAACATTAACAATTATCAACACAAATAGCCAGAGATATTAAAGAACAGAACCAATGTCCAGAGCAATAAACACAATAGCCTTATCCAGTGAGGACCTCTGTGATTTTCAGTTCCTTCAGGGAAGTCTATAAAGTGGTGATCCTGTATGTGGCCTCTGTTCTCTAGGTCATCTAATTTAGCCTGGTTGATAGTGAGCTTTTGCTTTAGCTGTGCCAGGGAGAAATGTGAGAACTTGTGCTCTGTGTCGTAGACCCGCTCCTGTAGGTTATGTTAGTCCTGTCTAATGAGGCCTATATCAATGCAAAAACCTTCCAGAATACCTTTTAGAGTGGACCTTGTTTCCTGTATTGCAGACATCAGCAGGCCTATAAGCCTTCATAAAGTACTTGATCATCTTGGAACCCAGGCAAGATGGCAACCAGCACAAATGAGGCAGCATTGTCTGCATATTTGCTCAGTTTCTCTGCAGCTGCTGTATTGTGCCTATTCCAGTGGCTGATTATAGCTGATGTGTTGTTGGCAAGTGAGTGAGCAGACGGGAGTGATCGGAGATAGGAGGGATTATGGACGGGAACTACAGTGATGTGCAGTATAAGACCATGCTCCCTTAAGCCACATCCCAGTTACAATCTATTTAAAATTACACCAGTATAAGTGATGGTGTTTTTCCTTTCTCTGTAGCTTTGCCCCAGGTGGCTTGAGCGTGCCCACAGAAATTCTACTGCTGGGACAAGGGCTTCCTTTGCATACATCACATAATATACTATCACATTATCACCCACAATGTAATTACTTTTAAAGCTAGCTACAAACCTGATTGTCAAAGGTTTGCAGGGTGCAGTAATCTTCAAATTTTCCCATGATCACTTAAAAAGATCACAACAGTGATAATTTTGAAGTTGAAATTAATTAAATATTTGCAGGGTTACTTCCCCAGCTTAAACATTACAACACAATTTAATTACTTTTAAAACTAGCCACAAACCTGAGTTTTACAATTCCAAGGTGTCCATTGGAAGAGAAAAAGAAAGAGAATTGCAGGCTTTAATTCTATAAACCATCTTTAAAAAAAAAAAAGATCAAAGATTATTGGGGACATGGCTGATGATGTAGCATGTGGTAATTGGCCTCACATCATCAGCTCTATCACAGCAGAGGACAGTATGAAATGGTACAATAAAAATATAGGGCACTTGTATGGAGAACATAATCGTCCCCCCCCCCCCAAAAAAAAATGTTTGCAATGCAGCTTCGAACTGCAGAAATACCCCAAAAAACAAAGAAGAACAATATTGGAATGGAATCTGTCGAGCAATATGTGTATGGCGCCTTACTTTATACATTTTATCCACTCTTCTTTTTCTTCAGGAGAAGCAGCAGATATACGATACACTGTGTGATTCCCCTCTACGACGCGTCCATCTGCCTCAGTTTTACATGCTTTTATCACCTGGTCCTTATTATCTGGGATAAAAAGCTCAAAGCAGTTCTAAAGAAACAAAGCAAAGAAGAACAAAATGTAAATTTCATGGTAAAACATGCAAAATTATAAGAAGGGTCACTTCCAGCAGTTACTTGTAATACCAGATTAATCCCACCCACCGACACAAAATTTACCATTAGCAAAACTGATTTTATCACTTCATACAGACTCTGATCTCTCACTAGCTTGATAGATGCCTCCTCTGCTGCTGTAAAGGGTCAACTATTACTATGTGTTACACACAGCCGAGGAGGCTTCTACTCTGCAGCTTCTGGGTCTGGAAGTTGGTCTTGGCCATGACTGACTTCCTTTACTGGAGCCGCAGAGGAGAAAGTGCTTAATCTGGTATTAAATATTAATTGAGGAGAAAATGATGGTAAAATATGCTAAAGTTAATAATCTTACATTTTTTTTTGAATCTTCTACCTCTTGTATGCCAAGGTTCTCTAAAGGAATTATTCCACGGGGTTCCTTATCCTGCATTTAAAAAAAATATAGGTAAGGATTATTCAACAAAATCCAATGTTAGTAAGGGGCAGATAGGAAAAGTATAAGCTTTATTTTTTTAGCAGTAAAAGATACAGCCTTTTTAGTCAGTAGACACTTAGGGGCATATTTATAAATGAATGGTTACTTTTCGTGGCCAGTTTTCCCATCGTTTTCGCGATTTATAAAATGGCGAAAACAGTCTGCGAAAAGTTAACTGGCATCGGCGACTTCAGTGGTGTTGGTGTAGCTAGCCTTAAGACGTTGCGTCAGATCAAGACACCGGTAACATCGGCCTCCTCAAGGACACGGGGCGCTGGAGGTACCCCTGGCGGCCGCAGAAGTACTTCTCGGGGTTGGTGGCCTTGGCAGAGTTGGTACCACTGGATGGAAGAAAGAAGACACCGTCCAAGGGCTCCATTAAGACACGACTGGGGTCCCGGTTTGAGCTGCGGGATCCCGAACAAGGGCACTTATCAGTGCTGCAAGGGCCCTTACAAGGGCCGGGGAGGGGGGTCCCGGTACTAGCTGCGGGACCACCTAAGCCCAAAAAGGCACTTTTCAGTGCCCCCACTGGAGGGTCCCTCCCCCCAGCAGGCCCTTCACTTCCCCACTGAGTGTACGGAGCAGGGGGCTGGGAGAGGCTGCTGGGAAGGGGGCGGCAATGGCAGGTGATAGCCGCAGCGGGGGGGCGAGGGTGGGTTGGGCGTACACCCACAATCTCGCCGCGGGGGGGGGGGGGGAGGGGGAACCCCCCCCCCCCAACGCCGGAGGGTTTCCACCGCCGTGACCCCAGCAGCCCCCTGCTCCGAATCACTGTGAATGGATTTTAACTCCCTTTGGGGCGATATTGTACTGTCCAATATCATCACAAAGAGAGCTCAAATCACTGCAATACTTTTCATGGCATTTGCCGCTCGCCATTATAAATATGGCGAAAGCGGTATTTTCACCGCAGTGGAAATTTTAGGGCGTTATTTTCGGCCCTTTATAAATATGCCCCTTATTGATGGCCAAAAGGTTTGGCAGTGACACAAATGTTGGTTTGAAAAATCGTGGCATCAGCATTTTTCATTTTTTTTTGTTTCTGTATATATATATATATATATATATATATATATATATATCTAATAACAACTTGAAACAGGCACTCACTCCTCCAACCCTTTAGTTGCCTGGGTGCCACTGGAAAATCTAGAATATACAAATAATAGAACAGAACAATCCAATGCACTCACAGGTCTTGTTCAGTGAAAATATTTATTCAAATATCAGGTGCAGGCAACGTTTCGGTACCTTCCTAGGTCCCTATCTCAAGCCAAATAACCTTATTTGGCTTGAGAAATTGACCTAGGAAGGTAACGAAACATTGCCTGCACCTGATGTTTAAATAAATATTTTCACTGAACAAGACCTGTGAGTGCATTGGATTGTTTTTACGGGGATTGCATTGACTTTTTAGGAGCAAGGAACTAGGTGGGGGTATATAACACTATTACACATAGGAAAGGTCTATATGTATGTGTGTAATTATCACTATTTAATTAAAATCACCATAAATACACTATACAAAGTATGTACTACTACTACTACTGAATTACAAAACAAGTGATATACAATAATAAAGTAAACTTACGTTACTGGACACCCCTAAGTTTGAATGGAAAACTCAAAATGATAGGTCTACCACACCTCCGGATTTCTACAGGGTCTCCATGTAGACACTAAAAGGAAGTGGAATTTTACTAACATCCAATCAGAGGTTCTGATCTTACACTGTTAGCAAATGTATAGGAACCTGGAGCAGATGTTCCAGGGAACCTGTGTCTTTGTCAGGTGTGAGTGGGTTGCACGTTTGGAAGCTGAGGTGGAGAGTCTAAGGGGGCAGCATGCAGAATTGCAGGGATTGGCAGAACTGGGGGGTCAGCAGGCACTGGCTGGGGCCAGTATAGAGGTGGGTGGAAGTAGGACAGGTTGAGGGAGGAGGTAGTTTTGTTAGGGTTACTAGAGGAAGTGGGGGACGGAAGGGTAGGGTGGCTTCTTCTCAGATTGACCATCCCAACAGATTTGCCGCCTTAGGTAATGAAGTGGAGGAGGACACATCGGAATTACCATGTATGGAGGGAGCTAGTCCCTTAAGCACCCAGGGGACTGCCATCTCTGATACAAGGGAGGAGGAGCAAAGGATCAGGAATGCAAGGCAGGTGGTAGTGGTAGGTGACTCCATTATAAGAAAGGTAGATAGGGTAATCTGCTGCCAAGCCCCTACATGCCGAACTGTGTGTTGCATGCCTGGTGCTAGGGTTTGGCACGTGTAGACAGATTATTGGGTGGGGTAGGGTGTGACAGTCTTGGTTCACATTGGTGCCAATGACAAAGTTAGAGGAGGAGGTGAGGTCCTTAAACATGATTTCCGAGAGCTAGGGGCCAAGTTAAAGCAAGGACCTCCAGGGTAGTGTTTTCAGAAATACTACCGCAGCCACGTGCTAAGCCAGGGAGACAGCGGGAGCTTAGGAGCATTAATGCGTGGCTAAGAGAGTGGTGTAAGGAAGAAGGGTTTGGGTTTATTGAGAACTGGGCAGACTTTTCTGTCAGCTACAGGCTCTTTAGTAGGGATAGGTTGAACCTCACTGATGGCGGTGCAGCTGTTTTAAGGGAGAAGATGGCTAGAGGGTTGGAGGAGATTTTAAACTAGGTTTAGGTGGGGAGGGTATTAGCAGTCTCACTGGGATAGATAGCCCAGGAGGAAAGCAGGGTGTAGATAGGCCATGTGGTGGGTGTAAAGGGGGGTGGGCTAGCATAGGGGATGGGGGGCATGTTTATTAAGTGTACGAATAATTACAGTCTATATCTAAAATGTATGTTTGCAAATGCGAGAAGCCTGGCTGACAAAATGGTTGAATTGGATGATGGCATTGAATGAAAAGTATGATGTAATAGTTATAGCAGAAATGGGGTGAACAGTTTCTCACAACTCGCTGTAATTTAGAAGGATATGCCTTGTTTAGGCAGGACAGAGAAAAAAGAAAGAGGGGAGATATGTGTTTATGTTAAAAAAGAATGAAGCCAAATTTAAAAGAAGAGATAACTGGTGATATGGATGTTAAAGTGGAGCAATATGGGTGGAATACAGGAAGGGGGTTAGTGTCATTGTTGGTGTCTGCTATAAGCCGCCAAATGCTAGCAGAATGGAGGTGAGTCAACTTCATATGCAGTTGGCAAGGGCTGCAAGTTTGGGAAGTGTGCTCAATATGGGGGACTTTAATTACCCTGAAATTGATTGGTGTAGTTGAACTGCCATCACAGAAAAAGGCGATAATTTTCTCTCACAGGTGGTTGAGGTTCCTACTAGAAAAGGAGCTCTGTTGGATCTGGTAATATCTAACAACGTGGAGCACATTATAGATATAAAGGTAACTGGAGGCTTAGGGAATAGTGACCATGAAATAGTGGTGTTTGGACTTTGTTATCGAAAGAAAAAGTGCGCTGGGTTAACAAAGACTTTTAATTTCGGGAAGGCAAATTTTCCCAGGATAAAAGCAGCTCTTCAGAATGTCGACTGGGATAATGTATTATCAGGTAAAGGTACTGAACCGAAGTGGACTGTGTTCAAGGGGATTTTAAGCCAGTTCACATCTAAATTTATACTCTTGGGAAATAAATGTCAAAAAAATAAATCTGTGCAAATGTGAATTCTGATGTAAAGAGGCAAATGGAAAGGAAGAAAAAGGAATTTTAAACCTTTAAGGCAGAGGGAACGGAAAGGGCCTTTAGGGATTCTAAAAACTGTAACAAGGAGTGTAAGAAAGCAATCAAACTAGCTAAAATTAATAATGAAGTTAGGATAGCTGAACAAAGCTTCACTACGCCTAAAATTTTTTTTAAGTATATTAATAGTAAGAAGATGAGGACTGAGAATGTGCACCATTAATTAATGGGGATACGTTAGTTACGGAGGATGGCGATAAAGCAAATGTCTTGAATACTTTTTTCCCCTCTGTATACACTATAGAGGATCCAAGTACAGATATCATAGAGTATAGTAGCAATAATGGTATAAAGTGCACTTTAAGTGCACTTTGGTTAACTGAGGATATGGTACAGAAAGAACTAAATAAGGTTAATGTTAATAAATCTCATGGACTGGATAAAATACATCCTCGGGTACTTAAGGAGCTAAGTTCAGTTTTATCTAGGCCATTGTTTCTTATTTTTGCAGATTCCCTCATGTCCGGTGGTGTGCCTCTGTATAGGAAAAAGGCTGATGTTATTCCAATATTCAAAAAGGGTAGTCGTTCACAGACGGGTAATAACAGGCCTGTAAGCTTAACTTCAGTGGTGGGGAAGATCCTGAAAAGTTTAATAAGGGAACATGTTCTAGAGTATGTTTCAAGGACTGACATTATAAGTAGTAACCAGCATGGATTTAGAAGGAATAGATCTTGTCAAACTAACTTGCTTGGCTTTTATGAGGAAGTAAGTAGAAATAAACAGGGAGATTCAATAAAAGTTCTTATCGTTAGCGCGGAGTCTGACCTTTGAACATGGCGGTCGCACACTAACAGAGCTCCGGCTCAGGGAACCAGAATCTCCTAATGTACCACTGAAAAACCTGAACTTCTAGCTGAAACATTGATGACCAGGCAAGATAATGCCCCCTAAGAGAACGCAAAGTGAGGTAAAAGGAGATATCATGGGATTCGTTACTCGAACGGACGGAACCCCGGCTAGTCAACATGGCGGCCCCAGAAAGGCGGGAGAACAGGATCTGTCCCAATCCCCCATAACCAGAGGGGATCTCGACAAACTATACGTGGATCTGGAGAAGACAATTAAGTCAGCCCATCAGACCACCATAATGGAGGTAAAGCATGAACTCTCCGCACTGGGTGACCGAGTTGCGGGAGTTGAGGCCTCACAGACCCACGTGGTGAGATATTGCTCCCAAGTGGAGAACGATATAACTTAACTTAGAGCTCAACTGACGGAGCTACAAGCGGCACAAGATGACGCAGAGAACAGGAGTAGGAGACAAAACCTCTGCCTAAGGGGCATACCAGAGGAGGTCCTGGACCTCGGTCCATACCTGGAGCACCTGTTCCACCTCATGGCGCCACAGCTACACGCAGCTGACTTTCTACTAGACAGAGCCCATAGAGCTCTGAGACCACAACCGGGTCCTAACGAACCTCCAAGAGATGTAATCGTCCTGTTCCACTACTACACTACCAAAGAGCTGATCGCTAAAGCCTCACGTAACCACAAAGCACTACAGAAAGAAGGCTATGATATACAAGTTTTTCAGGACCTCTCACCAAATACCCTATATAAACGCAGATTGATGAAGCCGATCCTGAACGTGTTACGAGATAAAGGCCTGAGATACAGGTGGGGATTCCCATTCCGCTTAATGGTACAACACAACGGAAAAATTATCTCCATCGCTAACCCAGAAGATGGGCCTTTGCTACTAGGAAAACTGGGTCTGGAGGGCCATGAACTGCAGACACAAAGCTCCAGGATCCAGAGGATCCCCCCGCCTAAAGATGACTGGACAGAGATACCCAGATCAAGAGCTGCTGGAGATACCCCTTCTCCAGCCGGTAGCCAGGGACCCCTTTCCCCATACTCACCTACACAATGAGGCCTCCAAGACGGTAACAGTGAAGGTCGATCCGAAAAGGGAAGTATATATTTATATTTTCTATGCACTTAACTACACTGGAAAACGAGCCCCCCTCACCGCACCAGACCAGAAAAATAGATGGAACTAGTTATACGGTAAAACCTGACCCTCTCCTTATAAGACATAACCCATTGGCCCCATACAATCTGGACAGGTAATAGTTTTAACAACTCTACATCACTTACCCGAACTGATACCGCATCCACCTGTAAAAACATTTAATTTTGTCTACCAGCTGTAGACTCTCTACAGCTCTAACGCACAAGCCTGAACTATACATTGTTTCACCCTCACCTACTGCGACCCAGCAAAATGGCATGGTGAGCCGTATAGTCTGGCTACCCGGAGACATGGTCACACGGGCCCCAACCGAAGGACATAGGTCTACAAGGGAGCGATTCACAGGAAAGCAACCTGGGTTGAGGGTTGGAAGACCCGACTATGTGGTATACATTCAAATCGGCTAGATGTGTTTACTACTGATTATGTGTACAATTACGAACGCTCATGGTTATACGGGAAATATGTTTATAAGCCTCGAGAGATTAGCCGACACCGGCTCAGGCCAGATACTGGATTTTTACAGCCCTAACACACAAGCCTGATCTGGAAGTGGACTGGTCTTGACCTACTGTGGTTCAAACAACAAAAAAGTGATACATAAAAAGGGACCATATAGTTCGGCCGCCCAGCTTGAAAACCAAACATACTACCTGGTGGAGTCTTATAGTTTTCAACTGGAGGGCGCGGGGACACAAAGGACGATTTACAGGAAAACAATCCAGAGGGATGAGGGATGGAAGACCTGACCATATAATACTTACGTACCTAAATTTGCTAGATATATATACTAATGTATATGGGTATAATTACAAATGCAAATGGTTACATGTGAAATAAGTTTTTCTTCTTTTTTAGCAGGTTTTCAAAACAAACAGGCGACATACCAAAGGAGAAGGGATGGGAGGGATGGGGGGTCAAGGAAGGGGGGGGAGGGGAGGCTACTAAGAAATGTACGAGGATGGTATAATTAACAGAGAGCGAAGGAGAGGCTGCTCCAGTCCACCGCTCCTCTCATAGACCCCAAAAAGAACATTAAAGCCCTCAGATAGTGGGGTAGCTTTTTCCCAGCATGAGATACCTTCCAGAAGGCACTCCCAACAACCCATAAATAAGTCTTATATCAGGTTGTTCTGCATATATTCAGGGTTCCCAGAAATAGTGTCCCGTCTATCAGGCAATCCACCCCCACATAGTGGCAGACTCCTTGCCACATACATTTCTGTTTTGTAAATTGAGTGGCACAGATAAGACCACTCCCCTTTTTTGGTTTTGTTTATTTTATTTAAGTTATTGGGTTAATTTATACTATAATCTATTGTTTTCTAATGTGAAAATGATGTTCTGTTTTTGCACTCGGGTGGCCTCTCGGATGTCTCCTCGCGTCGGCCCCCTGACACCACCAGTTCTTGATAAAGGGGAGCAGCAGTTCATCGCACTACTGATCGAAACCCACTGTACAGCTCGTCTGCGACCTCTCCTCCCGACTCCGCTGTCTTCTTCTCCAGACGGTAGGTCTGCATTCTCACCATGGCCACCACCATGAAAACTAAATCCACACAGCTGTCAGTTCTCTGCCACAATGTAAAGGGCCTCAACAGTCCCACCAAGAGACACCTAGCTATCAAACAATACGAGAAATCTGCTTACCATATTCTGGGTCTTCAGGCAACCCATTTTATACAAGGGAAAGAGCCAAAATACTGGGGCAAACAATTTACCTCCCACTATTTCGCGTCCAATGTCACCAAGAAAGGGGGCGTGGCAATCCTACTACACAAATCACTTCCATTCACACAAGAATCCTGTTACAGAGATCCAGAGGGTGCATATCTGATTCTCACGGGCTGCATCCAAAATACCCGTATCTCAATGGTCAATATTTACACTCCCACTCAGGGACAGAGCGCCTTCTTTAAGAAAATAGAGACACATCTTCTGTCACTTAACTTGGGCACACTGATAGTCCTAGGCGATTTTAACTCTACTCTCACTACTAACCTAGACCGCTCAAAACCGCCATCTTCCTCCTGCCCCACTTCCTCCACTAAATCCTTAAGGTCGCTCCTGAATGTTTTTAATCTATGGGACACATGGAGAATGAGACACCCAACCGAAAAGAAATTCACATTCTATTCCCACCCCCACAAAGTCTACTCCAGGATAGATTATATCTTTATCTCAGCTCAGCTGGTCCCGCTGTTAAAAGACGCCGATATATCCAGTATAACATGGTCTGACCACGCCTCAGTCTCGATCCAGCTATACAATCTGATAACTACAAAACAAAATTATCATTAGCGTCTTAATGACTCTCTGCTTGCAGCACCAGATACAAATATAACCACTAGCCTGACAGAGTATTTTAATATTAACACGAATGGAGAATCATCACCTCCAATGGTCTGGACTGCGCATAAAGCAGTAATCAGGGGCCAACTCATAAAATTAGCATCAATAAAGAAAAGGGAATCCACAAAACACCTACATAACCTACTCACAACACTTAAAGATAAAGAAAAATCACACAGTAAAACGCATCTTGATGCGACTCTTACTGAAATCACCACACTAAGGGGAGAAATCAACTTGCTATTATCAGCTAATGCAGAAAAAGCTATTAGACTAACCCAGCAAACCTTCTACAATAAAAGAGACAAGGCCGACACCATGCTCGCTGTATCAGGGTAAGACAGCAAACGAAGACAAAGCCACCCCAGACAACATAAAAAAATATCTACTGAAGGCACAACTCCCCAAGATATCAAATTTAGAGGCACAACAGTTAAACGCACCTATCACTCAAATTGAATTGGAAGAAGTACTGAAAAGCCTTAAACCAGGGAAGGCCCCGGGCCCGGATGGATATAGTATTACCTACTACAAGTTATTTAAAAAGATTCTCAGTCCCCACTTCCTATCTGCCTTCAACTCCATACTAGAACAAGCAGCACTCCCCCCCAATATGTTAGAAGCGAACATAGTGGTCATTCCTAAGGAGGGCAAAGACACAACACAGTGTGGGAGCTACAGACCAATCTCTCTGATAAACACAGATTTAAAAATGTTTACCAAAATCTTAGCATACAGACTAGCCAAAATACTACCCGCACTAGTGTATAAAGACCAAACAGGTTTTATTAAAGGGAGACAGACAACAGATAATATACGCCGGACACTCCAACTTCTCTACCACTGCCACTCCACCCATACATCGATGATTGCCCTCTCAATTGATGCGGAGAAGGCTTTCGACAGAACACACCCTCCTACAATTTGGATTCACTGGCCCATTTTTGAATGCCCTAGATAATTTGTACTCATACCCAACAGCAAAGATTTCAAATATGGGTTACTCCTCCCATAGCTTCCCAATTAAAAACGGTACACGAAAGGGATGCCCCCTCTCACCACTTATTTTCGCGTTATGTATGGAACCCCTCGCAGCTCATGTGCGAAACCACACGAAGATAGGTGGAGTAAGTATAGGGGGGGAAGAATACAAAATAGCCCTTTTCGCTGATGATACACTATTCACCATCACCAAACCACAAACCTCCCTGGTATATCTATGTTCCGAAATGCAAATATTTAGCGATCTTTCTGGATTCAAGATCAACTACTCAAAATCAGTTATACTACCAGTCCATATACCTCCCACTACAATGAAGCTGTAATAATCTAACTTCGCATTTAGATGGAACCACTCACATATTACCTACTTAGGCATACAGATCTGTTCAGACCCTGAAAATCTATACGATAGAAATTACACACCATTGCTTAAAAAATTAATCACCCAACTCAATCAATGGAAAACCTATAATATCTCTCTATTTGGCAAAATTAATAGTATCAAAATGATGACTCTGCCCAGATTGTTATACTTGTTCAGATCACTAACAAGAGCATTTAAACCCGCAGATATGAAACTACTTCAAACAAAAATCAAAAATTTTATATGGAACGAAAAACGTCCCCGTATAAGTATGAAAACGCTTCAGAGACCTAAACAACTAGGAGGAGCGGCCCTACCCTCCATACAACACTACTTTCTAGCAGCTAGATTAGCACAAACAAAACAATGGCACAATACATCGGAGGTTCCACGTTGGCAAGAACTGGAACAAACTCTCCTCTCGCCTGTACCCTTGGGAGATATACTATGGATACCCACACATAAATAAGACAAAATACACAATACATCTAACCCATATTTGAAACACACAATTGAGCTTTGGCAAACCACAGTAAGAACCTATAAACTAAAAAACACACCATCTCTAATGACCCCACTATACCACAACCCAGACTTCCACCCAGGGCAGAACATTAATAGCTGGAAGGTATGGCTGGATCAAGACATAACACGAATAGGACATCTGGCCCCGGCGGGAATTCTACTCGACTGGAGCCAGGTCCAACACCAATACAAAGCTAGCTCATACCGAATGGTTTCACTACATGCAACTGGCACACTACATTAACTCAACTCTATCTGGGTCCAAAACCACTCAACTCTCCCTTTTCGAACAACTATGCAACACACCCTCACAGACCCCCCACAATATATCTAAAATCTACAAATTACTCAATGAATATCGCCACGCCCCCAGACTGGCCTTTATGGACAAGTGGGAAAAACTGTTAGGCTCACAGTTAGAGACCAGCCAATGGCTAGCGATTTTTGACTCACTACGGAAGTGCTTATCCAATATAGTGGTTCAGGAAAAAGCTTTTAAAATAATGCATCACTGGTACATGTCACCCCAAATGACACATAGGATATTTCCTCAAACCTCTAGTTTTTGTTACAGAGGATGTGGGGTGGTGGCGGATATAAAACACTGTTGGTGGGACTGCCCCGAGGTCCAAAAAAAAATCTGCGAAACTCTGATTCAAGGAGCACTCCATACTACGGTGTCTCTGGACCCATGGACCGCCTTATTTGACAGGAATATAGGCAATATATCCACTGAAAGCAACAAATTAATACATAGTATATGTGCTGGCAGGAGAACCTTGATAGCGGCGTCCTGGAAACAGGTGGCTCCTTCTAGATGACAATTAATGACAAAAATATGGTGGCTATGCGAGAATGAACTCGTGGTTAACAGACTGAGAGGCACTCTGAAGTATTATGATAAAATCTGGAGCCCTTGGATACATGCGATGTTGGAGGCGGGGGGAGACCAAAGACCTTTGGGGGAGAGCTAGGGGACAATCACCTTAAGTCGGGGGGGTGGGGGGCGGACGCGGGGGGCTTGGGGAAGCCGCTGAACTAATGCAGACAGCGAACACCTCCTTACAGATTTGCTTTTTTTTTTTTTTTGTTCTGTTTTGTTTTGTTGTCGTGATTTAACAATGATAAGATACTGTAATATAATTAGCAAAAAAAGAAAAAGAAAATGTTTTGGAAGGTTTAAGATGCAAAAGTTTTATTAATGTTTAATCATATCCATATGAAAATGACTATTGTTATCTATGCAAACTTTCTAAATAAAGATATATGGAAAAAAAAAAAAAGTTCTTATTAAAAATGGTGCTAATTTTGCCCAAACCAATCAGATTTTAGCTTTCAAATGTTAAATAATATCTGATTGGTTGGGGCAAAATTAGCACCATTTTAAACGATAAGAACTTTTATTGAATCTCCCTGTTAGACTCTGGCATAGCAGTAGATGTAGTTAACTTGGATTTTGCAAAGGCTTTTGATACAGTCCCACATAGATAGTTTATTAATGTATAAACTAAGGTCTGTTGGTCTGGGGAGTCACATTTGTACATGGATAGAAAATTGTTTAATGAATAGGATGCAGAGAGTAGTTGTAAATGGGGCTTCATCATTATGGACTAAAGTGCTAAGTGGGGTGCCACAGGGTTCTGTGTTGGGGCCTCTTCTATTTAATCTATTTATTAATGATTTGGAAGTGGGTATTGTCAGCAAGGTTTCTGTGTTTGCTGAAGATACAAAACTTTGTCGACCATTAAAAACTTCAGAGGATGTGCAATCGTTGCGGGGGATCTAGATAGATTGTCACATTGGGCTGCTAAGTGTCAGATGAGATTCAATGTTGATAAATGTAAGGTGATGCATTTTGGACTTAAAAATCCTTGTGCTGCTTACACTATCAATGGCTCTGTGTTAAGTGAATCCCTGTTGGAAAGGAATCTTGGAGTTTTGGTGGATAACAAACTTAAAGGTAGCAAGCAGTGCCAGGCAGCAACAGCAAGAGCCAGTATGGTATTGTCTTGTATAAATAAAAAACAGCCTTTTTTAGTGTTAAGTGTTAAGGGCGTGATTGAAAAGTGGCTAAGAGGTGTTATAGGAACGCCCAGAGTAAGGTGTCAAAACAGCATTGTACATGGCAGACAATTGGTGTCGAACCCCCCCACCTCTATTTAGGTTTGGTTTCTTTATTTTCACATAAATGGCCTCCTTAACACCTCTTTTTGAACCAGTCACGTTCCTTTGCCACTATGTTAACATTACAATCTTCAAAGGTATGTCCTTTATCCTTAAGATACAGGTAACGGCTGAGTCCTGACCCGAGGAATTGGCTCCAACTGTCTGCCATGTACAATGCTGTTTTGACACCTTACTCTGGGCGTTCCTATAACACCTCTTAGCCACTATCCAATCACACCCTTAACACTTGGCTGTGATATGCTAATTGGGATTTTCCAGAGTACATAATTGCCACAGATTCTTGTACAAGTCATTCTGAATTGAGAAAGCCAGTCGGATGACTAGCGAAACGTCTTCAAGAACTAAACTGGACTAGTCCAGTTGATCTAATTGAATACAACAGATATACCATGACCTGGATAAATGAGAACCTTCAAAAGCATATTTCAAATCATTTTGGGGAGAAAACCTTCAAACTTGTACGGCAATATGAAAAGACAGCAAGGAAAATGGCAGACTACAGAAACCACTTGCGATTTAACCTCCAATGCAGACAACAAAGGCTAGTACCAAGCAGCATACGTCTGGATTCCACAGTTAAAGGCATCAGAGCCAAACAGATACTGCAAAAGGCTCAAACACAGCTCCAAAATGAACGGGTACAACAGACACATTTTACAGTCGATGCTTTAATGCACAACATAAGTCAACTAGAACAGAACCTGGCCTCACAGCTACCTGTGGCCATCTGGGAGTGATGGAGTTCACCAAACAAGCACAGCTTTCTCAGCACTGTAAGTGCAAACAAAGGCAACAGACCAAGTTCTCTATTCTGTCATCTCAGAATAACCCCAAAGGAGAACAACTACCTTGGATACAAAAGGAGGGAAGTGTCACTTCATCAAAAAAGGAGGAATGGGTGAGACCCTGACCCAGCCAGAAATGGAAGTCCTTGCTAAGGGCTTGAATTTTGCCATCACTCCTAAAGCCATCCCTGTGGTGGATATTATAGCAGCCATAGAAGCCTCAATACACAATAATAAGGTACCACAGAGTGAGGCAGAACAACTTTGCCTTAAGGTATCTGCAGCCTTAGCCAGTGCTAGAACTCCTTCATCTAACCTGACCACACAGGAAAGAAGAGCCTTAACATCCCTCAAGAAAGATTCCTGTATCACCATTCTACCGGCAGACAAGGGAAGATGCACAGTGGTACTCAACACCTCAGACTACCATGCTAAGGTGACCATGCTCCTGGCCGATAACAACACATATGAGGCTTTAACAAGGGATCCCACCAGCCATTACAAGAAAAAGGTCATAGACTTACTACAACAGCTTCAAAAGGATAAAGCCATTGATCGAGCAATGTATCATCGCCTCTACCCTGGTGTGGCAAATCCATACATATATGGACTCCCAAAGATACATAAGGAAGGGGCCCCACTAAGACCTATAGTCAGCAGCATCAACTCTGTAACATACAAGGTGGCAAAATACCTAGCCAACATCTTAGGACCATTGGTGGGAAGTTCTAAGCATCACATCCAGAACTCTCAGGATTTCACCAACAAGATTGAAGATATAGTACTCGGTGCAGAAGAAAATATGGTGTCCTATGATGTGACATCTCTCTTCACCTGTATACCCACCAAGGAGGCTGTTGACATGGTGAGAAAACGGCTAGGCCAAGACAGCACTCTTACCAGCAGAACTGATCTCAACCCAGAACAGGTGTGTTCCTTACTGGACTTGTGCCTGAATACCACCTATTTCAAATACAGGGAAAATTTCTATAAGCAAAAACACGGATGTGCTATGGGATCTCCAGTTTCACCCATTGTGGCCAACCTTTACATGGAGGAGTTGGAAAATAGGCGCTTAATACCTTTAAGGGCATAGCACCCAGCCACTGGTTCAGATATATGGATGAAACCTGAGTTAAAATCCACCAGAAGGAAGTATAAGCTTTCACAGAACACATAAATGCGGTAGACCAAAACATCAAATTTACAAGGCAAGAGGTACAAAACAACAAACTGGTTTTCTTGGACTGCTTGGTAGAAGTTAAGGGAAATGGTAAACTGGAAGTAGAGATCAGTATTTGATGTTTGACTCCCACCACCCTTTAGATCACAAGCTGGGTGTCATCAGAACCCTGCAAAACAGAGCTGAGAACATCCCCACTAGGACAGAGGCAAAGGCGAAAGAAATGAAACATCTCAGAGGAGCCCTTAAAACTTGTGGATATCCAGACTGGGCCTTTGTCAAAAGAAGTAGAAGGAAAGAAAAGAACACGAATACCAACAGTGAAAGGGAAAAGCAAGACAGGAGAATGAACATGGTCATCCCATATGTAGCAGGGGTCTCCGAGAAATTAAGAAGAATTGTCAAAAAACACTGTATCCCTGTCTGCTTTAAACCAAACCTATACCAAAGATAAAAATTAAGCTCTCCTTCAGATTAGATAATAATAAACTATTATAAAAACACAGGGTGACAGTCCGGATCCCAATCAGACCATTAAAAACTGCTTCAATAGGAGCGTCTAAAAAAGATAACTAAAAAACACCCTTCAAAAGAGGAAAAACATCCCAAATGAAATTAGAAGAAAATGGAGAGTACAGTTTTATTCATAGACATTTAAGTACAATATAACACCAACTATATCAACCTTCTGTTACAATTATTCTAAAGTTGTCTGGCCAGCTACAACCCACAAAATAATTCAATACACAATACAATGTAAAATTTGTTACATAAAAAGCTCAAATTTTAATATCCTGTGCCCAGATCAAAATTTAATGACTTGTTAAAACTGTAACACTGTCTTTTAAAGTAGTTCAGTACACAGTAGCAATCAAAAATCGATACTTATCGTTCCTGTTTTTCAATCATTTTGGTTATCGCACATAGTTCAATGTAGTAAATGTTAGGACGTGGTTCCGATGTGTCTTTTTTGCCTTTAAAGACAGTAAGATTCCCCAGCACCTTTTACAGATTTTTCTGTGAGGTCCCTGGTTTCAGGGATTCCGGATTCCTTCAATCCGATATTATTGGAACACACTTTAATTGTGGCTGTAACCCTTGATCTCCGTTACCCTTTAACAGACCTTCTGGTGGGTCCCTGGTTCAGAGTGAGAACGCTAGTAATACTCCGATCCCTTTTACAGACCTTTACTCTCGGTCCCTGGTTCGGAGTATCAAGAAACCACTTAGCAGGTGGTAGCTGGAGTTAAAGAAACAATTCCCTTTTTATGGACCCACTGCCAGGTCCCCGGTCCGGGATGATTTAGAATCATCAGCTGGAATGTTCAAACCCGCTTGGCTTAGCGGTTCAAGGAGCACGCTCACCTGCGTCCCTCACAGATGATGTCAGCTCCACACCATGTATACGACAGGTAGTTTTCTTAGTGAACAGTTCATATCTTGCACTATTAAAAAATTCTTTTGAGTCAAAATCACTGGGCACTGGAATATACTTTATACATAAACAATCGCAACGCATTTCACCATACAGGCTTCATCAGGCGAAAATTTTTATCAACCATTTTGTCTTTTTACCTACGTTTATATAGCTGGTCACCTCCCCTTTCCTTGTACATATCCCTCCCCTTTCCCTGCAAATATCCCTCCCCCTTAAGGGCACATCCCACCATTCCATGTTAATCATACCTATCTTTTCCCATTTATTATATCTATTATCTATTAATGACCCTATGTATATACTTCGATACGCCTACCTTAATAAACCTTAAAGGAGAACTAAACCCAATTTTTTATATTCCAGAATCTGAAAACAACCCCCCTAAAACACCAATAAACTATAAAATGCCACTTTAGTAAACTCTGTTAAAGTAAATGTAAGCCTGTTAAGAACTGGATGAAGTATCTGTGTGTATGTGCAGTGTCAGACCACACCTCCTGACCTCAATCACATGCTTCCTTGCTTTATCTGTCCTGTAAAAGGATTGGCTAGATATTATTAATGGGTGTGACCAACTGTAACACGTTTCTGCCATAGCTAAGGACTGAGCATGTGCAGAACATAATGGTTGTTGACCAAACTGTGTGGTACTAGAATGCTGAGAAGTAAAGCACAAACCATTTGTTATTTAGGTAAATTTCCCAGAGCCTGTATCAAAATGAGAGGTAAGATACAGATTACTGGTTTTATATCAAGGTGTTCTTCCTTCTGGTTCAGTGTTGTTCTGTGGCTTTAATTGCCCTTTAAAGACTTTATCAAGAAACCCCCCCCAGATATTAATTTAACAGCAGGAAAAATAATTATTTGTCCCTATATATTATTGTTTAGATAAAAATGCTGCAATCTCAATAGCTTCATTTAGCCCATTAGGTTTTAGTGAATCAAGCTCATAAATATACCTTTGTTCCATTCTAACCAGTGCATTACTCATATTTCCCCCTCTCCCATTAAAATCAACCCCGTCTAGAACCTTAATGACTGCCTTCAAAATTCCCCCTGTGACAAGTTAAATCGTGCTCATATATATATATATATATATATATATGAATTAGATAAACCTCTAGTTTTCTTATCTATTGCTCTCTTCATACAACTCCTATGTTCACTAATACGTGTACTGACCATCCTGTCAGTTTTCCCTATATAAACCCTGTGACATGGACAAACAATTTGGTAAATGACTCCCTTAGACTTACAATCAAACATACATCCTCCCTTTTCCCCACACTCACATATTTGCAGTTAATACAAGATCCACATGCTTTCATCTTTTTTCTCCTCTGTTTAATCTCATCTCTATCCACCCTAAGTTGGCTAGGTGCCACTAATTCTTTCAAGTTACTCTTCCTTTTGTCTTTAAATGTAGGTCTCCTTCCTATCTATTCCCTCAACTCACTATCCCCTTTCAGAATATACCAAAACATTCTAATGATTTTCTCAAATTTCCAGGTGTTTGTTCCATATTCCGTAATAATTCTAACTATCTGTTTGCTGTTACCCTCTCCTACCCCTTTCTTCTTTACCTGTATTAGCTCCGGTCTTTTTACTTTTTTTACCTTTGAAAGGGTTTCCCTCAATATATCCTTACTATACCCCGTTTCCTTAAATCTATTAAGCATAATCATAGCCTGTTCTTTATACGACTCCATAGCCTGTTCTTTATACAAGACCATTAGTACATCGTCTACCTAACGTGCTTTTGAAAAGCGGTCTGTTTATAGAGAAATTGTTTCTCCCAAGCCCCAACAAACAAACCAGCATAGCTAGGGGCAAAGGAAGTGCCCATAGCTGTGCCTGTTGTTTGCCTGTAGAAGGTGTTACAAAACAGGAAATAATTATGTTCTAGTATAAATTGCAGCCCTTCTATTAGAAATTCAGTAATTTGTTCATTTATACCTCCCTCTCGTGCAAATACCTGGGTGGCTTCTATGCCTTCCCTATGGGGGATATCTGAATATAATGAAGTTACATCTAAAGTAACTAAAATATAATTTGTTTCCCATTTGAAACTCTTTAAAGAATTTAAAACCTCTAATATATCCTTTAGATAAGAGGGAACTCCCCTTACTAATGGGGCTACAAAAGAGTCTAAGAATCTGGATAAATTAGATGTGAGGCTTCCTACCCCAGATATAATCGGCCTTCAAACATTTATGCAATTTTGGCAGATGGTAAAATACCGCAATTTTTGGGGTAGGGTTATAGATATAATTAAGTTCATTTTTAGATATAGTTCCCTTACTGAAATGATGTTCTAACCAACCTTTTAACGTCCGTAGATATTCATTGGTTGGGTTAGTTTTAAGAATCATATATCTCTTTTTATCTTTTAAGAATCTGTTAGCTTCCTTAATATAAATATCTACATCCTGAATTACCACCCACCAAACTTTATCTGCGGCCCTAATTACGATTGATTTATCCTTCCTTAAACCAACCAAAGCATTTCTTTCCCCAAAAGTTAAATTATCATTATATTTATGGCTATCATCTTTAATCTTCCTAATTTCCCTATTCACCATAGCTCCAAATAACTCAATATTACTCCCTCCCATGATAGAGTTATTACCTCCATCTCAGACGGAGATTCAAATCCCCTATCTTTCATACCTTCTTTTAATCCTATCTCTTTCCATTTATTATTTTTGTAGAAAAAACTTTTTCAGACTCAAATTCCGCATAAATTTTCGAACCCCGGTATACATATCAAATCTATTAGTGTCTTTCTTTGGTGCAAATTTAAGTCCCTTTCCTAATAAACTTAACTCATCCTTATTTTACTAGACAAATTGAAGATACCTAGTTACCTGAGTTTTCCCTCCCCCTTTCCCTTTTGGTCTGTGAAAAATAATTGAGGATGCTTCCCCTCCCCCTCTGGAAACCAGTGGGAGGGGACAACCATTCCCCCTCATCCCTGTTATTTGAATCATTTCTTCTTCTCTTAGAATCATCTCTATTCGGACGATCTTTATTGGGACTACTTATGAGCCCTCGTTTTTTAGGACGTGCTCCCATATCTATTGGACATTCCTTTCCTCTATCCCTATTACTCCACCCCATTGATCTATAGCTCTGTCCATAGTCATTTCCCTTAACTCTATCTTTTTCCAGAGATAAAGGTGTAAACCTATTATCCACCTTAAGAGGAGCCCTTCTATAATCATTTCTACTTCTATTCCTAGGTATCTTATACTCTTTTTTTACTTCTATCCTTCCACGAAGCTCCATAACTAATCTTTTCTTTCCATTCCTGATTTCATTGAAACACGTTGTTATTAGCATAATCCCTCCTATCCCTTTCAAATTTCCTTCTCTTGATGTTAAACCGAACAACACACTGAGGCAGCAATTGGTACATCCGAAAGACCCAATACCCAAACACAAGAAAAGCAACATCATATACGCAGTGCAATGACGAATTCTCTGATTTGTATGTGGGGGAGACCAAACAGTAACTGCATCAACGTATGGCCCAGCACAGAAGAGCCAATTCCTCGGGTCAGGACTCAGTCGTGTACCTGCATCTTAAGGATAAAGGACATACCTTTGAAGATTGTAATGTTAACATATTGGCAAAGGAACATGACTGGTTCAAGAGAGGTGTTAAGGAGGCCATTTATGTGAAAATAAAGAAACCAAGCCTAAATAGAGGTGGGGGGGGGGGTGTTCAACACCAACTGTCTGCTATGTACAATGCTGTTTTGACACCTTACCCTGGGCGTTCCTATAACACCTCTTAGCCACTATACAATCACGCCCTTAACACTTGGTTGTGATATGCTAATTGGGATTTTCCAGAGTACATAATTGCCACAGATTCTTGTACAAGTCATTCTGAATTGAGAAAGCCAGTCGGATGACTAGCGGAACGTCTTCAAGAACTAAACTTCAAGTCCAGTTGATCTAATTGAATACAACAGATATACATCTACTGCTATGCCTGAGTCTAAATTTCTACTTACTTCCTCATAAAACATCTTGAATGCCACCCTCACTTGGCATTCAAGATGTTTGGAAACTACAACTCCCAGCATGCTTTATTAGCTGGGAGTTGTAGTGTTCCAAACATCTTGAATGCCCCGGCTCGTAGTCTTGGCATTCGGCAGATGTTTGGAACCTATACAATCGCTTGGCCCTGCTATAAACCACGGGGTGCTGGGAGTTGTAGTTTCCAAACATCTTGAATGCCACCCTCACCCAGTTCAGTTTGTACCTGTGGGCTCTTCTCCATCCAGGAACTGTGGGCTCTCCTCCATCCAAGGGCTTCCTGTGTTCCAGGGACTGTATGCCAGCATTGAAGGTAAGTGTTCTCTGCATTCCGGCATCCGCGCGCTCATTTCTGTACTTGCGCGCCGGCTGACGTCGGCTTACGTAAGGTAAGTAGTGACTCGAGTATAAACCGAGTCCAAGTTTTCAGGCTGATTTTACAGCCTGAAAAACTCAGTTTATACTCGAGTATATACGGTAAGTATTGCAATAATTTAATAACAAAACATAAACAGTTTCCTCACATAATATGTGCAGTAATGAAGTTGTCCCTGCCTATGGTGCACCACTTTAAATATTGACCAGGCCTGCATATTGTGTATGCTAGTAAGTTGGTGTACACTTATCTGTTGCCTCCGAGTTTGTATCCAATAAGGTAAATTGTCTGTCCAATTCTTTCCTTCCAACAGGTGGTAAAAGGGTCTTATACACAGGACCTTGTGTTGCATTCCTCACACTGTGGAAGGGATCACACACTTCTATCTACTTTCACTTTCTCTCCACCTAAAGAGCAGGGATGTCTTGTCTTTTATTACTCACTGACACCACTAGCAGGCTGGAGGTGGTATATAAGGAGCCTTGGTGTATATGTCCATTACAATACACATCACATCCTGTGTATCAGACAGAAACCTTTTTTGGATTACACTTCCTTTCAGAAGGAGCAGACACAGGGGTGTGGTTTAAGCTGCCATTTGACCATTCCATTTTGAAATAGGGATCTCAGCTCTGTAAGTAAGTTTATGTATTTTGTATATTTTGTCTTGTGCCTAATATAAGTCAGTGCTATACTTTATATAGATTTATTGATGGTCATTTAAATGGTAATAGTGAGAAATGCCACCCATACAGATATACCTTTCCTATATGTAATAACCTATACCCCCCCACCTCATTGGTATCTCCTAAAAACTCAATGCAATCTCCTTTGAAGATATAAATATATTTATATAATTTAAGGTATAAAGGGAGACTCACTGTATGGCTCCTTCCAAATACATCCAATGGTATATACGACACACATGTCTTCAATGCAAACTTTTTTATTACATCAACGAGCCATAAACATCATGCAACGTTTCGGAGCTACAAACTCCTTTTTCAAGCTTATACAAAAAAGGATGCCATTTTTTGTATAAGCTTGAAAAAGGAGTTTGTAGCTCCGAAACGTTGCTTGATGTTTATGGCACATTGATGTAATAAAAAAGTTTGCATTGAAGACCTGTGTGCCGTATATACCATTGGATGTATTTGGAAGAAGCCATACAGTGAGTCTCCCTTTATACTGGCACCAGGCAGTTGTGTCCGGCGGTGTGCTGTGGATAGGAACCTGAAGCAGACGTTCCAGGGGACCTATGTCTGTGTCAGGTGGGTTGCCCGTTTGGAAGCTGGGGCGGAGAGTCTAAGGGGGAAGCCTGCAGCATTAGCAACATAGTAACATAGTAATTAAGGTTGAATAAAGACATACGTCCATCAAGTCCAACCTATTCACCTATTTATTTTTTTTTAACCCTACCTAACAATTGATCCAGAGGAAGGCAAAAAACCCCAGCTAAAAAGGGGGAAAAAATTCCTTCCTGACTCCAAACGGCAATCGGAAAGTATAACTGGATCAACCAGATCTATATGCATTAATACCAGTAATTCTCAATATTTCTTAGTTTTAGAAACTTATCCAGGCCTTTTTTAAAGCTATTCAATGAACTTTACGATAGGGACACTTTAACTGCTCTCTGCCCCTTTAAGGCAGCTACGGGCGATGCCCCCCTAGCCCCCTTGATTTCATAAACATCCGATGGGGGTATCGAGAGAATGCAGCTAGTCTTCTGATCACCAAATTATTGATCTTTGCCAATGAATGAAAAATCACTTCCTGGAAAATGGATTTCCGGGAAGTGATTTTTCCGTTTAGATTTCGAATTGTAAAACGGGCATTTATGCCCATATTCCAAGTTTGTTATCATTCCCTAAGATGATTTGATGATCATCTTTGGGAATGATCCAAAAAAAAGGGGGGAAATGCACATAAAAAAAATTCTTAAAGTGATACACAGCCTTTTTTTTTTCACTAAAGCTAAAAATTAGCAAAAACCTTTTTCTCCAATGTTCCCAGTTAACGCAGATAATTATGTCTGATTTCAAGGGAAACTAAGCCTATTTTAGTAGGACATTTTGCAGAGGTACCAAAAAAAGACAGAATTTCATTTTTAGGATCAGTAAAGTGTGCAAAAACTTCTGCGACTCTCAGTACCAACCGGTTTTCACTAAAATACCATTAAAAGGGGGAGTGTGTGTGCGTGGGGGGTGGGTTGTGGCGTTTTTTAATTTTTTTTCCTTGTAAATTCACTTGTACATGCATCACATTTGAACTAGTTGGGGGGCCCTGCCTTGTTTGCACCCACGCATATGGCATACTGTTTGATTCAGGACATGTGGGAGATGTCAAGTGGGTTTAGGTAGGATTTCAACCTTTCAATCATCTTATTTATTTTTTACAAAATCTCCTTTGGATTTACTGCGTCTGGAATTTTTCATGTATGTATGAAAGCTTGGAACCGTAAGGTAGAGAAGGTGTGTAGATTCCAAAAATATATAGTTGTGGGGGGGTTTTCAAGTTTCGGGGCTGTTTCCTTTGAAAAAGTGTAGGACTTCAAATAACGAGAACTTTGATTTTTTTTTGTAATTTCACTTGTGCATGGGTCTAATTTGAACTAGTGGTGGCCACGTTCTGAGTGCATCCACGTATATGGCATACCGTTTGATTAGGACATGTGGGGATTAACATTTAGTGGGTTTTTTTGCTTATCAAGCGGGTTTAGGTAAGATTTCAACCCTTGAATCATCTTATTTTATTTTTCACAAAATCTCCTAAAACACAAGTTCTTTAGATCACTGCGTCTGGAATTTTTCATGTATGTATGAAAGCTTGGAACGGAATGTAGCTGAAGGTGTGTAGATTCAAAAATATATAGTTTGTGGGGTATTTCCAAGTTTCAGGGCTGTTTCCTTTAAAAAAAAAGTGTAGGCTCTTCAAATTACAGAGTGCTTTGATTTTTTCTTTTATTTGCACTTGTGCATGGGTCCCATTTGAG
Organism: Hymenochirus boettgeri; assembly: GCA_019447015.1. NCBI lineage: Eukaryota > Metazoa > Chordata > Amphibia > Anura > Pipidae > Hymenochirus > Hymenochirus boettgeri. The sequence continues at coordinate 54,321,318 of CM033476.1, forward strand.
AGTTGGTAGCCATGTGTCTGTGTGCACCATTGCACATATTTAGCGGGGGCTTTATTTATGGGAGGCATTTCCAGTTTTGGGGCTGTTTGAAATTACAGAGCACTTAGATTCTTTTCTTAACATAGTAACATAGTAAATTTAGTTGAATAAAGACATACGTCCATCAAGTCCAACCTATTCACCCTCTTTTTTTTTTTTTTTAACCCTACCTAACAGTTGATCCAGAGGAAGGCAAAAAAAAGAGGGAAAAAATTCCTTCCAAACGGCAATTGGAAAGTATCCCTGGATCAACCAGATCTATATGTATTAATACCAGTAATTCTCAATATTTTTTAGTTTTAGAAACTTAACTAGGCCTTTTTTAAAGCTATTCAATGAACTTGCCATTACCACTTCTGCTGGAAGACAGTTCCACAGTTTCACCGTTCTCACTATAAAGATACCTTTCCTAGCCTGAAGATGAAACTTCTTTTCTTCCAACCTTAAAGGATGTCCATGAGTTCTCTGATATGACCTATTAGTAAACAATGCACCAGAGAGTTCATTGTATGGCCCATTAATATATTTTTACAAGGTTATCATGTCCCCACGCAAACGTCGCTTCTCCAATGTAAACAGCCCTAACTTGTCTAATCTGCCTGCATATTCAAGCCCCTCCATTCCCTTTATTAATTTAGTTGCCCTTCTCTGAACTGCCTCAATTTCCAAGATGTCCCTTTTGTATATGGGATTCCAAAACTGCACTGCCTTACCAGTGACAATATCTTGCTAGCTCTAGCCATTGCTGCCTGGCATTGTTTAAATCCCCCATAACCAGAACATCCCCCATACCAGCAGCCGCCAAATGCCAGTGAGGATGTGGAAATGAATCTCCATATGCAGTTGGCGAACGAAGGCTGCAGGTATGGGGCATGTTCTGGTTATGGGGGATTTCAATTACCCTGACATAGAGTAAGGGAACTGCCGGCACCTCAAAAGGTACCAAGTTCCTAAATCTCCTTTATAAGCATTTTCTTTCACAGATGGTAGAAGTTCCTATTAGACAGGATGAGTTGTTTGATCTGGTGATATCTAATAACCCTGAGCTCATTTTAGAGATGAAGGTAATGGGAAGCTTAGGGAATAGTGATCATGATATAGTGTCATTTGATCTAGGTTGCAAAAAACAAAAGTGCACTGGGTTAACAAAAAATTATAACTTTAGGAAAGCTATTGTTATGTTGTTGAAGGAATCGCTCTGCTCATAGACTGGGGGATTTGTTCCTAGGTAAGGATATTGAGCAGAAGTGGACCGCTTTTAAAGGGATATTAAACCATTACATTTCTAAAGTTATACCTTAAGGGAACAAGTGTAAAACAATTAGGTCCTCTCCTGCCTGGCTTAATGTCCAGATAAAAAGGGAAATGGAAAAAAAGAAAAAGGCTTTTAAAATTTTGAAATCGAAAGGGAACCGAACAGGCATAGAGGGAGTATAAAAGCTGTAATAATGAGTGCAAGAAAGCAATTAAACTTGCTAAAATAGAAAATGAAATATGGATAGCAGAACAAAGCAAGTTTAACCCCAAAATGTTTTTTAAACATATCAATAGTAAAAAGATGAAGACTGAGAATGTGGGACCATTAAATAATGGGACAGAGATGGTTATAGAGGATGCAGAAAAGGCTAAGGTGCTAAACCTTTTTTTCCCCTCTGTATTCACTTTAGAGAATCCTAGTCCTTATAGTAGGAATATTCATTCTGGCTGACAGAGGATATGGTGCGGAAACAATTAGACAAAGTTAACATCAATGAAGCCCCAGGACCGGATGGAATACATACTCTTAAGACAGCTTAGTTCAGTTTTATCTAGACCACTATTTCTAATCTTTTCAGATTCACTTTTGTCTGGTGATGGGCCGCTGGATTGGAAAAAAGCCAATGTAATACAAATATTCAAAAAAGGTAGTCATCCCCAACCTGGTAACTATAGACCTGTAAGCCTAACTTCAGTGGTAAGGAATGTGATGGAAACATATAAACTGAGGACTGTTGGCCTAGAAAAAACATTTGTACATGGATAGAGAATCTGTGTCTTACCTCTCATTTTGATACGGGCACTGGGAAATTTACCTAAATAACATATGGCTTGTGCTTTACTTCACAGAATTCTAGTATCACACAGTTTGGTCAACGACCATTATGTTCTGCACATGCTCACTCCTTAGCTATGGCAGAAACTTGTTACAGTTGGTCACACTCATTAATAATCTCTAGCCAATCCTTTTACAGGTCAGATAAACCAAGGAAGCATGTGACTGAGGTCAGGAGGTGTGGTCTGACACTGCACATACACACAGATACTTTATCCAGATCATAACAGGCTTACATTTACTTAATACAATTTACTGATTTTATAGCTTATTGGTGTTTTTGGGGGGTTGTTTTCAGATTCTGAAATTTTAAAAAATGGGTTTAGTTCTCCTTTAATATGCATCTAATCACTGTGCAATAATCTAAAAACACATGAATTGCCAAAAAAAACCTGAAATTAAAAATTTAGCAATTAACCTTTAACATTTGTGTCACTGCCAAAACAAACAAAAAACTATTTTATTTCAATTTTATTTTCAAGTTTTTTTTCTATTGAGGTTTCTATAATGTATAGGTTTGCTATAAAAATAAGGAATTACTTTTCTGACTAGTTTAGTTCATATATCACTTTTCAAAGAACATTAAATTGACATTAAAAATGTAATACAAAAATGAAATAAAAGAAAAATGACAGCTCCCTTACCGTTGTGTATTCAAAGTAGTAGAGGCAGTTATCAGTTAAAATAAACCAGCGTCTTTTCCATGTCTTAACACGGCCACCTTGAAAGTAAAAAAATTTTTTTTAGAGGAACATCAGAATCAGGAAATGCAAAGAAACCAACAACGGTAACAGTAATTGCTAGGTGATGTATGAAGATACAAAAAAAATTAGGAGTAGTTCATAGGAACCATGTGGTTTCAAATGGACTCTTCCCATCTGTCCCAGATTTCCCCATATTTGCTTAGGCATCCCCTGTGGACATCAGTGGCGTAATTACCACCCCCGCCACCACGGGGGGGCCCGAACAGTAGTAGGGCCCACCACAAGCCCAAATCCCTGCAGTATTGAGCCTTTTTAAAGAGTATTCTTTGAAGAAAACATACACGCGATCGGCTCTTTAAAAAGGCTCAATACTGCAGGGATTTTGGAAGTCTGCAGAGGAGGGAGTCAGGAGCCCAGCCCCCAAACTCGTGGGAAGGCCCCTTCAGGTACACCCCTGTGGGCATACATTATTCTTATATGGCAAAATATTATTCACTGTTTTCCATGCTTTGAGACGTGGAGAGAGAGTCTGCATCTGGCTCTGGACAATATGCTTTTTGGACCATGGGGTCCTTGAGTGGGAGGGACCAGGGGGGCTGCAAAGGGGAGGAGGAGGAGACACAGGGCAGATTGACTGACATGGTTTCAGAGCAGGAAGCAGGAAGTGCTGGGGACCTGGTGATGCTGCTGCCTTATCACACACAAAAATGTAAATATCTTTAAAACTATGCAAAATAAACAATGAAAATACATTGCAAAAATTCTCAAGAGAGCAATTCCTATCAATTTACCTAAAGTCATGTTTGGACCACAGTTCCCCTTTAATTTAACTGAGGGTTTGTCCAGTAGGGTAGAAGGCTCTGGTAGCAGGCTGTTAGGGAGATTCAAGGAGTGGTTCCAGAACTGGGATAAAAAAGCATGAACAACTTGTATCTAACTTTTAAGTACACATGTTTGGGAAGGGTACAGTCCTGTATGAGTTGGTCAAAGGTTTTGAGGTTATGAATTGTCTATCAAACTAGAGTTGGTGTATTCTGTAATTGTACAATTCTGCAGACTAGGGGTTTGTGAGGGATTTAGGGGGTGGTCCAATTTTAAGGGAGCCAGACAGGGTTTAAGTAAAATATGATTAAAGGGTACTGTCCAAATTCAAACTTTTAATACCATTAAAGGATAACTAAACCCAAAAAATCAAAGTTTAAGTTAGAAAGTACTTGCATCAACATCCATCTCAGCGTTGAAGGTTCCACTCAGGGGCCTTTTCTTTAACTCTATGAGCTCATTTTAGGTTCTGTTTGTTCCCCAACTCTGAAGCTGACATTTTCCCTTGCCTGGCAGTACTTTTGCCTTGATTACATGTTCAGCACCTATGTGATTTCCACTCCCACCCCTTAACCCCTATGATGTAGGAATATATTTTATCATCAATATTCAAATTGGTGGTGCAGCTGATTAACACTTTTCTAGTAGCAGTGTTGTAGTGTGATGTATATAGGTCTGGGTATCTAGTGTGTCCGGATCAGAAATAATGTATGTCTCACCTACAGCTTTCACTCCACCAAATCCGATATATAAACAATAAATTGCAGGTGAAACATACAAAGACACAGGTCTGTAGCTGTGAATATTGCACGTTTATTGCAAAACATGCCTGCTACATGTTTCAGACCCACTCAAGTACTTGAGGAAGGACAAGTGGGTCAGAAACATGTAACAGGAACCTGTGTACAGACCTGTGTCTTTGTATGTTTCACCTGCAATGTATTGTTTAAGTGCCATATTTAAAAACTTGTGATACCGCTGGTTTTCGTTACTGTACGACCGTGGCAGTAGTATACCATGCTGTAAACTACCGTAATGATATTGTATGGGCGGTCGTAGATTTACGTTCACTACCGTAGATTTAGAAGATTTCCGATAGCGATCATAAATTAACGATCGGCATAACGATCGCTAAAGAAGGTGATACCACACCTTTATAAATATGGCCCATAATGTGAAGGTCTCTAGCTCTCCCCTGTCAGCTGTAGCAATATTAGTGGAAAGTGTAGCTACTTAAAGGGGAATGTTGGAGGGTAGGAAGAGTGTGTTTTTATAGGAACCACATGGTGCAGAAATGTAGGGGGAGGATAGAAAAGTGAACCTGAACTTAGCACCAGCTCTGTGCAATGCATTTCTCATCAGTGTACCTTATTAAAGTGAATGTTGGAGGGTAGGAAGAGTGTGTTTTATAGAATCCCCATGGTGCAGAACTGTAGGGGGAGGATAGTGAAGTGAGCCTGATCTTAGCACAGCTCTATGCAATGCATTTCTCATCAGTGTACCTTATTAAAGGGGAATGTTGGAGGGTAGGAATAGTGTGTTTTATAGAAACCACATGGTGCAGAACTGTAGGGGGTGGATAGTGAAGTGAAACTGATCTTAGCACAGCTCTGTGCAATGCATTTCTCATCAGTGTACCTTATTAAAGGGAATGCTCGAGGGTAGGAAGAGTGTGTTTAAAGGAACTGTAAACCGATATACATAACATTTTAAGTCTTTGCCCTCCGTTTGTATTATTCACAGGGAGGTGAGAATGCTTATACTCACCTCCCTGTGAATAATATTTTGCTCAAGGGACACTGGAACTTACCTTCGCTCCGAAGCCGATCCTGCTCTAACAAACGCTGTCCCGACCATGCGCGCTCTCTTAGGCGCATGCGCGCCAATACAAGAGATAAAGCGGAGCGAAGGTAAGTTCCCGGGTGGGAGTGGAAATCACACAGGTGCTGAACATGTAATCAAGGTAAATGTACTGGCAGGCAAGGGAAAATGTCAGCTTTAGAATTGGGAAACAAACAGAATCTAAAATAAGCTCATAGAGGTAAAGAAAAGGCCCCTGAGTGGAATCTTCCATGCTCAGAAGGATGTTAAGGCATGTACTTTCCAACTTAAACTTTGATTTGTTGGGTTTAGTTCCCCTTTAAGCAGACAGTGAACATGGAAAACTATTCCCAACTGCAATTCCTGTGCGTTGCAGTGTGGCCTCAGCCTAAGAGAGGAAAGACAATAAAAGACATACTGTGACCTTCAGAATTAAAGAAACCAGACCAAACATCTAAAGCAATAGCAAAAAAGTATGGCACATTCCCATGCTTAGGATGTGTGTGCTGCACTGTACCCGTGTCCTGCCATTTTCATACTATGTGACACAATCAGATGCAGCTGAAATGGCAAGTTATTGAAAAAGTGGAACGACATAGCAGAGGGGGAGATTTAGTGAATTCCTGTTGGAAAGGGATCTTGGAGTTTTGGTGGATAACAAACAAGCAAGCAGTGCCAGGTGGCAACAGCCAGAGCCAGCATGGTATTGTCTTGTATAAAAAGAGGTATGGATTCAAGGGAGGAAAATGTTATTCTGCCTTTTTACAAAGCATTGGTAAGGCCTCATTTGGAATATGCAATGCAATTTTGGAATCCTGTGCAAATTAATAAGGGGATTGGGGGAGCTTAAACATGAAGAGAGACTGGAGAAGTTACAATTATGTACGCTGGAGAAAAGGCACTTGCGTGGGAATAGGATTATTGTGTATAAATACATTAACGGGCCATACAATAAACTATCTGGGGCATTGTTCACCAATAGAGCATGTCAGAGGACATGTGGCCATCCCTTAAGACTTGAAGAAAAAAGGTTTAGGCTTCAAGTTCGGAAAGGGTTTTTCACTGTGAGAACGGTAATGCTATGGAACTGTCTTCCAGTGGATGTTGTTATGGTCAGTTAAAAAAAAAAGCTGGATGAGTTTCTGCAAACAAGGAATGTTGCAAGTTACTGGTATTGATACACATAAAGTAGAGTTGATCCAGGGAAATTTCCGATTGCCATTTGGAGTCAGGAAGAAATCCCCCCCCCCCCTTCATAAATTTGGTGTTTTTTTTTTTACCTTCCTCTGGATCAACAGATAGGCAGGAAATGAGGATATTGCTATGATGGTTTGGACTGGATGGACATGTCTTTATTCAACCTCAAATACTATACTATACTATACTATTTTAAAACAATCTTACTACAAAGCGAATACAAATGGATAATCAAACTAAATACAGTTTATTAAATGGGATGAATGAATAGTGCAATATCAAATGCTTCTTGTAATGTATATAATTTTACATCTCAGGCTCCAGTATGGCTCTATTAGCTCTGTTGTATATTCCTTCCACACATACAAGTAGAATACCTGCCGGTATAATATACAGTTTGAATACTAGTAAGTATTCAAAGTATAGCAAGTATAGCTGCAGGTATTTAGTGTTATACATGTCGTACATGTCGAGCGTCGGGACCCGCGATCGCACATGTGTACGAACCTTTAGACTTCATGAATTATAACTGCCAGGTAGGTGGTATTTGGAAGTGAGGGCAAATATGGTAAGGTTTATGACTCTTAACACGGAGATTCACTCAGAGGCACAAGCTCTACGGGATTTACCAGAGGCTGTGCGATTTTGGGTGAATCTCACCCGCGCATACGTTTTTAGTGCCAGCTATTAGCTGGCGCTAAATACTCACACGTAAAGAGGCGCATAACGTCTGGTAAATTACTTTGCAACGGCTATATGAGTGCCTCTTCTGGTACTCGCGCTGCCGCCGCAAAGTGAGCCTTAACATCGCGCCAACTGATCCACCCATAAGTTAAACACGCCTGCTCTATACCATTAGCCTGTATTATATCTAGACACACGCCTTTGCCACAGGCTCTAAATCAGATACTTTGCATGTCCCCACCCATTTCTTTAAGTGAGAAATATGTGTTTATGTTACATTGTTAGGGCAAAGCTATTATAATAACATGATTCTATGAGATACCTTCTGTTATAAGAAGGCTCTACTTCATTTTATACTCTTTGGGGATGAAATGTATATTCAATCAGTATTTTGTTCTCCCAAGTCCTAACCCCATAGTGACTGTAAATCTGGAACTTGTTGTGTAAATTACTATTAAGTATGAACCTACCTCCCCCCCCTCCTTTCCCTTTGTGTCTGTTTTTAAATAAAGCTTCGGGTAAATGTTTCCCTCTCCCTTACACCTCCTTTCCTTCCCCATCACACTGTTGCTTTATTTAATCATGTTACAATGTCATCATGTGTTGATTCTGTAATGCTGCCCCCCCCCCCCCCCCGCCCACACTCCCCCCTGATGTTTCACCTCTTGTTGTTTTGTTATGTAATGTACCCTCAGCCCCGGCTCAGCCCACCCCTCCCCCAGCATTACCCCAGTTTGTAATGTCAAGAAGTTAAGTCATAAATGAGTAGTGCAGGACCTATTGTATCTTTTGTATCAAAAAGTTTTTGCACCACATGAGTGCTTATGTATTGCTATCCGCCTGTGCTGCAACACGTGCAGTACACGGAATGAATGTTTGTTTCATTTTTTTTTTATGTACAATAAAGAATATTTTACCTCCTAAGTGCCAGAGTTCGTAAATTTTACAATCTGTGGATGAAGTGACCAAAGTACCACAGATCGTAAAATTTACGATCTGGACACTTTAACTGCTCTCTGCCCCTTTAAGGCAGCTACGGGCGATGCCCCCCTAGCCCCCTCGATTTCATAAAGATCCGATGGGGGGATCGAGAGAATGCAGCTAGTCTTCTGATCACCAAATTATTGATCTTTGCCAATGAATGAAAAATCACTTCCTGGAAAATGGATTTCCGGGAAGTATTTTTCCGTTTAGATTTCGAATTGTAAAACGGGCATTTATGCCCATATTCCAAGTTTGTTATCGTTCCCTAAGATGATTTGATGATCATCTTTGGGAATGATCAAAAAAAAAAAGGGGGAAATGCACATTAAAAAAATTCTTAAAGTGATACACAGCCTTTTTTTTTTCACTAAAGCTAAAAATTAGCAAAAAACTTTTTCTCCAATGTTCCCAGTGGTATCTGTAAAGTTAACGCAGATAATTATGTCTGATTTCAAGGGAAACTAAGCCTATTTTAGTAGGACATTTTGCAGAGGTACCAAAAAAAGACAGAATTTAATTTTTAGGATCAGTAAAGTGTGCAAAAACTTCTGCGACTCTCAGTACCAACCGGTTTTCACTAAAATACCATTAAAAGGGGAAGTGTGTGTGCGTGGGGGGTGGGTTGTGGCGTTTTTTAATTTTTTTTCCTTGTAAATGCACTTGTACATGCATCACATTTGAACTAGTTGGTGGCCCTGCCTCTGTTTGCACCCACGCATATGGCATACTGTTTGATTCAGGACATGTGGGAGATGTCATGTGGGTTTAGGTAGGATTTCAACCTTTCAATCATCTTATTTTATTTTTTACAAAATCTCCTTTGGATTTACTGCGTCTGGAATTTTTCATGTATGTATGAAAGCTTGGAACCGTAAGGTAGATGAAGGTGTGTAGATTCCAAAAATATATAGTTTGTGGGGGTATTTCCAAGTTTCGGGGCTGTTTCCTTTGAAAAAGTGTAGGATCTTCAAATAACAGAGAACTTTGATTTTTTTTTGTAATTTCACTTGTGCATGGGTCTAATTTGAACTAGTTGGTGGCCACGTCTCTGAGTGCATCCACGTATATGGCATACCGTTTGATTAAGGACATGTGGGAGATTAACATTTAGTGGGTTTTTTTGCTTATCAAGCGGGTTTAGGTAAGATTTCAACCCTTGAATCATCTTATTTTATTTTTCACAAAATCTCCTAAAAACACAAAGTTCTTTAGATCACTGCGTCTGGAATTTTTCATGTATGTATGAAAGCTTGGAACCGGAATGTAGCTGAAGGTGTGTAGATTCCAAAAATATATAGTTTGTGAGGGTATTTCCAAGTTTCAGGGCTGTTTCCTTTAAAAAAAAGTGTAGGCTCTTCAAATTACAGAGTGCTTTGATTTTTTCTTTTATTTGCACTTGTGCATGGGTCCCATTTGAGTAAGTTGGTAGCCATGTGTCTGTGTGCACCCATATGCACATATTTAGCGGGGGCTTTATTTATGGGAGGCATTTCCAAGTTTTGGGGCTGTTTGAAATTACAGAGCACTTAGATTCTTTTCTTAACATAGTAACATAGTAATTTAGGTTGAATAAAGACATACGTCCATCAAGTCCAACCTATTCACCGTCTTTTTTTTTTAACCCTACCTAACAGTTGATCCAGAGGAAGGCAAAAAAAGGGGGAAAAAATTCCTTCCAAACGGCAATCGGAAAGTATCCCTGGATCAACCAGATCTATATGTATTAATACCAGTAATTCTCAATATTTTTTAGTTTTAGAAACTTAACTAGGCCTTTTTTAAAGCTATTCAATGAACTTGCCATTACCACTTCTGCTGGAAGACAGTTCCACAGTTTCACCGTTCTCACTATAAAGATACCTTTCCTAGCCTGAAGATGAAACTTCTTTTCTTCCAATCTTAAAGGATGTCCACAAGTCCTCTGATATGACCTATTAGTAAACAATGCACCAGAGAGTTTGTTGTATGGTCCATTAATATATTTGTATAAGGTTATGTCCCCACGCAAACGTCGCTCCTCCAATATAAACAGCCCTAACTAATCTGCCTGCATATTCAAGCCCCTCCATTCCCCTTATTAATTGAGTTGCCCTTCTCTGAACTGCTTCAATTTCCAAGATGTCCCTTTTGTATATGGGATTCCAAAACTGCACCGCATATTCCAAATGAGGCCTCACCAGTGACTTGTAAAGAGGGAGAATAATATTTTTCTCTCTTGAATCTATTCCCCTCTTTATACAAGACAATATCTTGCTAGCTCTAGCAGTTGCTACCTGGCATTGTTTGCTATAGCTAAGTCTGTTATCTACCAGAACCCCCAAATCTTTTTCAATTACAGATGCACATAACGCAGAGTTATTTATGGTGTAGGTGGCACAGGGATTATTAAATCCTAAATGCATCACCTTATATTTATCAACACTGAATCTCATCTGCCATTCTGATGCCCATTTTGATAATCTATCTAGGTCTGCTTGCACCACTTGCACATCATTTGAAGTTTCCAAAGCTTAGCATAGTTTAGTGTCATCAGCAAACACAGATCTTGCTCTCAATGCACCCTTCTAAGTTATTTATAAACAGATTAAACAGAAACAGCCCCAGTACAGAACCGAGGCACTCCGTTTAGAACTTTAGCCCACATAGATGTAGCTCTATTAACCACCACTGTTTGCGATCCAATAACCAGTTCTCTATCCATGAACAAATGTTTTCTTCAAGGCCAACAGTCCTCAGTTTATACATTAGTCGTCTATGTGGCACAGTATCAAAAGCTTTCGCAAAATCCAAGTATACCACATCCACTGCTGTGCCTGAATCTAACTTCTTACTAGCTTCTTCATAAAAACTAATTAAATTGCAATTGCACTTGTGCATGCTTCCCATTTGAGTTAATTGGTAGCCATGTCTCTGTGTGCACCCACGCATATGGCATACCATTTGATTCAGGACATTTGGAAGATTGATATTTGGTAAGGTTTTTTTTTTACATTACATGGGAATTTGCCGTTATTTTGTAACTTTAAAATGTATTTTTCTCCATTTTTCTAGACAATTGTGTAAAAGTGCGAACTTCTACAAAGAACTACGCCCACACCATTGATGGTATGAATGAAAAAACAGCATTATGTAGCTGAAGGTGTGTAGATTCTGAGAATATATAATTTGTGGGGGGTGCTTTGTGGGGAAAAACTGCAGACTGTTCAAATTCAGAGTTGGCTGAATATTTTTGCTGTTTTTGAGCCATCATGCATTCTCTTACTTTGTGACTTTTCGCTTCCACATGTGCTTGTGTAACCATGAATATGGCAAACTGTTTGATTCAGGACATTTGGGGGATTGATATTCTATGTGTTTTGGGCAGGATTTCTACCTTCAAAAGTAGATTTTTGTTAATTTTTCAGAAAATCTGCAAATAGTGCAAACTAAAAAATTACATAGCTAAAGATTGTGTAGATTCAAGGAATACATAGTTTATGGGGGGTGGTTTGTGGGAATAATTGCAGACTGTTCAAATTCGGAGTTGGCTAAATATTTTCGTTTTTTCTGTGCCACTGTGCATTGTCTCACTTCGTGGCTATTTGCATCCACGTCCACGTGTGTAACAACACATATGGCATACTGTTTAATTCAGGACATTTGGGAGATTGAAATTTGGTAACTTTTTTTTACATTCCATGAGGTTTTGGCATGATTTTTTACTTTTGAAGTTGTTTTTTGTAAATTTTTTTAGAAAACTGCATAATTCTACAAAGAGCTGCACCCACACCATTGATGGTATCAATGAACAAACTACAGCGTTACATAGCTAAAGGTGTGTAGATTTCAGAAATATATAGTTTGTGGGGATTGTTTTGTGCAGACTGTTCAAATTCAGGGTTGGCTAAATATTTTCACTTTTTCTGAGCCATCGTGCATTGCCTCATTTCGTGGCTATTCGCTTCCACGTCCGTGTGTGTAACCACACATATAGCTTACCGTTTGATTGAGGACATTTGGGAGATTGATATTTGGTAACTTTTTTTTACATTCCATGAGGTTTTGGGATGATATCTACCTTTTTGAATGTTGTTTGATGTTAAATTATTTTGAAAATCTGGTAAAAGTGCGAACTTCTACGAAGAATTGCACCCACACCATTGATGGTATGAATGAACGAACTACAGCCTTACATAGCTGAAGGTGTGTAGATTTCAGAATATATAGTTTGTGGGGGGTTGAGGAAAAAATGCAGACTGTTCAAATACAAAACTTTTTTTTTTTGTGTGTTTACTGATATTTGGCATTGCTCCCGCTCTGGGTTAGTTGGTAGCCATGTCTTCAGGTACACCCATGAATGTGGCATACAGTTTTATTCGGGAGGGGTTATGCTTTCATATTTCCTCCAGTTTTTAGCTGAAATTCGCATTTGATTTTGTCTCTGGTTTTACAATTGGACGAAGAGCTGCGCCCGGTATCTGCATTTTAATGGAAACTTACCTCACTTATAAAATCTTGCGGGTGTGTAGTTTCTAAAAATCTCACTTGTGAGGATATTTTAGTTAATTTGGTAGATATTCTATGTTATCCGTCAGTATTGGTTATACATTTCAATTTGGTGTGATATTTCTGAAGGTGTAGTTTTAGTTTGGGGGGGTCTCCTGTACAGGAAAAGTGGGCTACCTACATATATCTGGTATCGTTGTACTCGGGAGTATCAGAGCTTTTAGAAACCGTAAGATTTTTGTGTGTAACCTTAAAATAACTATAAATAAAAATGGGGAAAATCCATGAAAATTTGCAAATTTTACTTTTTTTTTTTACATATTTTACCCATAATTCCAGTAAAATTTCCAGAAAAGTTGCAAAATTCTGTTACCGTGTTAAAGTACACTTTGTGCTGGAAAAAATAATGTATAATCCTGATTTACTGCAAGGTTTCCTATTGTAAAATTAGTCTAAAGCGATTAAGGGCAAAATCCTGAAAATTCTGCTGAAAGGGTTAAGGATTTAAGTTGACCATACATGTATCCGATTTTACTTACCCAACCAAGCTCTCTTACGATATTAGATCGATCCGGCCGGAACCGCCTTTCCTATTCTTCTATGCCACCGACAGGCGGTTCTGGCAGGATCAGTCTAATGTCACGGGAGTGCTGGGTCGGGAAAGTAAAATCGTATATATGTATGGGCTGCTTTTGATTGCCCAAAGGTGCTGTTTAGATTGCCTGGGTCTGTTCTCAGACCTGCAGGTTTATTCCATATACACCCTCTATATTCTAGCTGGCACATATTATAGGTAAGGGGTATGTGTTTGTACATTTAATATGATGTGATTGCTTGGGTTTTTTTCAGGGCCTTCAGACTTATTTTATTAGGACCCCCCTGGATGTTTCCTGGTGGTTCCTGTGAGCACTGCATCTACACATTGCAAAGCACACACACTTACAGAGTTATTCAATAAAAGTTCTTATCGTTTAAAATGGTGCTAATTTTGCCCCAACCAATCAGATGTTAGCTTTCAAAAGTTACATAAGTTCTGATTGGTTGGGGCAAAATTAGCACCATTTTAAACGATAAGAACTTTTATTGAATCTCCCTGATAATTTCTACTGTGCACCAACAGGCACACCTTTGCTAGTATATACTTAGAATACAATCTATGGACTCAAGGTTAATACCAATTGATTCGAATTACTGAAAAATTGGTTTGTTCACACATTTTTGTTATGAATCACACAACGGACAATGGATCTTTGGACATTTTCAGGGATATTCAATAACAGTTCTTATCGTTTAAAATGGTGCTAATTTTGCCCCAACCAATCAGATCTTATTTAACATTTGAAAGCTTACATCTAATTGGTTGGGGCAAAATTAGCACCATTTTAAACAATAAGAACTGTTATTGAATAACCCTGTTAGTTTTTAAAGAACGTAACATTTGTTTTTAAATCACCTATGGACACTTTAAGAGACACATCTTTGGAAGAAATCCTTTGGAATTTGCTTTGGTTGTGATATTGTTGGGTATCTATGTAAATCTGAAATGTGGGATATCCAGGTGTTGTGTGCTGTGTACTTGATTGCACATAGGGTCACATGGAGATGGGCTAGAGGGGTGAGTCACTTCCTATAACCTATTAATGGAATTCACTGTTATATGCAGCGTGCTTGAGAAAGGACTCCTGTGTAAAACATGTAGCACGCATGTTTCGGTGTTAAATAAAATTCTTGTTTCACACAGCTACAGTACCGTGTTATTGCTACTACACTTTACTACTTGTTTATTACTTGATTATCCAGCACGGTGGACACTGGAAAAGTTTAAAGGGCAAGTCCAGCCCCAAAATGAAAACTTACATACAGGTAAATCTCCCCCCAAAACCCTAAACGGTAATAGTTTGAAATCTGAAATATATAAGTCTAACCTGAAATCCTGCACAATGTCCTGTTTCCCCTGTTTCTGCTTAGGCTTCTCCCGGTCTGCCCCTGGTAGAGGGGGTACTGCACTTCGATCTCCATTCAGATCGAAGTGCAGTACCTGCTATAGTAAGGCTGTCAGTGTGACAGCCTTACTATACATTTTGTGAATGGAACTCAGAGTTCCATTCATAAATAGGATTTACTACTTAGCAAAAACTTAGAAAAAAAATGGGGACAGAGATCAAAATTTGGTGATCACTTCTGATCACCAAATTATTGATCTTTGCCAATGAATGAAAAATCACTTCCTGGAAAATTATTTCTGGGAAGTGATTTTTCCGATCGGATTTCGAATTGGAAAACGGGCATGCCCGTATTCCAAGTTTGTTATCATTCCCTAAGATGATCTGATGATTATCTTTGGGAATGATCAAAAAAAAGGGGGAAATGTACACAAAAAAATTCTTAAAGTGATACACCCCCCCCCTTTTTTTTTAACACTAAAGCCATATATTAGCAAAAAACTTTGTCTTCTCCAAGTTTCCCAATGTCCCCGGTGATATCGGTAAAGTAAATGCAGATACTTATTTGTACGATTTCAAGGGAAACTAAGCCTATTTTATAAGGAAATTTTGCAGAGGTACCAAAAAAAGACCGGATTGAATTTTTAGGATCAGTAAAGTGTGCAAAAACGTGTGTGACTCTCCGTACTAACCAATTTTCACTAAAATACAACTAAAAAGGGGAGAGTGTGTGTGTGGGGAGGGTGGGTTGTGGCGTTTTAAATTTTTTTTCTGGTAACTGCACTTCTACATGTTTCCTATTTGAGCTAGTTGGTGGCCTCGTCTCTATTTGCACCCATGCAAATGGCACACTGTTTGATTCAGGACATGTGGGAGATTGCTATTTAGTGGGGGTTTTTTTGCTTGTCAAGTGGGTTTAGGTAGTATTTCAAGCTTTGAATCATCTTATTTTATTTTTCACAAAATCTTCTAAAACCACGGAGTTCTATGGATGACTGGTGTATGATGTATGCATGAAATCATGGCACTGGTATGTAGCTGAAGGTATGTAGCTGAAGGTAGCTGAAGGTGTGTAAATTCCAAAAATATATAGTTAGTGGGGGATATTTCCAAGTTTAGGGCTGTTTCCTTTGAAAAAGGGTAGGCTGTTCAAAAAACAGAGCACTTTTTTCTTGTAATTACACTTGTGCATGCGTCCCATTTGAGCTAGTTGTGGGTTGGCCACGTCTCTGTGTGCATCCCGCATATGCATAACGGTTGATTCAACCAGTTGGGGATTGGATATTTAGTGGGGGGTTTTATTTGTGGTGGGCATTTCCAAGTTTTGGGGCGGTTTGAAATTACAACATACAGAGCACTTTGATTTTTTTCTGTAATTACCACTTGTGGCATGTGTCCCATTGAGCTAGTTGGTGGCCTGTCCCTGGTGTATCATCCACGCCTATGCAATATACCGTTTGAATTCAGGGCATTTGGAAGATTGATAATGACAAGTTTTTTTTACATGACATGGAAATTGGCCATGATTTTTAACTTATTGTATTTTTCTATACATTTTTGTCCTGAAAATCTGGTAAAAAAGCGAAATATTTACATAAACTGCGCCCACACCATTGGTGGTATCATAAAGGAATCACACCATTGTGTAGCTGAAGGTGTGTAGATTCCAAGAATATATAGTTTGGGGGGTATTTCTAATATAGAGGGGTAGTTGTAATGAATTGCTGTAATTGGGCCATTGTTCATTGGCTAACTTTGTGGCTAGTTGATTCCACGTCTGCGTGTGTAACCATACATAGGGCGTACCGTTTGATTCAGGACATTTGGAGATTGATATTTGGTACTTTTTTTTTACATTACTTGGGATTTTGGCATGATTCTTCTACCTTTGAGAGTGTTTTTTTTAAATTTTTTTAAAAAATCTGCTCTGAACTAAACTTGAGAACTTGATAGATATGAATGACAAACACAGAATTCGTAGAAAAGGTGTGTAGATTGAGAAATATTGGTTTGTGGGGTTTTTTTGTGGGGAAAAACTGCAGACTGTTCAATTCATTCAATTTTTGCTGTTTCTGAGCCATTGTGCATTGTCTCACTTCATGGCCTTCGCTTCCAACGTCCCGATGTGTAACCACACATATGGCATACCGTTTGATTCAGGACATTTGGGAGATTGATATTTAGTAACTTTTTTTTACATTCCATGGTTTTGGCATGATTTCTACCTTTTGAAGTTGTTTTTGTTCATTTTTTCAGAAAAGTGCGAACTTCTACGAAGACACTGCGCCCACACTATTGAGTATGAATGAACAAACTACAGTGTTACATAGATGAAGGTGTGTAAATTTCAGAATATATAGTTTTGTGGGGGTTATTTCTATGTTACGGGGGTGTTTTGTGGAAAAACCTGGGAAAATTCTGTTATATTGGCTCACTGCCGCATTGTTTTAACATTTTGCTAGGCTTTTCGCTTCCACGTCTGTGTGTAACCACACATATGGCATACCGTTTGATTGTGGGAGATTGATATTTAGTAATTTTTTTTACATTCCATGAGTTTTTGGTGATGATTTTGTAACCTTTTGAAAATTGTATTTTTTGCTTCTACCTATTTTTTTCCAAAATTGTGTAGAAATGCGACATTCTACTAAGAACTCTGCGCCCACACCATTGATGGTATGATTAAGAACTACAAGCGTTCCATAGCTGAAGGTGTGTAGATTTCAGGAATATATAGTTTGTGGGGGGTATTTCTGAGTTGGGGGTTGTTTTGTGGAAAAAACTGCAGACTGTCTCAAATTCGTACTGGCTAAATATTTTCGCCGTTTTGAGGCCATCAGTGCCTTGTCTCACTTTGTGTTTTCCTTTTGCTTCCACGCCGCATGTGTAACACACATATGCATACTGTTTGATTCAGGACATTTGGAGATGATATTTAGTAACTTTTTTTTACATTCCATGGGTTTTGGCAGGATTTCTACCTTTGAAGTTGTTTTTGTGTCATTTTTTCGAAAATGCGAACTTCTACGAAGAACTCTGCGGCCACACCCATTGATGGTTGAATGAAAGAACTACAAGTCTACAAATAGCTAAGGTGTGCAGATTTCAGAAATATATAGTTTGTGGGATATTTGAGTTAGAGGGGGTTGTTTGTGGAAAAAATGCAGACTGTTTCCAAATTCGTGAGTTGGCTAAATATTTTCGCCGTTTCTGAGCCAGTCGGTGCATTGTTACTTTTTTGTGGCTTTCGCTTCCACGTCCGCGTGTGTAACCAACATATATGGCATAATACCGTTGATTCAGGACATTGGTGAGATTGATATTTAGATAACTTTTTTTATATTCCTGAGGTTTTGGCAATGATTTTTACCTTTTGAAGGTTGTTTTTTGTTATTTTTAGAAAAGTGCGAATTCTACGAAAGAAACTGCGCCCACACCATTGATGGTTGACTGAACAACACAGCTACAAGAATAGTCTGAAGGTTGTAGATTTAGGAATATATAGTTTGTGGGGGTTATTTCTTAGTTAGCGGGGTGTTTGTGGAAAACTGCAGACTGTCAATTCAGTTGGCTATTTTCGCTGTTTCTGAGCCATGTGCATTGTCTCACTTTGTGGCCTTCGCTTCCACGTCCGCGTGTGTAACCACACTATGGCATACCGTTTGATTCAGGACATTTGGGAGATTGATATTTAGTAACTTTTTTACATTCCATAGGTTTTGGCATGATTTCTACCTTTTGAAGTGTTTTTTGTCATTTTTTCAGAAAAGTGCGAACTTCTACGAAGAACTGCGCCCACACATTGATAGTATGAATGAACAAACTACAAGTGTTACATAGTGAAGGTGTGTAAATTTCAGGAATATATAGTTTGTGGGGGTTATTTCTATAGTTACGGGGTGGTTTTGTGGAAAACTGCAGACTGTCCAAATTCGGAGTTGGTAAATATTTTCCGTTTCTTAGCAGCCATCGTGCATTGTCGCACTTTTGGCTTTTCGTCTTCCACGTGCAATTGTAACCACACAATGCATACCGTTTGATCAGGACATTTGGAGATTTTTGGTTTTTTTTTTTACATTCCATGGGTTTTGGCATGATTTCTACCTTTTTGAAGTTGTTTGATGTTCATTTTTTTTGAAAATCTGGTAAAAGGTGCAAACTTCTACAAACTGCGCCCACACCATTGATGGTATGAATTTGAGAACTACAGCGTTCATAGCTGAAGGTGTGTAGATTTCAGGATATATTAGTTTGTGGGGGGTGTATTTTGAGTTGGGGGGGGTTTTGTGGAAAAACTGCAGACTGTTCAAATACAAAACTGGCAAAATTTTTTTTGCTGCTATGACATTTGGCACTGGTCAGCTTGGGTTAGTTGGTAGCCTGTCTCTGGGTACACCCATGAATGTGGCATACCTTTTATTCGGAGAGGGGTTAGGCTTTATATTTGAGATGGTTTGAACTTTCCTCCACAGTTTTTAGCTGAAATGCATTTGATTTTGTCTTTGATTTTACAGTTGAGGAAAAAAAGGAAAATGTGAGAAAATAACTTACAATTGGACGAAGAGCTGCACCTGGGTATCTGCATTTTGATAAAATCCTGCGGGTGTGTAGTTTTTAAAAATATCTCACTTGTGGGGATATTTTAGTTTATTTGGAAGATATTTCCCTGTTGGAAAAGGAGTTTTGGTGGATAACAAAATAACCAACTTAAAGGTAGGCAGCAACAGCTAGAGCCAGCAAGATATTGTCCTGCATAAAGAGAGGTATGGATTCCAGGGAGAAAAACTTTGTTCTCCCTCTTTACAAAGCATCGGTAAGGCCTCATGTATAATTTTATGTATGTATAATATTATTTATGTAGCGCCATTTGGGTATGGGGCACTGTTAATTATAAAAGTATACAGAAAGGGCATAAGTGGAAGGCATTATACAGATAAAATGTATATAAAGTTTCAAAGGTTAAAGGGCATGTCCACCCCCAAAACTAAAATTAACCCCCTTACTGGCATATTAAGAAGTTTAAAACAAGCCTTTCCTTACATTTTCTGCTCAAAATAGTTCCCCTGCTGTGCCCCTCCAAAGTCCAGGAAACTGCTGTGTAGGAGCAGTGTGTGACTCATGCTGTGCCTGAGTCTGCCTCAACCTCGTCAAGGTTTGAGGCATACTCAGTGCAGCCCCCCTCTCCTTCCCTCACCCTCCTGTTTTTCTCTCCCTCCCACTAACATTAAAACCTTTTGAAATGCTGTAGAGCATGCTCCCCCAGCCCCAACCGCATTAATATTATTGTTAGAAAGTCCCCCAATCTTTACTTGCCTTCCCTCTCTCCTCCCCTGTTCAGAAGTCCCGGCAGCCACGTTCGTGATTGGCTGCCTCTCAGCCAATCACAGATGCGGCTGATGGTCTCGCCCCTCTGCTTGCAGTTTCGCGCAAGCAGAGGGCCGGGCAGTGCGGCGGAGAAAAGAGGGATGGTAAGTAATGTTTGGGGAAGTTTCTGAAAATAAAAATATAGCAGTTGGGGCTGGGGGACGAAGCTCTACAGTATATTAAAAGTTGGTAAGAAGGGTGGACATACCCTTTAAAAGAAGGGTATTGAATATGATTCTTTGTTTAATGGGAAGCCATCCTATGGACTGCAGTATCAGGGTTGCTGGTTCTCTTTTGGATGAGAGTGAGATGATCCGAGCTGCTAAGATACTGCAGTGGAGAGAAATGACAGTCCGGGAGTCCAAATAGATGAATGTTACAGTAGTCAAGACATGAGATTATAAGGGCATGCATAAGCATTTTTGTAGTGGAATAAGAGAGAAAAGGGCAGATGTTGGTAAAATTGTGAAGGAGAAAACAACCTGTCCTAGTGAAATTGATAATGTGATGATGTAAAAAGAGGAGTCAAAGGTTACTCCAAGGCATTCGTGCAGATTCAACTGGGTTATTGACTATATTGTTAATAGAGATGGGTGGGTCCTAGTTTAGGGGGAGTATGATTAATTCCTAATAGAGATGGGTGGGTCCTAGTTTAGGGGGAGTATGATTAATTCCGATTCTAGGTGGAAAAAGAGCATACATTTAGAGATTTGAGATTGAACTATTCTAGGTGGAAAAAGAGCATACATTTAGAGATTTGAGATTGAACTTCAGGGGTTAGTGCGGGGGTGGACAAGTAAATTTGGGTATCATCAACATAAAGGTGATACTTAAAGGGGAACTGTGGTCTCCAAATAAGTTGAGTTTACATGAAAGGGGAGAACAAGTGTCCTAAAACCGAGCCCTGAGGGACCCCCACACTAAATGGAACTTGAGAGGAAGTCTTATTAGCAAAAGAGACAAAGAAAGATCTGTTAGAGAGATAAGAAGACAACCATGCTGCAGCTTGATTTCATATGCCTAGAGAGTTTAGAAATTGTGGTCCACAGTATCAAAGGCACCCGATAATTCGTGGCGAATGAGGATCGAGAACTGGCCCATTTGGAATATGCAGTGCAATTTTGGAATCCTGTGTACAAAAAAAACATCTTGGAAATGGAAAGGGTTCAGAGAAGGTCAACTAAAATAAAGGGAATGGGGGAGCATACAAAGATAGATTGGATAAGTTACTATTATGTAAACTAGAGAAAAGGCGCTTGTGTGGGATATGATTACTGTGTATAAATACATTAACGGGCAATAAACTCAAAATAATCTGAGGCTTTGTTCACCAATAAAACATGTCAGAGACGTGGACATCCCTAAAGACTCGAAGAAAAATTGTTTAGTCTTCAAGTTTGGAAAGGGGTTTTCACTGTAAGAACAGTAAAACAATAGAAATGTCTTCCATATGGCGTTGTGATGGCAGGTTCATTGGACAGTTTGAAAAAAGCTGGATGAGCTTCTGCAAACAAGGAATGTTGCAAGTTACTGGTATTGATTCATAAAGTAGAGTTGATCCAGGGAAATTTCTGGTTGCCACTTGGGGTCAAGAAGGAATTTTTTTCCCCTTCATAAATTTGGTGGTTTTATTTTGCCTTCTTCTGGATCAAGAGTTTGGCAGAAAATGAAGATATTGCTAGATGGGTTGGACTGGATGGACGTATGTCTTTATTGAACCTTAAATACTATACTATACTAAGTAGAGTTGAACCAGGGATATTTTCGATTGCCACTTGGAGTAATGAAGGAATATTTTCCCACCTTCATAATTCTGCTGTTTTTTTCCCCTTCTCTGGATCAACGGTAAGGTAAGTAATGTGGGTATTGCTGATAAGGTTGGACTGGGTGTATGTCTTTATTTAACCTCAAATACTATACTATATATAATCTATAGAATCTACCAGTAAACATTACAAGAAAGCAAACCTGTTCTGTTTAATTAAGATTCTGATTATTTTTTAGCTGCCTGCACACACATTGTGGGGCAGTACAATATGGTTTGTGGGGGACATTTGTGAGATTGAGGAGTGTTAAGTTTGAAAAATTGGTGGCCATATCTCTGTGTGCACCCACACATGTAGCATATCCTTTTAATTCAGGACATTTGGAAAACTAATATTTAGTGTGTATGTGGGGGGGGTTCTTGTCAAATGAGTTTTGGTATGATTTTTTAACTTTGAAACATGCTTTCTTTTGAGAAAAAAATTAATAAAAGCAGGACATTCTATAAAGGACTATGTCTAGAATAACGCTTGTATGTATGAAAGAAGGTAGCCGATTGGGTGTACATTCCAAAAATATATAGTTTATGGAGGGTATTTTCGAGATTCAGGGGTTTTAAATTTGAAAGCTGTTTTGCGTATTTGGTTCTATTTGGAGCTTGTTGGTGGCTATATCTCAGTGTACATGTGGGAGCTCAAAGAAGATTCAAACTTTGAAACTCCAGGTAAAGATAAAAAATCACACTAAATATTGAACATACTACAAAGGACCAAGTGCAGAATTCTGCGTGTATGTATGAAAGAATTGCACTACAATCTAGTTTAAGGTGTATAGATTCCAAAAAAAGTTTGTTGAGCTGTTTCTAAGCTAAATTGGTGTATAGTATGAGAAAATTGCCCTTACAGCAACAAAACTTTAGTGCATTTTCAAGGCTGTTTACGGGCCATGACTGATCACGCAAGTATGTCACATGTCATTTGAATTGAGACTCTTGGAAAGTTGATATGTTGTGTTTTTTTGTTTTTTTTTTCTACTTGTCATTGAGGTTTCGGCAAGATGTTCTAACTTTGAACAGTTTTTTGTTTGTTTTTTTAAACTGCATTGAGAATTCTGCACATATGTATGATAATTTAGCACCTGCCTGTTTCAATATGCAAGGGTATCTCCTGGACAAGATGTGGGGGGTACCTATGTGTAAATAGATTGTAACTACTCACATCCTATTTGATTAAAATACCTGGCTCAAATCCCACTCCACTCTGTCTTTAGTGGTACAGTTTTCAGTATACAAAAGAAAATGTAGGAGAGCCACACAGAAGTTAAACTGCAAAAAAAACTTTTATTCCGTGCAACATGTTTCAGAGCCGTGTCCTCCTTTATCAAGCATTGTGGGGTACCTATACATGCCTGGTATTATTGTACTTTGGAAAAGCCTCAGAGCTTTAAGAAACAAATATTTTTGTTTTAAAACTCAAAAGTAGCATTTTTCTAAATAAAAATGGGGGGAAAAAAGGTTTTGCAATTTTTACAGTTTTTTTCAAAATTTTTCAAACAAAAAGTAAAATCTCCAGAAAAGTTGCAGAAGTCTGTGTACCTTGTCAAGTGGTACCTTGTTAAAGTACACTCTGTGCCCCCCCATCAAAAAAAAGGGCTATACATTATTATTATACATTGGGTTTTCATACAGCAACACTTGACTAAACCATATGAGTGCAAAATTCTACAAGTTCTTCCGGCAAAAAAGGTATACAAAATGCTGGCTGCCACTGAAAGGGTTAATGTTGGAGGATATACCGTATGTATTTAAGATTGATGTTTTTATTAACAGTAAGTAGAGTGATTAAATATTTAAATCTAGATACCTTTGAAACTGATCAGATGAAGAAACACTAACCATATGCAATTAAATAAATTGATAAAAAAAATAGCCCCCTTTAAAAATGTTTGCGCATGCGGTTTTGCTATTTTCAAATTTTTTTGTGAGCGCCAAACGGACGCGCAATCGCATGCACATTGGAAATCGCAGGAATATTCGTGTTCCGCGTGATTTACATGTTGGCAAAAATCACGGGCGCAATAGTGCGAAAAACTCGCTAGTTTGGCCAAGCCCTAAGTACAGTTTTATTTCTAAGGTACAGCATTTCTAGCCTTCAAGCATAAAGTTGATACTTCCACTGAAGTATCTGGTTAATAATACATCTAATAATGTGCTGAATATAATAGTTGGGGTTGGGGGCAGGTAACAGACATGTAGCAATTTTTTTTAAATTATTTTAAAGGGCATGTCCACTTTAAATATATACTTTGCAAGCTTGCAATCAGGGGCCGGACCTGTAGCAGTGTCTGTGATTGCCAATCACAGACGTGGCTGCCGGCTTTGAAGACATCCGCAGGAGCGAAGGGCTGTAAGTATGATTCTGATGTTTTTTTAATGATAAAACTTGGTGGTTAGATGTGGTCGGGGGGAGCTCCAATGTATAAAAAGGAATATACGATAGGTGGAAGGGCAGGCAAGGGGGGACTGGGAGGGTGGGGGGAAAGGACTCCCCAGCGCATGTCACTTTGTCTCCTGGAAGCAAGAGAAGAGGTAGAAATTTTTTTGCAAGAAAACAGCTCCTACTGTTTGGTTTCCTGGACTTTAGGCAGCCATTGCAGGAGAATCTTAGGGAGCTGAGGAGAAAGGTAAGGTTTTTTTAAACTACACAGTTGGGCCAGTAGTGGGTTAAATTTTAGTTTTGGGGTTGGACATGCCGTTTAAAAGATAACTGTGGTCTTCATACAAGTATACAAAGATGCACCTTTTGTTCTTGCCTGGACTCTACGTTGTTATATAAAGTGTCTGTACAAATGCCCTTTGTTGAAAAATGCTCTCTCAATCAATAGCATAATGACTCTAGCTTTACTGGAAAGTAATCGGCGTGTAAAAGTACACTTTACAGACTGCCCTGTCTCAATGTTTCTGTGACAGGCATGTGTTATATAGTGGATAATGTACCCCCTACTGTAAATTATAAGGATATTAGAATTCACCGAGGAGTTCCGTGGCCATATAAAAGCACGAGGCCGGAGGCCGAGTGCCTTTTATACAGGCCACGGAACTCCGAGGTGCCTTCTAATATCCCTATGAATTTACAGTAGGGGGTATATTATCTGTTATAACCCACCCCTCCCCACCCTCATTTATAAACAAACCCATGGTTATTGTGCAGTCCACAGGCTGCTGTACAAGGGGACGCACACACTACTGATCCTTCTTTCCTGCCCCCCCCCCCCCACACACACACACTGTACCGATCCTTCTTTCCTCTCCTGCCGTGTGTTGTTTCTGCATAAGGTCAGCTGGATATGCTCCAGCCTTGGGAGCAGACCCCAAGTGTTGGTGATATCACAGCTTACAGTGCTAGCAGGAAAAAACACCCATTATACTGCTGTTACTGGATAGGCTGCAGCTAGAAGCATGACGCTGTGGTAATTTTAAAGGTAGGAGTGTGCCCTTTTTAATAAAGGCTACTTGTTTGGAGACCACAGTTTTCTTTCAAGGATGGACATGCCCTTTAAAGGGCATGTCCACCCACAAACCTAAAATTTACCCCCCTACTGGCCCCACTATGAAGTTTAAAAAAATCCTTACCATACATCCTTGCTCCTTATGGTTCTTCTGCAATGGTTGTCCAAAGTCCAGGAAACTGAGGAGTAGGAACTTCCTGTGGGAAAGGTTTCTGCATCTTCTGTAGCCTCCGGGAGGTAGCGTGACATGCGCAGGGAAGCCCTTTCCCCCTCCCTCCCACCATCCAGATCCATCCACACTCGCCCGAATTCGTAACTCCCCCTGCCCAACCTCAACTGCTGCATTAGTTCTTTAAAAAAAAAAAAAAAGCCAAATCATACTTACAGCCCTTCATTCCCACGGCACTCTCCATTGCTGGCAGCTGTGTCTGTGATTTGCTGTCTCTCAGCCAATCACAGGCACGGCTGCCGGTCTGGCCCCTGTCTGCAACTTCCTGCAAACAGGAAGCCATGAGAAGAGCGTTGCGGGAGTGAAGGGCTTTTTTTTTAAAGAACTAACAGAGAGGTTGAGGGTGGGCAGCGGGAGGGGTGGGGGCTACATTATATTAAAAGTTTGTTTTAGGGTGGACATGCCCTTTAATGCAGCATGGATAAACACTTGAACAGACTAATTTTTAATATGCTATGCAATCAGAATTAGTTATCATATAATCTGTATAGCTGGTTGAAAGATATGCTGTGCAGCACATGGACATAAACACAAAAATATATTATTTAAAAATAGATAATTCCAAATCTACATACCTCCTGGATAGAAGAATGGGTCAGCATCCATACATAAAATAAAAGGAAAATTATAAATCAATTATAATATATAATGAAATTCATATTAATGCATTTCATATAATTAAGATTCCCCAAAATTAACATTCCCCAAGATTTCCCAATAGAGGAGGGGGAGGGGAGAGGTAGGGTAAGTGGGACAATTTACTATCATTAACTGGCCATACTAGATATTTATTAGGTAGATTCAACGGTTCAATTTTAAAACATATTTTAAGGGCAAATCCATCCCTACATTAAAATTCATATATAGTACTAGAACTGCCCAAATCTTAATATCACAATCTATACCCTTTCCCCCTACGTTCATGTAGAGAGATATCCAGCTGGTCTTTCTTCTAAGGACTGGCGGCTGCTACCTGGAAGGGCCAGCAGAATTTTATTTCCCAACATTCCCATGACATTCCTCGCCTTGGACTATTTATGTGATGAAAGTCGATCTGGCCAGGTGGTTTCAGAATGTCCCAGGAAAATAGCAAGTGGGACTGTAGTCTCCATACAAGTGCCCCCTATTTAAAAGACCACTCTCCTACCTTTAATATAAATTCAGAATTAAGCACCCAATAAAAAGTATAATGAATGAGGTAACAAACAGGCAGCAGGCTAGTGGCAACTTTATTCCATGTAGCTCATACAAAACATGTTTCGGGCTTACTGTGTATTGCTAATACATGTAAAGGAGAACTAAACCCAAAATACAAAAGCAGCTCCACAGACTCTATAACTGTCACTTTGTAAAACCATTTGTCTATCACCTCTGAATTAAGCTTCTTACTGTAGAAATCATTTATAGAACATTTCTGAGTACTGGCAATCTATGTCACGGTTGGCTTCTAGTGTTGCCTCTTCCTGGTGGTCCAGGTACCAAAACTCCTTCTGTACATGCTAACTAGCTACCTTGTGTTTGTTTCCCACTCCCCTTATGCTAAGCTGCATGTAAGAGTTGAACTCAGAGCCTCCACCTGCCAGTGTCTCCCAGCCAATCATCAGAGAGAGCAGTGAATATTATTAGCAGATTTTCCTGCTCAAACAGAGTGGAGGAAGCAACTTTTTAACTCTTATGTTTATTTCTGCACGCTACCATTTATATTAGTCTGTGTATTGCTGCAATGTACATTTAGGGCACGGCCACACTGCAACGCACCTGAATCACACACGATTTACATGTGTTTGTACTTGCGAATTGTCCATTGTCATTATGAAAACGCATGCAATTGCACAAAAAACTCATGCGTTACCAAATTGCTGACACATGCGTGAATTGCAATACACCCAAAACCGCAAGATTTTGGTGCGTTGCTGCGATTTTAATACAATTGGAAAATTGCAATTGCCTGAAAAAAGTGCTTGTGTGGCCTAGCACTTAGAAGTGTAATGCAAGCTGCATTGATTTCAGTTTAGACATACAGCATGCATTTAAAGGGTATGTCCATCAAAAATTAAATTTCTTTTTTTTCCCTAATTGTTTTACTGAAGAACAGGAGGAAGAGCAGGAGAACTTACCGGGATCGTTCCAGCGCTGACAGAGCTGCGGCCGAAATCCCCGACACATCTCTAGTCCTTTGCACTGTGAGCACATGCGCACACTGTGCTAAAGAGAGTGGAAGCGTCAGATGCGTCTCCATGCACATGCACTCCAATAGCACACGAAAATGCATCGCATGTAGTGGGGCCAGTCCCATAGGGTATTACATGCCTGCACTCCCACTAGCACAATCGGATCACAAACCACAATCCAAAACGTGCTAGTGGAAGCTAGCCCTAAGTGTTTGAATCTTAAAGGGAAAGGTGGCAACCCTAGTAACTGACCACTTTACAAGGTACACTTATAAAAACAAAACAGCACAGAGCTGCAGGTGCAGCATATTGACGTGAACATGGTCTTAGCGCAGCTCTGTGCAATGCATTTTAAAGGGGAATGTTGGAGCCTGGAAGTAGTTTCGGAAGTAGTGTAAAGGCAAAGGCCACCTTTGCCTTTAAGACCCAAACACATATTAAATATACATAGTAACATAGTAACATAGTAATTAAGGTTGAATAAAGACATTCGTCCATCAAGTCCAACCTATTCCCTTTTTTTTTTTTTTTATTTACCCCTACCAACAGTTGATCCAGAGGAAGGCAAAAAACCCCAGCTAAAAAAGGTGGGAAAAAATTCCTTCCTACATGTTGCAGTATTAAGTACCATTGCATTAATTACCAACTGTATCAGCCTGCATCTAAAGAAAATACTAACAACCTTTTGTTATGTACATATTATCAGGCCTATGTCATAAAAGTTCTTATGCTAAAATCTGATTAGTTGTGAAAAAATTTGCACCATTTTTAACGATAAGAACTTTTAATAGATAGGCCTGTATATGTGTTCGGGTCTTAAAGGCTAAGGTGGGAACCCTAGTTGGAAGAGTGATTTTCTTTATGCTAAACTTCCCACAGGCATCCTTCCTGCTGCATTAATTTTATAGAACATGTTTGCGTTCCCTCTAACAGTACCCCTTTAATTGGTATTCCCCCCAATAATTCCTATTAATATGCACATTTATATAAACAACATGGGTCAGAGCTGCAAATGGCAAACTCTCCAACATTCAACATTAATAACTGCAACGCAAACACAATGGCAAACGCAATCGCATGCGATTTCATGTGCGATTTTGTTGCGTTTGCGCATACGTTTTTTTCATTATCTATTGAAATGTGATTGCGATTTAAAATGCGGAAAGCAAATCGCAATCACAAACGCAACGCACCCGAAAACGCGCGTGTTCGGTGCAGTGCCGCATTTTCAATGATATGAAAAAAACACATGCGCAAACGCAAGCGCAAACAAAACAGTGTGGCCTTCCTACCCTCGAACATTCCCTTTAATAAGGTACACTGATGAGAAATGCATTGCACAGAGCTGTGCTAAGATCAGGTTCACTTCACTATCCTCCCCCTACAGTTCTGCACCATGTGGTTTCTATACAACACACTCTTCCTACCCTCCAACATTCCCTTTAATGAGGTACACTGATCAGAAATGCATTGCACAGAGCTGTGCTAAGATCAGGTTCACTTTACTATACTCCCCCTACAGTTCTGCACCATGTAGTTTCTATAAAACACACTCTTCCTACCCTCCAATATTCCCCTTTAAGAAGCTACACTTTCCACTAATATTGCTACAGCTGACAGGGAGAGCTAGAGATCTTCACACTACGGGCCATATTTATAAAGGTGTGGTATCACCTTCTTTAGCGATCGTTATGGCAATCATCAATTTATATTGATGTAAATGTACGATAGCCAACGTAAATCTATGATCGCCTGTAGAATATCATTACGGTAGTTTATTACCGCATGGTATACTACTGCCACGTTCGTACAGTGACGAAAACCAGCAGTATCGCAAGTTACAGGTCTGTAACAGAATAGTGCAGGTTTATTGCAAAACATGCCTGCTACATGTTTCTGACCCACTTGTCCTTCCTAAAGTGCTTGAGTGGGTCTGAAACATGTAGCATGCATGTTTTGCAATAAACCTGCAATATTCACAGCTACAGACCTGTGTCTTTTGTTTGTTTTACCTGCAATTTTAATGTTTATATATTGGATTTGGTGGAGTGAAAGCCATAAGTGAGACATACATTATTTCAGATCCGGACACACTAAATACCCAGACCTACATACATCATACTACAACACTGCTACTAGGAAAGTGTTAATCAGCTGCACCACCAATTTGAATATTGATGATTTAATACATTCCTACATCATAGGGGTTAAGGGGTGGGAGTGGAAATCACATAGGCGCTGAAAATTTAATCAAGGTAAAAGTACTGGCAGGCAAGGGAAAATGTCAGCTTCAGAGTTGGGGAACAAACAGAACCTAAAATGAGTTCATAGAGGTAAAGAAAAGGCCCCTGAGTGAAACCTTCAATGCTGAGATGGATGTTGAGGCAACTTAAACTTTGATTTTTTTTGGTTTAGTTCTCCTTTAAAAGCATAAACAGAAAGTGATGCACATCATAGAACACAACCACACTTCCATAACCCACTAATAAAATGACATTGCGCAAAAAGTGATTATTTCTCTTATATAGAAAACAGCAAAGTGTATTTGTTAATGTTACATTATAAAAATACATACATTCAAATGAGCTATAATTTAAAACACATTATATACTTTGAGATATCCAATACCCAGAAAGATAATTATACTTACATCCATTGGTCTGTTGTGTGATAAAGAACAGACTTTCATTACATTGTGCAAAATTGCTATAATGTTAAACACATCATATACTAAAAAAATGTCACAATCACTGTGCATATAGTGGTTACGGTAATTGTTGCTTAATTACAATTACCATAGAGCTACATCACAAATACATCACTGCTTCGAGAAGCATACAATTTTATGGGTTAACATAAAAGAGAAATCACTTTTAATAAAAATATGGTTAGGTGTGTTCTATGATGTGCATCACTTCCTGGTTATGCTTTTAAATTCAGATTACTATGAATTTGAAATACACTTGTGGCATGAAACATGTTGTGCATGAGCAATCTACTATATAAAGTTTAAAACTTTTATGTATGTATGTTTGTATATGCTCACCTCACAGCCACACCTCCGGAGCGCACACACAAAATGGTTGATGCCCATAAAGCCCAATTAGAACTACAAGTCTGCATGTCACATGCACAGCATTAGTTAAGTATCGAGTTAAGTATTCCGTTAACATTCTGTCAGTCTTTTTTCAAAGATCAGGCTACAGACATTCCCGAGCATTCTTCCTATGAAAAAAAGTATAGCAAGAACGTTCCGGGCTGCCACATTTCCTTTAGCCACGACTGACTCTTTATACTTTACTACAGGGTGGCGACCGCTGCCTGATGGAAATTTTCAGGAAGTTCCAAGCAATGCAAAGGTAAATGGTTATTGGCCTCGGGAATGCTTGGAACTGCAGAACATATTTTAACAATAAAGGGGAATCATCTCTTTAACGAGCTTAAGAAAGCAGAAAATCTGTGATATTTACACAGACAGACTACACTTCTTAGCAGCCTCGACCGAGGCGAATTCCTATAGGGAACCGCACGATCGATCGGTGTTTTCAGATACGGCCGACCGCCCCACACCAGGGGATATTTTCGGCCGCCCGACCGAAAGTGCCGTTAATTGGTCGGTCGGCCTTAGCTCTAATGTTTACATCATATCTAGCAATCCAGACAACATGTAATCATGCATGGGCCAACCAGAGCAATTTTAAAGTGCTTGATTACATTTCTAAATGTATTCCTTCCTTGTTTAAACTCAAATTGGTATGGCTGCATTGCAATTCAATGAATCAAAGCAGCTTTCTTCTCTAATACCAATGTGAGTGTGGAAATATCACTGTATGTCACATGTCCTCGAAACACCAATTAGACTTGTTAATAGAGCAAATCCTGCATATGGAAATTGTCTTGTGGAGTACAGTTTTAATACACGGCATGCGTCAAAACATCAATAGGCTACTATCTGAGACAGTTTTCCTTCTAAGCTGTGCACACGCACACAACGCTGCAGGCCTGTACACAAGGGTCAATGTTGTGCCCACAACAATCTGCTTGAATATAAGTTCTGCGGTATGTAGCACACAAAATTTCATTTTGTACATGCACAGAAAATATGAGTGAAATTCTTTTTTTGTGGTGGAGAAAACATCTGACTACACTTACGAGTAACACAGAACCCTTCCCTTGCGATTAAAAAACAGGGAAGACCTCTGGCTACCAAAAAGTAGTGTATTATTTAAACTCACATATGTTAACAGCAACAGAGATTTCTGTTTTATCAAAGGGACTTACATTTGTACCTACCACAACATTTAATTCTTTAGATAAGATGGTTGACATCCAACAATTCAAAGATTTATGAAACTACCTGATTTTCAGAATATCATACAGCTTGAGGAAACAGCATTAAAAGAGCTGACAATTCATTCTAATATAATTATTAGACCAGCGAACAAAGGGGTCCCTGTAATAATTCGGGATTACTAAGGAAAAGGACACCAATGTAAATGTAGTCAGATGTTTTCTCCACCAGAGAAAAAAATTTAAAAAAAAACCAAAAAAAAACCCCAATACAATTGTTTGATGATAGAACTAATAGTAAACTGGATGGTGTAACAAAGATTGGCTTGGCATTACATAAGGCATTAATGCATGAATTTATTTCCAATAACATACTTGATTTTTTAAAGATAGATTTCCTTATATGCTTGAGTCTGGGTACTTTACCTAAAATACATAAAACACTTAATTCCCCAGCATGGAGGCCATTAGTCTCTGCACTAGGCTCACTTGCAGTAACTAGCTAATTTTGTAGATGGCTACTTACAAAAGGAGGCACAAAACACATCTACATATGATTAGGGAGGTTTTCTACAGAAAATCTTGAAGAAAAACTTCAGATGGCAGTGGCCAGGGCCCCATAGCAAGATTTAAAATGGGGCCCCCACATAAAAATCAGTTTGGTGCAGTTCAACCTAACCCGGCCAAACTGCAGCAAGGTTTTTTTAAAGGGCATGTAGACCCTACTAAGAAAAAATTTAAAACGAAAATAGGGTTTTTGGGACTCAAATTTGTGAGGTAAATTTTCTTAGGAGGGTTGACATGCCTGCTATAGTGATTCCTACGCCCCTGTCAGATGCCTGTGCGTAGGACACACGTCTTCACTTCAAGTGTCTTATCATAAACTCTTCTGCTGTGTGCAGTTTTGCTGTTGAACACTAACTGGTGAACTATAGGGGTCTGACTGTAAAGATGGTTTATGAACCGGAAGGCTGACTAGCTGGTTTGTAAACTGGAGGGCTGAGACACTGCTTTGTGAACTGCAGGTCTGTCAGACACTGTTTTTTTGAATTGCAGGGCACTGATATGTGAACTTAAGGTCTGACACACTGGGTTTTGAACTGGAGTGCTGACACTGGTTTGTGAACTGCAGGGCTGACACACTAGTTTGTAAACTGAAAATAACTAGCAAAACAAACTTTTGCCAATTTAGCACATTACCCATTACTTTCTTTTCCCATGCTATTTTGTTTCTTACAGCCCCTCCCACAGGAGGAGCCTTAATACCTTTCCATATACATACACAATATCTTCAAGGGGCAAAACACTGATTAATGGAAATTAAAAACTTGAATTTCAAGCAACGGTTTGTCTGCCGTTGGGATGAACTACCGTATATACTCGAGTATAAACAGAGTTTTTCAGGCTGAAAAATCAGCCTGAAAACTCGGACTCGGTTTATACTCGAGTCACTCACCTTTGAAGATCAGCGTCCTCTCCATTCTGGCAGCAGCGTCCTCTCCATTCCGGCAGCCGCACGATCATTCCTTTACTGGGCGGCCGGCCGACGTCACTGGCCCCGGCGCCAATTAGTGACGTCAGCCGGCGCCCAGTACATGGACTGATCGTGCGGCTGCCGAATGGAGAGGACACTGCTGCTGGAATGGAGAGTACGCTGCTGCCGGAGTGGAGAGGAACTTACCAGCACACAGTCCCAGGAAGCCCTTGGATGGAGGAGAGCCCACAGATCCTGGATGAAGAGAGCCACAGGTACAAACTTAACTGGGTTTGAGGGTGAGGGTGGCATTCAAGATGTTTTGGAAACTACAACTCCCAGCATGCTTTATTAGCTGGGAGTTGTAGTTTCCAAACATCTTGAATGCCAGTGAGGTGGCATTCAAGATGTTTGAAAACTACAACTCCCAGCTAATAGTAACATAGTAACATAGTAATTAAGGTTGAATAAAGACATACGTCCATCAAGTCCAACCTATTCCCCTTTTTTTTTTTTAACCCTACCTAACAGTTGATCCAGAGGAAGGCAAAAAAAAACCAGCTAAAAAGGGGGAAAAAATTCCTTCCTGACTCCAAGTGAGGGTGGCATTCAGATGTTTGGAAACTACACTCCCAGCATGCTTTAATTAGCTGGGAGTTGTAGTTTCCAAACATCTTGAATGCCAAGTTTCTACCCTCGGTTTATACTCGAGTCAACAACTTTTATTAGATTTTTAGGTGAAATTGGGTACCTCGGTTTATACTCGGGTTGGTTTATACTCGAGTATATACGGTATAGTTTCCACTAATGGGCAATTGAAAAAAAAAATTCCCAGTGTACATACCCTTTAAAGAGTGACACTATCAAACAATTTATGGCAGAATTAAAAGTATTAATGGTTATAGGAAGAGATAAAGGGTTCATATCAATTAATGAAGAGAGGCCATTTTCTGCACCC
Organism: Hymenochirus boettgeri; assembly: GCA_019447015.1. Taxonomy (NCBI): domain Eukaryota; kingdom Metazoa; phylum Chordata; class Amphibia; order Anura; family Pipidae; genus Hymenochirus; species Hymenochirus boettgeri. The sequence continues at coordinate 54,355,846 of CM033476.1, forward strand.
TACCCAAAATCCACAATGTTCACAAAAATGCCAGAATTAAATTTAACTAGTTTTTATGGAGTTAGGCTGAGGCCACACTGCACCGCGCTCCTGAGTGCATTGCCGTGCGATCGCATTCCCCCTTTGATTCTCAATCAATTGCGCAAAAAGTGCAGATCACATGGGCTCTTATTAACAGATTGCACACCCAGCGCACTAATGTGGCCACATCAACTGGGCCACACTAGGGTGCGCTTTAAAAAGCGGGATTGGACCACACTTAAAAGCGCATCAGTGTGGCATAGACCTTACAGGTAAAACAGTGTTGCAATGTATTTGTAACAATGAAAGTAGGTTACCTTTTATTGTAACTAATGGTTCATCACAGATCTTTTTAAGGAAATCTGGTTTGCAACAATTTTGTGCCTGAGAAAGTTGCTATGGGAACAAAACACGTAGCTATATCTGTCGGCTGGCTGCACTCTCGCTTATTAGGCATCAACCAGGATGCTACCAAGTTAATTTTAGCAGCAAATAAGTAGCGGAGCATTCTTCTAGAATTTTTAAATCAATTTATTTGAGAAAAAGTTAGCTCACATCATTTCAGTCTTCTCATAACCATCATCAGGATGTAGATGATATGATTTAATTCTGCGTCAAATAAATTGATTTTAAAATTCCAGAAGTGTCTTCTAGCGCAAACATCAGGCATGGCATGGCTTCAAGCCCAGCGCATATATGACAACACATTCACTGAAAAGGCAAATCGGAAACACTTTTTTATCCGTCAAAACCACTTCAAACATGAGAATCACTCTGCAAAATGACTAACATTCTTAATCAAAGACCATTCACAAACAAACACCGTAACAGAAATACAGAACTCACAAGGCTCGCTAGTCCACACCACCACACAAATTCTATATATATTCTATATATAGAATACTACATTCCACAAATTCTATTCCAAACTCTACCCATCCCGACTAACATATAACCAGCAAGACATAGCAAGACCAGAACAAAAGGCACAATTAGACCAGCCCCTTACAAGAGAAGAGATACTAAACGCACTTCAAGAAATGCCTAATAACAAGGCACCGGGTCCAGACGGTCTCCCAAAAGAAATATATAAATGTTACAGCTAACAAATAATTAACCCTCTATTCGATATGTACAATAATTCACACAACATAGGCCCCCTACCCCCCTCTTTATACAACACCAATGTAATTGTATTCCCCAAGCCTGGGAAAAATCCAACAGACTGTGGCTCATATAGGCCAATATCCTTACTAACAGCTGACTTACAAAATTTTAGCAAAGGTCTTGGCAAAACGAGTATGCACAATCATAAATTCAATCATTCACCCAGAACAAATGGGATTTATGCCCAACAAATCTACAACTATAAATTTAAGCTATTAAGCTTTACTATCCTCCACTCCCTCAAATACATACCCAAGAAATTTTTATTAAACTAAACAGCCTCATCTCTTCCTCTGGAACTCCAAAAAAGCCTCCAAACACATGGTAGGACTATTCCTCCCCAACTTCCAGCTCTACTACTGGGCAACACAGCTCACGCACCTTCAATGCTGGGTAAATCATCAATTCCCCTACTGCATCGGACCTAATGATGACTGAATAACTGACAGGCCCATACATGGCATACCTAGAATCCCAAAACCCAAAACCCATAAGGAAGACCCATCATAACCAATCACATGAGTGTGGCAGCAACTAATAAACTTCTTAACCTAAAAGGACACACATAACCCCATCTGGCGCAACAAAGAACTACCAATTATGAACAGCCTACCGGGCTCCCAACAGTGGATTCTATATGGTTTTCACGATCTGCTACTGACTTTATGAGTTGCCTACATGAACTTCCTCTTTTCCACCAGCCGTGCTCAGGAACTGGGTGTGTTGCAGACTGTTGCTGGGAGGAGATCGGTCACCTGACCTTCCAGGTCTGCATTTAAGGCCAGCACGACCATTGGCTCAAGTGCTAGGTCATTGTACTTCCGTATCCTGTGCCCTAGCCCTTCCAGCCGGAGTCAGCAGTCCGTGTTTTCCAGTCCTGTTTTTGGTTATCCTCCTATGTTTTGTCCTGCGTTACCTTTTCGTGTGTATGCATGTTGTAGTGCATGAAGTGAATGTCTACATCTGCTTTATTATCATTTATATTCCTTGCATTCGTTAATAAATTGTCTTGTTCATTTATCCCTGGCTTGGTCGCTCAGTTTTTCCCCATTAGTGACATTTCCTGCACTATTGCATATCTTGTGCATTGCCCATGTTGATTCAGGTGCAATGCATAAGTGCAATCCTAACAATGGTATCTGCAACTTGGAGACATAATACACGACGGACAATTCATAACATTCCAAGATCTACAACAGGAGCATGATATCCCCAACAAATTTCATTACCGCTACCTTCAACTCTGAGGGACAGCCTCACACACCTCGCACCATCGACTCTATATCTAAACATCCAATAATAGAAGTTATCCGCATGCAAGGTATAAAAGGAACCATCTTCAAACTTTACACATACCTCCTCAATATCAATTCACAACCCACACCTACTAACATCAACGCAAAATGGTCCCTGCACTTGTGGCAAAAAATATCCTATTTACATTGTCAAGCCTCCCCTTCAATAAACAACAAATTAATTCAATTTAAAATACTGCACCAAACATATTTTACTCCTAAACAGCTCAAACACATGGGGCCATCAACCCTCCAGCACTGCCCTAAATGTAGACATCCCAACGCAGATTTTATACATACCATCTGGAGCTGCCAGTCAATCCAAAACTTCTGGTTAGAAATATTCGAAACCGATATATGGTCTAATTATCAACAAGGTTTACTGCAGGCAGCTCTATTTTATGCTCAAAAAACTATAATCATGAGATGGCTATATCAGAAAAAACAAACAAACTTAAGAGATGGAAAAAACTAATCAATGAGGACCTCTCTGTACTCAAACTACTATATGGGCACAGGAACTGATAAATTCAACAGAATATGGAGTGTGTGGTTGGACACACCAGCAATCTACACAACTTAAAGCCTTCTACCACAATAAGTGAAACCCTACTGTCCATCCGGGCTATACACATCGGGGCCTGCTGGTGCACCTGGGAGGACGCGACCCAAATGATCCAAACAAGAAATAAGTCAGATGTACTGCAATTGTTATTTATTTATGCATACTCAACTTTTCATTTAATTGGTTAAATGTTTAACCCTTTCCCTGCCACAGATCGTATATTCACGATCTGTGCAGTGAATGCACAAACTGCCACAGATCGTGAATATACGATCTGTGGCTTCCCCCCTCCCCAAAAAAATTTGCCCCCCTCTAGCCGCGATCGGGGGGCAGCATTCGACTGCCCCCCTATCCCCCTCGATCCCCCCTCGGTTTGGTCCAAATCCGAGGGGGGGATCGGGAGAAAACAGTACCTTTATGGCCCATCAGCCGGTCCCACAAGGAAGAGGTGAGGAGGAGCCGTTCTAAACTGGAAAGGGAGACCCCGGTGACTCACAGAACTTCCTCTTCCCTTGAAACTGTACTCTGCTGCCCCTGGTGGTCTAGTTGAGGTTTTTCTCTTTTTAGATCATGCTGCAGTACCTAGTATAGCACAAGCTGTCAAGCTGACAGCTGTACTATACATTTTGCTACTTAGCGAAGACTTAGAAAAAAAATGGGGACAGAGATCAAAATTTGGTGATCACTTCTGATCACCAAATTATTGATCTTTGCCAATGAATGAAAAATCACTTCCTGGAAAATGATTTCCGGGAAGTGATTTTTCCGATCGGATTTCGAATTGGAAAACGGGCATTTATGCCCGTATTCCAAGTTCGGTATCATTCCCTAAGATGATTTGATGATCATCTTTGGGAATGATCCCCCCAAAAAAGGGGAAATGCACACAAAATAAAATCTTAAAGTGATACACACACCTTTTTTTTTTTTACCTAAAAACTATAAATATCAAAAAAAATTGTCTTCTCCAAGCTTCCCAATGTCCCCGGTGATATCGCTAAAGTAAACGCGGATCATTATTTGTTCGATTTCAAGGAAACTAAGCCTATCTAAGTAGGGAATTTTGCAGAGGTCCCAAAAAAGACCGGATTTAACTTTTAGACAGTAAAAGTTGGCAAAAACTTGTGGGACTCTCCTTACTAACTGCTTTTCACTAAAATACCACTAAAAGGGGGAGTGGGGATAGGTGTGGGGGGTGGGTTGGTGGCGTTTTTTTATTTTTTCTTGTAATTGCAATTGTGCATGGATCCCATTTGAGCTAGTTGGGGCCCCGTCTCGTTTTGCACCCACCCATATGGCATACCGTTTGATTCAGGACATGTGGGAGATTGCCGTTTAGTGGGTTTTTTTACTTGCCAGGGTTTAGGTAGGATTTCAACCATGAGTCCACTTATTTTATTTTTTCAAAAAATCTCCTAAAACACGGACTTCTTTGGATCAGTGGGTCTGGAATTCTTCATGTATGTATGAAAGCATGGCATGGTAACGTAGCTGAAGGTGTGTAGATTCCAAAATTATATAGTTTGGGGGGGAATTTCCATGTTTTGGGACTGTTTCCTTAGAAAAGTGTGGATGTTCAAATTACAGAGCATTTTGATTCTTTCTTGTAATTGCATTGTGCATGCGTCCCATTTGAGCTAGTTGGTGGCCACGTCTCTGTGTGCATCCACGCATATGGCATAACGTTTGATTCAGAACATGTGGGAGATTGATATTTAGTGGGGGTTTTTTTGTGGGGGGCATTTCCAAGTTTTGGGGCTGTTTGAAATTACAGAGCACTTTGATTTTTTTCTTGTAATTACACTTGTGCATGTGTCCCATTTGAGCTAGTTGTGGCCATGTCCCTGTGTACATCCACGCATATGGCATACCGTTTGATTCAAGGCATTTGGAACATTGATAATTGACAAGGTTTTTTACATGACATGGAAATTTGCCATGATTTTTAACTTTGAATTGTATTTTTATAAATTTTTGAAAGAAAATTCTGAAAATCTGGTAAAAAAGCGAAATTTTACATGAAACTGCTCTGCGCCCACACCATTGGTGTATGCATAAAGTAATCAACACACATTAGTGTAGCTGAAGGTGTGTAGAGTCCAAGAATATATAGTTTTGGGGGGTATTTCTAATATAGAGGGGTGTTTAGTCTGACAAATCTGAAAAGTAGCTGTAATTGGGCCACTGTTCATTGGCTCACTTTGTGGCTAGTTGATTCCACGTCTGTGTGTGTAACCATACATAGGGCATACCGTTTGATTCAGAACATTTGGGAGATTGATATTTGGTAACTTTTTTTTACATTACTTGGGATTTTGGCATGATTTCTACCTTTGAGAGTGTTTTTTTTCAAATTTTTTAGAAAATCTGCTAAAACTGTGAACTTCTACGAAGAACTGCGCCCACACCATTGATGGTACGAATGAACAAACTACAGAATTTCGTAGATAAAGGTGTGAGGATTCGAGAAATATATGGTTTGTGGGGAAAAATTGCAGACTGTTCAAATTCAGATTTGACTGAATATTTTTGCTGTTTCTGAGCCATTGTGCATTGTTTCACTTTGTGTCTTTTGGCTTCCACGTCCACGTGTGTAACCACACATATGGCATACCGTTTGATTCAGGACATTTGGGAGATTGATATTTAGTAGCTTTTTTTTACATTCCATGGGGTTTTGGCATGATTTCTACCTTTTGAAGTTGTTTTTGTTCATTTTTTCAGACAAATGCGAATTTCTACGAAGAACTGCACCCACACCATTGATGGTATGAATGAACAAACTACAGCGTTACGTAGCTGAAGGTATGTAGATTCTGAGAATATATAGTTTTGCGGGGGTATTTCCAAGTTAGAGGGGTGTTCAGTTTGAAAAATCTGGGAAAATGCTGTTATTGGCTCACTTATACCGGACAATGGCATACCGTTTGATTCAGGACATTTAGGAGATTGATATTTGGTAAGTTTTTTTTACATTACATGGGGTTTTGGTGTGATTTTGTAACTTTGAAATGTATTTTTCTCTATTTTTCCAGAAAATTGTGTAGAAATGCGAAATTCTACGAAGAACTGCGCCCACACCATTGATGGTATGAATGAACGAACTACAGTGCTACATAGCTGAAGGTGTTTAGATTTCAGGAATATATAGTTTGTGTGGGGTATTTCTGAGTTATCAGGGTTTTTTGTGGAAAAAACTGCAGACTGTCCTAATTCGGAGTTGGCTAAATATTTTCGCTGTTTCTCAACCATCATGCATTGTCTCACATCGTGGCTTTTCGCTTCCACGTCCGCATGTGTAACCACACATATGGCATACCATTTGATTTAGGACATTTGGGAGATTGATATTTAGTAAATTTTTTTTACATTCCATGAGGTTTTGGCATGATTTCTACCTTTTGAAGTTGTTTTTTGTTCATTTTTTCAGAAAAGTGCGAACTTCTACGAAGAACTGCGCCCACACTATTGATGGTATGAATGAACAAACTACAGTGCTACAAAGCTGAAGGTGTGTAGATTTCAGGAATATATAGTTTGTGGGGGTTATTTCTAAGTTACGGGGGTGTTTTGTGGAAAAAACTGCAGACTGTCCAAATTCGGAGTTGGCTAAATATTTTCGCTGTTTCTGAGCCATCGTGCATTGTCTCACTTTGTGGCTTTTCGCTTCCACGTCCGCGTGTGTAACCACACATATGGCATACCGTTTGATTCAGGACATTTGGGAGATTGATATTTAGTAACTTTTTTTTAGATTCCATGAGGTTTTGGCATGATTTCTACCTTTTGAAGTTGTTTTTTGTTCATTTTTTCAGAAAAGTGCGAACTTCTACGAAGAACTGCGCCCACACCATTGATGGTATGAATGAACGAACTACAGTGCTACATAGCTGAAGGTGTGTAGATTTCAGGAATATATAGTTTGTGGGGGTTATTTCTAAGTTACGGGGGTGTTTTGTGGAAAAAACTGCAGACTGTCCAAATTCGGAGTTGGCTAAATATTTTCGCTGTTTCTGAGCCATCGTGCATTGTCTCACTTTGTGGCTTTTCGCTTCCAAAAAAAGTTTCTGTCTGCTAAACAGGATGTGATGTGTATTGTA